>OZ038315.1:9352548-9382548 GCA_964035775.1 Osedax frankpressi | reverse complement strand
ACATGAAATTAAAGTTTTAACACAACTGGTTCAATTTAAATGTACTTATAATTACTACTTATTTCTATTTAGGTTTGGGTAAATAGAACTGCTTATTTTTTGAATTATATAAGTATCAATTATTAATTGCTTATTTGTCATTTTATTCATAATAAATCTAATTACTCTTTAGTCACCAACTTGGGGTCGTATATTAAAACGGTTTCTATATTGAAACGTTGCCTTGAATTAAGTATGAATCACGTGGCATAGAAAATTTACATAACTCTTTAAATACACAATGAAACAATACACAATTATAAGAATTTATCTATTATATGTACATCTATATTACACACATATATATAATCTTTATATCTTGAAAACATTGAGTATTATTGAATTATAAAAATTGAAATCATAAAAGTTGTAAACGTTTTTATATTCCTTAAAATTAATTTTTGCTACACATTTTACTATATATTTTAAATAATAGAAACAAAATAAAAAACTTCTATGGTAAGATTATTACAATAAAAATCAAGGTTTCTATTTTTTAAAAGTTATTGAACTTTCGAAATAAATGTATTGCTATTTGACTTTTAATATTTCGTTTAGAAGTTTAGAAATATATTTTTATTATTTCATCATAATAATATATCAATTTGTAAAATACAATATATATTAATACTCATATAGCATACGATAATAATAAATTATATTTAAATTTAATAATTTTTTAAATGCAAGAGTTAAAAATAGAACTCACAGAATTGCAATAATCTTATAATAAATAATAAATAATCATAGATTTAATAATTATATTTTGTTTTTATTCTTTAAAATATGAAGTAAAATATATAGCATTGAGTGAATGTCATGGAATATAAAACGTATACAGTGATTTGTTCTATTATTATCGTCGCATGAATCATAAGTATGACTTTACCATACTCAGAAAACGATAGAGTTCAATTAAGTTGTTTGTTATATAATAAAAGTGAAAATACATTAGTATTAGACATATATTATGTTTATCATTATTTAAGGTAGTATACGATTTAAAGTTATATACGATTGTATAATAGTTATATCAACCGACTCATTGTCTCGCACCGTATTAATATGCGACATATTTAACGAGGCGGGTACTGTGTCAAGCTTAGCACTAAATCTAATGCGATCTCGGCAAAGTCAGGTTGCGCTTAACGTTATAACGGCAATAACGGCAATAACGGCTATAACTACGAAAGGCTACCAGGTGCCGTACGCACCTCTATAGGTCAGAGTGCAGTGGGCCGAGCAGACACACCGATGACTAATGCTGAGTGTAGCTGATTTTCACCTTTTCTGGGTATCATAAAAACTCACACAACACACGCACACTCACTCACGCACGCACACATTTGTACGCACACGCATACTTAATAACACACCCACCCATTGGTGCAGTGCACTCCGTGCCCACACATACACACAGAGTGCTCTCTATGGTCGCTCTCTATCTCACATAAACAAATACATATTCAAATATCCATAGATCCCAATACACAATATACACACCCCGCCCTGTCTACTAAAAGACAATATATCAATCAGGGCCGTTATGCGTACGTATATGTCTGTTATTGGCTAGTAGTGGACACGTAATTATAGCGGTCTTCTTTACAGCTGACAAAAGGAACTGAATATGTAACGCTAATTACGTAACCGATAATTGCTATTCAAATAAAGAGATTGCGCAAGTGTGCGAGTGAGTGAATTAGTGAGTGGGTGAGTGAGTGAGTGAGTGAGTGAGTGGGTGAGTGAGTGGGTGAGTGAGCGAGTGAGTGAGTGAGTGAGTGAGTGAGTAAGGGTGTTAGTGAGTGACTAAGTGAGTGATTGATTGATTGAGTGATTGAGTGAGTGAGTGAGTGAGTGAGTGAGTGAGTGAGTGAGTGAGTGAGTGAGTGAGTGAGTGAGTGAGTGAGTGAGTGAGTGAGTGAGTGAGTGAGTGAGTGAGTGAGTGAGTGAGTGAGTGAGTGAGTGAGTGAGTGAGTGAGTGAGTGAGTGAGTGAGTGAGTGAGTGAGTGAGTGAGTGAGTGAGTGAGTGGGTGAGTGAGTGAGTCACTGAGTGAGTGAGTGAGTGAATGAGTAAGGGTGTGAGTGAGTCAGTGAGTGAGTCAGTGAGTGAGTCAGTGAGTGAGTGAATGAGTGAGTGAGTAAGGGTGTTAGTGAGTGAGTGAGTGAGAGAGTGAGCGAGTGAGTGAATGAGTGAGTAATGGTGTTAGTGAGTGAGTTAGTGAGTGAGTGAGTGAGTGAGTAAGGGTGTTAGTGAGTGACTAAGTGAGTGATTGATTGATTGAGTGAGTGAGTGAGTGAGTGAGTGAGTGAGTGAGTGAGTGAGTGAGTGAGTGAGTGAGTGAGTGAGTGAGTGAGTGAGTGGGCGAGTCAGTGAGTCAGTGAGTGAGTGCGTGAGTGAATGAGTAAGGGTTTGAGTGAGTTAGTGAGTCAGTGAGTGAGTCAGTGAGTGAGTGAGTGAATGAGTGAGTGAGTGAGTGAGTGAGTGAGTGAGTGAGTGAGTGAGTGAGTGAGTGAGTGAGTGAGTGAGTGAGTGAGTGAGTGAGTGAGTGAGTGAGTGGGTGAGTGAGTGAGTCACTGAGTGAGTGAGTGAGTGAATGAGTAAGGGTGTGAGTGAGTCAGTGAGTGAGTCAGTGAGTGAGTGAATGAGTGAGTGAGTAAGGGTGTTAGTGAGTGAGTGAGTGAGAGAGTGAGCGAGTGAGTGAATGAGTGAGTAATGGTGTTAGTGAGTGAGTTAGTGAGTGAGTGAGTGAGTGAGTAAGGGTGTTAGTGAGTGACAAAGTGAGTGATTGATTGATTGAGTGAGTGAGTGAGTGAGTGAGTGAGTGAGTGAGTGAGTGAGTGAGTGAGTGAGTGAGTGAGTGAGTGAGTGAGTGAGTGAGTGAGTGGGTGAGTCAGTGAGTCAGTGAGTGAGTGCGTGAGTGAATGAGTAAGGGTTTGAGTGAGTTAGTGAGTCAGTGAGTGAGTCAGTGAGTGAGTGAATGAGTGAGTGAGTAAGGGTGTTAGTGAGTGAGTGAGTGAGAGAGTGAGCGAGTGAGTGAATGAGTGAGTAATGGTGTTAGTGAGTGAGTTAGTGAGTGAGTCAGTCAGTGAGTGAGTGAGTAAGGGTGTGAGTGAGTGAGTGAGTTAGTGAGTTAGTGAGTCAGTGAGTAGGGGTCAATATTAAATAGTAAGGGAGCTAGCACGTGACATTGAGGCACTCCGTGATTTATTTGTCTTTGTATATTAACTATTGCAAGTTTGCCTGATATTTCGGTAAGATAAGACTAAATCCAGTGATATTCTGTACCCGTAATGCACATTGCAGAATGTCGCTGAAGGTTAATATTAGGGTGACGGTATCAAAAGCGGAAGTGAGATCTAAGAGGACCTTAGCGATTGTATAATTACTTTATTTTGGAAGAGTAAATGTCATAAAGTATTACTGGTAGAGTCTTGATAGATTTGTGTAGATCCACCGTTATGAAGTTGATCCAGGATGTTATGTTACGTATTAAATAGCTATAGTTAAATAAACGCAATGCTTTCAAGGATTTTAGATATCGCAGACAGGCGAGCGAATGTCGGCAGTTAGAAGAGAATATATTTTTATGTTCGGTTTTTTAATTTAGGTGCGATAAGAACTCTTTTATAGATCTTTTAGGACATGGCCAGTAATTAATTAATATTAATTAATAACGATGTGTGAGTGAGTGAACGAGGAAGAGAGAGAGTGCTCGAGTGAGTGAATGAGGAAGAGTGAAAGGGAGTACGAGGGGGATAGTACGTAAATGATACCATATGGCTTCACTTTATCTATAGATAGATATCGGGACGCCTTACTATGGACGTCTCGGGGGAGTGGTCGTAGCCATTCGGACAGGATAGTGCGGCTTCCGGTCATCGCCATGGCCTAGCTAAACCTGCACCCAGGGATAGAGTCACATATGCCCAGCAGATTCTCCTAGAGTAATAATCCATCGGACGCATTGGTGACACGTATGGTAATACATAGCGTTGAGTTCACGGCGTTAAGTCGTGTATTGGATACGTGCGAGATGAGCGCGAGATGAGTGCGAGATGAGTGCGAGATGAGTGCGAGATGAGCGCGAGATGAGTGCGAGATGAGTGCGAGATGAGTGCGAGATGAGTGCGAGATGAGCGCGAGATGAGCGCGAGATGAGTGCGAGATGAGTGCGAGATGAGCGCGAGATGAGCGCGAGATGAGTGCGAGATGAGCGCAGTTTAACACAACGTGAATGTATATCTATCCTGTAGGATATGTCGGGTCGGATATCGCGATGAGATCGTGAGGCTGATATACTATCTACTATCTGGTCGATATCCGAATGTCTTTGTCATAGATAACAAATAAATAATCCATGTTAAGATAGCGGAATCTAAATAATTATTCTCACGTTGTACTTGCCTCATTGCCTATGTATCTTAATGTGTGTGAGTGTGTGAAGACGTGTGTGGGTGTGTGAAGGCGTGTCTGAGTGTGAGAACGCGTGTATGTTGGTGTGTGAAGACGTGTGTGGGTGTGTGAAGGTGTGTGTGGGTGTGTAAAGGCGTCTGTGATAATGTAAAGGCGTGTGAGGGTGTTTGAAGGCGTGTGTGGGTGTTTGAAGACGTATGTAGTAATGTTGGTGTGTGTGTGGAGGTGTGAAGGTATGTGTGGGTGTGTGAAGGTGTGTGTGGGTATGTGAAGGTATCTGTGCTTGTGTAAAGGCGTGTGAGGGTGTTTGAAGGCGTGTGTGGGTGTTTGAAGACGTATGTAGTAATGTTGGAGTGTGTGTGGGTGTGTGAAGGTGTGTGTGGGTGTTTGAAGGCGTATGTGGGTGTGTGAACGCATGTGTGGGAATTTGAAGGCGTGTGTGGGTGTGTAAAGGCGTGTGGGTGTGTGAATGCGTGTATGGATGTGTGAAGGTGTGTGTGGGTGTGTGAAGGCGTGTGTGATTGTGTAAAGGCGTGTGTGGATGTGTGAAGGCTTGTGAGGGTGTGTGAAAGCATGTGAGGGTGTGTGAAAGCATGTGTGGGAATTTGAAGGCGTGTGTGGGTGTGTGAAGGCGTGTGTGAGTGTGTGAAGGCGTGTGTGGGTGGGTGAAGGCGTGTGTAGGTGTGTGAAGGCGTGTGTAGTAATGTTGGAGTGTGTGTGGGTGTGTGAAGGTGTGTGTGGGTGTGTGAAGGCGTGTGTGGGTGTTTGAAGGTGTGTGAGAGTGTTAGAACGCGTGTATGGTGATGAGTGAAGGAGTGTGTGGGTGTGTAAAGGTGTGTGGGTGTGTGAAGGCGTCTGTGAATGTGTAAAGGCGTGTGAAGGTGTTTGAAGACGTATGTGTGTGTGTGTGTGTGTGTGTGTGTGTGTGTGTGTGTGTGTGTGTGTGTTTGTATCAAATGTACAAGGTGTAGTCTGTATAGATACATATTGGCAAACTCTGCATACTATTCACATATAATATAATTACAGGTATTTTGTGCCCACTAATTCCTACTAAAGCCTTACTTTTCTTTACAGCAAGATATCCTAGACACGTGACACGTTAAGCTCACCAAACACGACGTCTACGTTCTTAGATCTCGGTACTCCTATAGTAGATATTTACACTAGATTACACACCGCATCTAATGTACGCGGTACGTTACAAACACTACTCGGAGTACCGGGAACCCCGTTCCCGTTACCTATAAGTGTTCCCAAAGTAAACATTTCCTCGTAGTAAATCAGTTTTTATTCGTGTAGTAAATATGCTATGCCGTATGGAATGATCTCGGAAAATAGAGTAATTACCACGCAACATGTTTAATTATAAATAGATTCTCCGCCATACCATAGTAACACTATATACAATGTTCTGTATTGTTTAAAGAGTATAGTGTAGCGATATATATCTTGACGAATTCTCCGTAAACGATGGAATAGCATAATGTATATGGAAACAGCCTAATAAAGGCCTGTCGGGACAATACGGTTAGAATTATACTGCCATACTGTTTAAACTAAGTCATTGTAATGAAGTCATTGTAATGAAGTCATTGTAATGAAGTCATTGTAATGGAGTCATTGTAATGGATTCATTGTAATGAAGTCATTGTAATGAAGTCATTGTAATGAAGTCATTGTAATGAAGTCATTGTAATGAAGTCATTGTAATGAAGTATTTGTAATGAAGTATTTGTAATGGAGTCATTGTAATGGAGTCATTGTAATGGAGTCATTGTAATGGAGTCATTGTAATGGAGTCATTGTAATGGAGTCATTGTAATGGAGTCATTGTAATGGAGTCATTGTAATGGAGTCATTGTAATGGAGTCATTGTAATGGAGTCATTGTAATGGAGTCATTGTAATGGAGTCATTGTAATGGAGTCATTGTAATGGAGTCATTGTAATGGAGTCATTGTAATGGAGTCATTGTAATGGAGTCATTGTAATGGAGTCATTGTAATGGAGTCATTGTAATGGAGTCATTGTAATGGAGTCATTGTAATGGAGTCATTGTAATGGAGTCATTGTAATGGAGTCATTGTAATGGAGTCATTGTAATGGAGTCATTGTAATGGAGTCATTGTAATGGAGTCATTGTAATGGAGTCATTGTAATGGAGTCATTGTAATGGAGTCATTGTAATGAAGTCATTGTAATGAAGTCATTGTAATGAAGTCATTGTAATGAAGTCATTGTAATGAAGTCATTGTAATGAAGTCATTGTAATGAAGTCATTGTAATGAAGTCATTGTAATGAAGTCATTGTAATGAAGTCATTGTAATGAAGTCATTGTAATGAAGTCATTGTAATGAAGTCATTGTAATGAAGTCATTGTAATGAAGTCATTGTAATGAAGTCATTGTAATGAAGTCATTGTAATGAGGTCATTGTAATGAGGTCATTGTAATGAAGTCATTGTAATGAAGTCATTGTAATGAAGTCATTGTAATGAAGTCATTGTAATGAAGTCATTGTAATGAAGTCATTGTAATGAAGTCATTGTAATGAAGTCATTGTAATGAAGTCATTGTAATGAAGTCATTGTAATGAAGTCATTGTAATGAAGTCATTGTAATGAAGTCATTGTAATGAAGTCATTGTAATGAAGTCATTGTAATGAAGTCATTGTAATGAAGTCATTGTAATGAAGTCATTGTAATGAAGTCATTGTAATGAAGTCATTGTAATGAAGTCATTGTAATGAAGTCATTGTAATGAAGTCATTGTAATGAAGTCATTGTAATGAAGTCATTGTAATGAAGTCATTGTAATGAAGTCATTGTAATGAAGTCATTGCAATGAAGTCATTGTAATGAAGTCATTGTAATGAAGTCATTGTAATGAAGACATTGTAATGAAGTCATTGTAATTAAGGCATTGTAATTAAGGCATTGTAATTAAGTAATTATAATTAAGAATTATAATATATTTTAATTTGAAATGAATTCTGTAAACATTTACTCGATTGAATATATCAAACAATAAGAGTAAATGTACATTAGATAGTGAATAGCTTATTAATAGATAGCTGCCAATCATAGCATAGAAAGTAACAGCTAGCCTTGGTGCATATTATATGGTATATATATATGCGAATCATTTAGGTAATTCCTGTTGGTGGAGTTTTTTATGATTACTTAAAAAAAGCTTATTAATTATACACCTGACATCATTCATTACATTTTGATGAGATAAAATGAGCATACTAAATACATTAATGAATGAAGGGTATGCATATGTCAATAGATTCATATGTTAGGTATAGTTGTTTAGTTGTTTAGTTGTTTAGTTGTTTAGTTGTTTAGTTGTTTAGTTGTTTAGTGATCTAGTTGTCTAGTTGCTATTACCATTTTGTTTCATATTTTATAAATATATATAAATATATATATATATATTATAAAACATTTACATTTTTTTTTAATTATAAATACACTTTAAAATTACTAATAATTAAATGCTGTATAATCAGATGAGTTTGTTGTGGATGATATAATTGGATTGGGATTTCGAAGAATTTTGTTATATTTCGACTTTTATAAATATCTTATATTATAATTTTATCTTCATTGTTCTTCATTAAATTTTATATCATATATTTGTTTTATTTTGTTTTCTAGATTACATTAATTACAATTACTATAGGTATTTTAGAATTTAAGTACATGAGTCTAGATTTGTAGTTACTAAGTTCCTCTATATAATTACTTTTAAAATATATTGAATTATATTGAATATATACAAGACAAATATATTTGTAATTTGTAATTTAAAAAAATTTGTAATTTAATTTAAATACTGTAAAAAATTTATATGTGAGTTAATATTAATTATTACTCCTTAAAATAAGTATGTATATTTAAATATTTAAAAAATTGTTTAAAAACAATTTAAAAAAAAAACAAAAATAAATGAGTTAATAAATATGACATATTTTAAGTTAAAATTTAAACATAATTGAATAATAATTATATATTATTTTGGTTACATATTTTAAAAACATGAAGGTATAATTAAAATGTACTACCACTTTATTATTCTATCTCTTAAAATAAGTAAATTAAATTGCAATATAGTTTATTAATTTGTAGGCATGTAATTACAATATCAATAGGATATTAATAGGATAAATTATATATAAGAATTAATGCAATTTATCAATGAATATTATTTAAAGATTTTTATATTATTAAGGAATTTAGGGGGAAAATACGTTCTATTTTAATTACATTATTCTCTTATGAATTGTCTTATGAAGATATAACTATAACTTAACAAAACACTATAATAACTATTTATAATATACAATTGTTATGTATCATAACAATTGGTAGATTAGAGTTTACTAGTAAGATATACTTTCTAAATTGTTGCATGAGTCCATTATGCAAAAGTAACGGTTGGAGTAGTAATCAACTAATTATATAATATATAAATATTTAAATTTAAATATTTAAAAAATTAAATCATATTTTTCCTAAATAATTTGTATTGGAGAATAATATACATTACACTAACCTATAAAAAGAAGATATAGTATTATATTATTATATTCAATAGTTGAATAAATAAGCTTCTCTTTATATTACCACAAAACAATGTAATAATATATAATAATTTATAAAATGAAATAATAATTAAAAGTATATATTACTCCCTCTATATTTTACACTAACCTTTTCAAAATCTAAATAATCATTTTAGTGATAGATTTAGATATTTATAATAATATTAAAGTACTAGATATTTTCCAATATTAATTAATTATTAATTTAATCTATCTATTACTTTTATAATATATTAATTTATATTTATATTTACTTCATATTGAGGAGGTTAAAATTGAAAAAATAAGAATTTAATATAGTATTGACTTAGTTGCTATACAAATAATATCTTACAGTAAATCTTAGATATATACTTGATTCTTTAAAATATTTATATAGACAATTATAATACAAAATATTGAATCATAAAAACTTATTATATGATATTTTAGTGTTATATAAAAACAAATTATATTTATATTTGTATAAATTGTATGCAAATTATTCTACAATGTTGGGACTAAATTAGTTCAACAGTTTCAACATAATTTTTCAAATTAGTATTACATCCCACTTTTAGTGTATTCATTTTATAAAGATTTAATTTAACATTTTTACGCCAAATATGAGATGAATAATTAAGGCATGGACAAAATAATAAATGCCGTGTTTATATATTAATAGAATTATTATATCAATTTTATGATTCGTTTTATTTAGTAATTAAAATACAGTACAAAATGTGTATATATATTATTTATATGCCAATTTCAATCGAACTCATAACATATAATCACTACCAAGAATTAAATTTGTGTAATTTAACTTATTAAATTAAAACATTTATATTCATGTGTATCGTAATTTTATTTATATTATCAATAATGAAATAATGTAAAGTATAAGTTATTTAATTTTAATTGTTTTTTTTAAACTTAGATTCATATCATCATCACAAACAAAACGTTTACAATTAATATTTAGTAGCGATATCAGGGAAATCATAAATTCACAGTGGATAATTAATAACAAAAGATCTAAACAGACCTTTGTAAACACCGCGTTTCATATGTTTGCAGTTTGATATTGAAAAGTATTATGCATGCATTCAGTCTGCGAGGTGTAACTTCGATTGATCAACGTAAAGCTTTTACTCTATAAGATCATAGAAAATTAATTATAAATATATATTACTACGATATATAAATTATATTTATATTCACTTCATATTGAGATGGTTAGAATGTTAAAAATAAGAATTAAATATATAATTTAATATAAAAATGACTTAATTTAAGTAATAATAATATCTAATAATAATAATAATAATATTATAATTTATTATATTAAAATATTAAAAAAGAATAAGAAAAATTATTATTATTTATAATATTAATAATAATATTGGCTTATCATTTTTGACCTTTTATTTATCGTCACTCTTACTAATAGTTGTACCTTCTATTTTAAAAATAGGCTGGATATAGTTATAAAATAATACTTATTAAATATAAATTAGAAATTAGAACTAATATAATTTGTATTTGCTTGAATCATATTAAAGTAGGTACATTCTTTACTATAGTACTGATTATATATATTTTTCGAGATTTATTTATAATTTGGTCTTAGAATAATATATATATAGTTAATATTACATTTGTAATTGCTATATATAACAACATATGGTTGTGCTAATAATATATGATGGGATAATATTTTTCTAAACTTACTAAAAAATTAAGTTTGTGTTGTTTAAATATTTTAGTATAAATAGGGAGATGGACAGTTATATTACTTAGCCGTATATACACATTTATATATATATATATATATATATATATATATATATTTATATATATATATATATATATATAAATATATATATATATATATATATATAAATATATATTTAATAATCAGTCGAATGATATAGATCTAGATATGTATACAGATTATTAAATATAAATATTTTTATTATTGATTAATTATACTAACAAACCATTCGGGAGTTGTTTTTTTGTGTAACTGATTTAATATTATTTGATTTATATATTTTAGCATATCAACTATTTGGGGCATAACTACCCCAATACCACATTATTTATAGAGAAGTAGACTTATGTGAAAATATCATTACCTAAGATGATCTTATATTGGTAATCTTGACATTTACTATATTAATAATATATTGATAGGGTTTTATATTAATGTAGATAATATCTCTCATTAGATACAAATATATAATTATAATGTTATAGTTATAATATAATTATAAACTATAGTTTATGTATAAACACTATATAATTACTAACTATGCATATGATCGGTGAAAATACAGTCATAGTATACATTTTATATAACTATATAAATTATATACTAGATATTTACCTAGATATTATTTATTAGTGAATGCAAAGATAAATTTAAACAAGAATAACATTATAAAGACGAAGCTGGACGGATTAAAACTGGATGTATTAACCATACATCATTAAATATTTTGAATATATTTTTATTTTTAAAATATTTAAATAAATATAATCTAATAATATAACTGCTTATCAATTTATTATATACAATATGCAAATGGATGACATATGGTATATTACACGTAATTCCTTTATCATGTAAATAGTAAATCTTGTCGTTTTTATTACGTTTACAATAAAAGCATATGTTATGAAGCTGTAGTATATATGATATCACAGTATTATACAGTAATATAATGTTTATTTTATAATAAAGTTTAAAATGTACATTACAATATTTATCAATATAGTTATAAAATTGAAATTACCCAAACTACTTTAGAATATACGGGTGTTATATCTACATTATATCCGTTAAATCTACTCACTAAAAAATGTAAAATAATAAATTCGTATATATTAACTCAGATTTTACAATCATATATTTTAGTAAATAATAATATTTTCAATCAAATCCAAATTGTAAATACATGAAATCAGACGTATCATGGAATAACGGATTTTTTGATATTATATCATATATGGTAACTCAAGTAAGTACACCCGATATGCGTTATTCAATCTTATGGCAAATACATGCTAAGTTTAAATAAAAGTGACCAGTAGAAAACGTCACAAAGTATAAATATTGAGTTCCGTGCGATCTTATATTCTGTACAACTAGTTTTCTATTATAATATATATATACACTGATACAAGGTAGTTGTCAAAGTACGTGGACAATTGGAATATGGACTATTGCATATAGTTTTTAGTTTAGAATAATATCGACAACGATCCTTTATGAATTATTGATTTTGTGCAGTAAGATATTCAATTTTGATTTAAGACTCAATACTATCATATATGTATTATTAACGTATTTTATTCGAGTTATATATTTCATCAAAATATTGATTCATATATATATATAAATATAGTAATATAAACAAATATGTTATTATAATACAATAAAACCTAATATTACATCACCATACACAATGTATATTCATACAATAATTGTTTACAGTTTTCTGAATAAATTAACAACGAAAAATTTGAAGTATATATACTTTATAGAAAATAAATCCCTAGAAAAATGATTCTAAATTACCAATATAGTTATTGGTAATATATAGAGTAAGCTGTGTGAAACTTACACTGAGTATATTATATATATTATATTATATATATATATATATATCATTATTCCTTTATTCTTCCACTATCACTAAATCATTAGAACAGATGATAATTAACTTGAATATATATCGTAATGTATAAATAATTTATTTAAATACAAACTTTATATTTAAACACATCAGAAAATATTAAGTGATATTTTATAAAATATATATATTTTATCTATTATTAATAATATAGTTATTTTATATCAATTTAAGTATAATTAATAGATCAAATTATTTATTTATATAACCAATGAAATCAAACCTTTACATCCAAATTAAAGCACACATATAAATATGTATATACAAATTATTAATACTTATAAGTATAATGAATATAATTAGTTTTAATAATATAAAAAATATGTCATTTAATAAAGATAATGCATATAAGACAGAATAAGATTTGTATTTCTCAATATTGATGTAAACATAATACATATAATTATATTTTAATTAAATATTCCATATTTGCATTAATTTATAAAATTTTGTTTAATAAATCTTACAGAAATTCATAAATATCGTTAATAATTCGAATATTCATATGACAATAACAGCAAAATAACCAAATATGGTTAAGGAATAATAGGATCCTGATCAGTTAGTGTGTAATGCGGTCTGGGAGTTTCAACTGCATTGCTGTTGTTAAACTGAGAAGATTGATAACCTGTATAGTCAATAATGTTGGTAAATAATGTTGGTAAATGGTAGGAAGTATTGGTTTTCAGGGTACTTCAAATAATTTGTTTATGTTATTAATTTTACAATAAATAATCAAATAATGCTAAGAATATACCCAGCAACAATCCATTTCAATATAACAATTTCATAATAACAATTAATTTCATATTTTTGCATTACATAATTTCTTTTATAATATTTTTTATGCATCAAAAGATTTTATAAAACTATTAAGTATACCAAGCAAACAGAGTGATTTAATAGTTTTTTAAAATCTTTTGATATCACAAAATTAAAAATAATATAAAAGAAATTATGTAATGCAAAAAATGAAATTACATGGAATGTTCTGGGCAAATATTGTGAATTATTATATAATATATTATAATACTGGCAAATATATTTTGTTACAAATATACATTTCTAAAATGGTCTGGATATCTTTAGATATTATTTTTATTTGTTTAAATGGAGATTATTATACAACATAATAATAATCATCTATAGCGCAACTAATATACTGTAATATATTTAGATTGTAAAGTTGTAAAATCAATGATACTTTGTAAATAGTTTTAAAATAATGTAAAGTAGTGTGGAGTAGCATAAAGTATTGTAAATTAGTGTAGAGTAGTTTAGACTATTTAAAGTATTTTAGAGTAGAGTAATGTAGTTTAGAGTAGTGTAAAGTAGTGTATAGTAATGTATAGTATGTAAAGTAGTATAAATTAGGATAGAAAAATGTAGTATAAATTAAAGTAGTGTAAAGTATAGTAAAGTATTGTAAAGTACTGTAAAGTAGTATAAAATAGTATAGAGTAGAGTAGTGCATTGTAAAATAATATTATAAATTATTGTATAGTAGTGTAAAGTAGTATATAATAGTGTAATATAGAGAAGAGTAGTATAGAGTAGTGTAGAATAAAGTAGTGTAAAGTAGTTTAGAGTAGTGTAACATAATATAAAGTAGTGTAAAGTAGCATAAAGTAGTGTAAAGTAGTATATAATAGTATAATATAGAGTAGTTTAGAGTAAAGTAGTGTAAAGTAGTTTAGAGTAGTGTAACATAATATAAAGTAGTGTAAAGTAGTATAAAGTAGTGTAAAGTAGTATATAATAGTTTAGAGTAATGTAGAGTAGTGTAAAGTAGTGTAAAGTAGTATAGATTAGTGTAGATTAGATTAAGTATTATATATTAGTGGAAAATAGTGTAACAAGTGTAGAAAATGTAAAGTAGTGAAAGTAGTATAGAGTAGTGTAAAGTAGTGTAAAGTAGTGTAAAGTAGTATAGAGTAGTGTAAAGTAGTGTAAAGTAGTGTAGCATAGAATAGGACGGCGTAAACTACAATAGAGATATAATGGTAAATATAGATAGCAGCGGGAATCTTTACAGATAATGAAGTCGTGGTTAAGATTACAAATCTGTAACCTCCGCGGTCGGTCGAAGGGAAGGCGGAGATGTTCGAGAAACTTGTTCCGGAGAGATCTTGGTAAATGCGAAGCAGAATGTAGCAGCTCAACGGCTTCAAGAGCAAGTTGATAATCGCCATCCTGCATTGAACAAGGCGGTAGAAATCACGCTAAACTAGGTCAGACTAGGGGACGTCGTCTAGGTACAATACTTTCACTAAACGTGTATACGTATAGTAAACGGACTAGAGTAGTATAGAGTAACAGGTTGTAAGGTATAACAGGGAAACGATGCATATGAACATAGGCGGACGTAGAATATCAGCGGATAAAGCCCCCTGCTGGTCAAAAGAGCAGAAGTGGAAATCTTGCTATCGAAGTGATATTTAATGCGGACGCGGATGATGGATGAATTATCTTTACATACACGGAGCATTTGTGTAATACAGATGTTTAGCATGATAAATCACACAGGAATATACGAGGCAGATAATTGGATCATAACATGTGAACCTCATGCCGTTTCAAATATATATAATATCTACGTGACATATAACATTAAAGTACAATTTTTAAATTACTAACGCCAATGAAAAATTATATTCAATTTTCCCTTCTGCAATTGATGGATAAAATTAAATGTCCAGTGTGATTATATAAAATGCATGTGTAGTATAGAGGTCATTTATACACAAATTACAAATTATCAATAATTAAAATAATATATTATAATAAACTATACTAATATTAATAATATTATTATATATGAATATATTATTTAATTTGTTATTACTAAAAGAGCAATATAATTATCAAATTTCAAATTGTTGATATACATAATAAATCTAAATTATTAAAAAAGTAATACACTTTTTAAAATAATTATACTATAATAAGTTACTTATTACTTAACTCATATAACTAATGAATATACAAATAAAATGTATTATTTATATAAAATAAAGCGTCTTTTATACACTATATAATAATTATAAAACATAAATATTTATTATTATTACGACTATGTATATTCTAAAAAAACAAACCGACGTATGAAACAAATACCGACAAAAAAATGATATCCATCACGATGCTGAACAAATTCAATGCAGCAAACTGTGAACGTTTTACATGTAATTAATTAAAGCCTATTCAAAATGATTCCCTATTACGTTAGTCGTCGCGAATCATACTGAAGGGTTACCATGAGGTGGGCATCATAGGATTCAGGTGAAACAATCGCCCAGAATCCGAACGCCAACACAAACGAATGCAAATACAGATAAGAGTTCGAAGGAAAAGGCTGTTCGAACATAGATGCACTGCAAGGTGAATGAACCGAGTATACTAATACATGAAGATATCCGTTAGTATTATTGATATTGAAATGTTCTTCAAAGTTTATTTATTAATGTGAATTTACTATATTTTTTTCAATTATAAAGTGAATCATAAAAATATACGATTAATATATATTAATTAGAAATATAATGATTAATTTTTAAAATATATTTTCCCCGAGTTAATTATTTAATTTATTAAATATAAAATATAAATATGTAATATAAATAGGAAACAAATAATATTCCCTTAATAAGACTTTAAAGCAGCTAATAACCATGTTGAAAGAAGTAGGTGAACAATAACAATAACTTTCACAGTAGTTTGCGGAGAATTGACCATTTTACTGCAAATGTTGAATGTTTATAGAAATAAATCATGCAAAAATGTATACTAATATATATATATATTTAAATATATTTAAATATACATATGTACATATATATATAATATAACTATGTAATAAGTAAATTTTTAAAATGATAATTTTATTCTCAATAATATATTTTTATTTGTATAAAATTTGTATAACATTTCTGATAATCTTAGGGTGCCCTATCCATTAATGCTCTACTCACTGCTCTAGTCACCACTATTTATTATTATAATTAATTAAAGTTTATTCACTGTATTAGTTATTTGTTAAAGGATGGTAACATGAAATATTGATATTTCGTATAAGTAGTGATAAAATGTCCGAAAAATGCAAAAATCATACGTTGAGTATAATTTTGTATTTTACTTTTCTATTCAGTTTAGTATAATTTTTTTTTACTTTATCCACCCTCCACTCATCTATGCAATTAATCAGAAGAATAGTGTAGGGGACTAGAGTTACGTGTAGTGCACACTATTTATATATCTAAATAGAACACTATTTGAAAATACCTAATAACATGTATAAATAAAATATTTAATATCATAGGAATATATATAATAATATTATACTTTATATCATATTATAACTATAATAAAACATATTATACCTATTAATAAAACATTAAGATATTAAATATTAAGTTTATGCTATAATAATTAATGTCAATTAATAATTACTACATTGTTTAAATGAGGAAAACTGTAACTATAATAAATAATTACACTATTTATAATAACTTAAGTTTAAATAATAACTTAAGTTTTAATAATAATTATTATTTAAATACATATATATTTATAATTATGTATATTATAAATGATAAGCAACATATTAAATTTTACAGGTGTACTATTGTGCGTACTTTTAATAATGAAATTAATAATAAAATCAATGGATAATTAGTACTTTTTAAGGAATAATATACTGAAAGTTATATATATTTATACAAAGTAAAATTTGAATTGTAACTATCACATGATATTGTGATTATAGGAAATTCTGGGAGTTATATTTCTGCGATAGATAGGAAATATATATCAGGAATAGAATATATTTGGAAGCTATATTTAATATATATCGAAGAAATGTAAATCCAAGAATTTCCTATAATCGGGGTATCATATGTTTATTATAATTTAAATTTTAACTTGTAAATTAGTAAAACCTATTATATTTCATAAACTAAGTTATATATCGTATAAGAATTCAAATGAATTACATTAATTTGACAACTTTAATTGATTTAGTTAAAATTAAAATAAATATAATGAGATTATAAAAATTAATTATAGAAAAATTAATCATGTAAACTCTATAGTATATGCAATACTTACTACTTTGACTATAAATATTTATAATTTATAAAACAATTGAGATGGAGTATATAATATTATGATGATCCTAATGGCTAGATATATCAAAAATGTGAATAAATATTAAATTTAATATATGTATATATATATATATATATATATATATATATATATATATATATATATTATAATAAAGCGAATTAAACCAATTACCTTAATATGCTTAATGTTACATTTTGATAGTACGATCAAATAATTAATACTTCATATTATATATTATATGTATTTTATATATAGAATACATAATCAATATTTTGAAGCTTAATTATAATTTACAGAATTCTTTTATAATTATTAATATTATAATTATATAGGCTTATATATGTGAATTATTATTATAAGATATGTGATATGATAACTCCATGTGTATGTTTGGTATATATTTTTATTAAATTATTTTAGTTTATATTTATGACGTCTAGGTCGATGAATTTTTAGAAATAATTGGATATATAAAGCAAATATTAGCAATATTAATTATTGAATTCTAGAATAAAAAATATGGCATTATCATATAAGATATTTTAATCTTATTATTTTATGTTTCACTAAATATATATTTTTAACATACTATGATAGTCAACATATCTTGATTTAATTGTCATCTTCTACTTAGGAGTATCAATAATAAATATTATTATGTTTTTGTAAAAAAAAGTATATACGAATTATATTATGATATAGCAGTAATGTATTATTAATATATCTTATATTTTGAACACATTTGTCCTATAAAATCATATATATATATAGAAATAATTAATGTTTACAATTAAATTTGGCATATAGAATATTTAACATATTTATATAATGCATTTTCAAGTATATATATATATAAATAATTAACTATCGATAAATTATTTTATATCAATTCCTCAATACCGAAACAATTTAACTCGCATTAAAAGACCTTCCTAAACATATTTATTATATCAATTATATACATATCACACCGGAAATAATATATAATTGATATACATATTTATACCTGGTGTAATAAAAATGTGATTATATTACACGTAACATATAACAACTAATATTAATATTAAAAATAGCACATTTTACATGCATCTTGCTAAGATTATATAGTGATAAAGAATATAATTATGGACGCTATTAATCATAGCGATTATATTTAAATAACATATTTATTTAGTTATTAGCATTTATTTATATTTCATTAAAAAACAGTTACACATTTATATTTGATTACACTTAATATTTAATACTTAATAGTGAAATATTATGTAATATCAAATATATTGTTGTCAAATTGTTGATAAAATGTTTCTTTTTCTAATTAAACAACAGGCATACATCCTTAGAGCGTTATGAATAATACATATATTTATGATTATAAATTATGAATATGTGTATTTCTTAAGCTGATTCCCAAGATTACCCAATATTATTTAGGCTAATAATAGTATGATTCCTATAAACTTTAAATAATCTTTGGTTGCTAAATGTAAACATGGCTTCACAGAAAATTTTAAAATTTGGTAATCATTTAAAAGAATTAAGGATACATCTTTGTCAAAAATCACAATCTAGCAGTGGTGTAAGGTTTATATTAACTACATATACATAATTTAACTAATGACTGGTATTATTATTCACATATAAATATAATTTAAATATTTGACCTAGAGATCTACATAAAATTAATATAATTTATTTATAATAGATAATTGAATAAAGTAAATTTATCATTTGATAAAACAAATATATTGATTTATGTATAATATTTTGTATAGAATATATATATATATATATATATATATATATGTGTGTGTTCATATATTCTATATAGCATAGTTATAAATTACAACACATTCACGAAATACATGTAATATGAGATATGTGAAAATATTATATATAATAAAAATCATATTTTTAAATGTAGAAATTGGTTTATATAGTTTTAATCAAAATATTTTACATTCCAGTTTTTATGTTTGCTTGTAGAAATTTTTGTTTAAATATTATACATTTAAAAAAAAATTAAAAATATTCTTTATATTTATAACATGACTTTAGTATATTTATACCAATGGAAATATACATATTGACTAAATATATAGAAAATTACAACTATATGAATATGAATGAATTAATACTTATATTTTATATATATCATAAACGACATACATATAATATAATTATGTTGATCTATAAATCATATGAATATTTATTTCATACATTATAATAGTTAGATCATTTTATTTTAAAATAATACCTATTAATACCTAATTATAGTAACTGACTCAGTTAAATATCAGAAAATATGGAATAGGTATTATTACTTGTTGTAATTATACGTTATATATGTCACTCATATAATTATAATTTTAAATATATTCATTTATATTTGCATTCACAGACAATTTCTTGAAGAAAGCTATGTAGAACTAAAGCAGGCCAACCCTAAATTTCCAATCCTAGTAAGAGAGTGTAGTAATATAACACCAAAGTTGTATGTTAGATATGGTTAGTATTTAAAATTTTCATTACAAAAAATTAATTAATACATTTTAATTATTTTCTTAAATATTTATTAATATCTTATTTAAAATGAAATATTAATGATAATCATATTTTATGAAAAGATTTCATTAATTTATATTCTTATAAAATTATATACTGTCTATACAATCATCATTCATTTGTATTGTGTTTAAATCTCATAATTTTAAATCAGCATTTGGACGGGAATTGAATGTATCTTTAGAAAATAAAAGTTCATCAGAAATTCTAACTGAAATGAATGTATTAGCGGAACGAAAAAATTGAATATATATTAATAAATAAATATTACTGATTAGTATATTATTAAAGTCATATGTGTATTCTAATTGAATTTATTAGTTCCTTATTGAAATCTCATACATATTAATTATATTTGGTATAATAATTAAGAAAGTATAGTATCCGTGTAATATAATAATATTATGATAAACATAATAATATAATAATAATAATTTTTAATAATTTTTTAATAATAATTTAACAATAATATTGATTCATTAATATTTATTAAAAAATACTTTATAAAACAACATATATATATATAAGTTTTTGAAATAATAATAATTAATCTTATAATTTTTGATAAATTAATAATTTCATTATATTTATAAGGTAAGTATAGTTAAATTTTCAAATAGTTTTATACTTTAACTAATGATTAGAACAAGCATAGCATTTATATTTTATTAATCCATTTCAACATAAATATCTAGTGGCCATAAATATTTATATATTTATTCACCTATGAGAAATTATATCAATTAATATCAACCTAGTGCAAGTCTAATTAAATTGTGAATCAATGATTCATCACTTTTCATGCAAACTGATTAATAACTTGTAATATTCTCGAATATTAATAAATAGTTTCTATGTGTATGTTGTAAGTGTAGTGTATTTTGTATCTGTAATATTCTACAAAAATAACATTTTTTGATAGGTAAAACTCTAATATACAATAGAATCTACTTCCCCGTTAACATAAAGGGTACTTTTTTGTTCAAAAATACCATCATTTACAAAAATTTAATAAAAATATATAGTATAAAGCATGTAAAACACTTTTTATATTACAAATATTGACTATAGATCTTATATTACTTATTATTTCATATATATTGCATGTATAACTTTATATATAGTTTCTTTGATTTGTATTGGCAATGAACAACCATATAAATAGATTAAACACATTTAATACGGTCTAAAATGTTACTAGTTATTTAAAATAAATATTGAAGGAACATACAATGAATATATTCCAAACTTACTCGTATTTATATTAATATTTAATTCCAAAACATCGGAAATCAATATCCACCATTCTTAAATCTATTACCTGATTTAAGTTATAATTTCTACTTTACGGTTATGTTGCTATTGATGTATATATGTATATTCAAAGTTTTTAATACTCTGAGATCTATTAAAGTGAAATCGGATTTCTTCTTGCATATTCACCAGAACGATACACTGTTTCCAATTATGTTTGATAATAATTGGAACATTTTAAATATTTATTTGTGAAATATTCTCTCTAAATGCGTTAAAAATAGATTAGTCAGTTACAGAGTTTATTATTATTATTTATATATTTAATACTTTTTTTTTAATTTGTTAGATATTATAATTATTATATTAATTTGTATTCACTTTTTCCTAGTGTAATTAGGTTCTGTTACATTCCGCAAAAGGTTCAAGTGTTACAAAAATGTATTTATAAAATTATTATTTTTATTATCACTTATTCCTTTTTAGTTAATCTCATTGAACGTTATTTTATATTGTGAGAAACAAATATAATGATTTATCGCAATATCTTCTAAGTATCTAATATATTATTGATTTGTATATTTTAATTCGTTTAATGTTAATTTTAAAATATACTATTATCCATCTATCCTTATATAATTATTTTTAATTAATGGATTCAACTAAACAATACATAATTATTATAGCATAATTAGAGTTATAAACCATTATATTATATATAAATAAACTTTTTAAATACGTTTTTACATACTATTTGTAATTTGGAATCATACTATATAATGAAATAATACATTGAATATATTGATTTTGTTAATTCAAAAAATATGCATTTTAATATATTTTTTAAGGATAGTTTTCAAAATGTATTTAACAAATAGATAGTATCAAAATGTATTTAAAAAATATAATTATCTAAGTATTTATCATGGGTTATATATAAAACTTTATAAACTACATTTATTATTACATTGAAAATAAATGTATATATGCTCGGAATCATTATTTTTATTGCTTGACGACAAATATTTTGATGTTAGAAATATATATTATATATATATTACATTTATGAAGTGTTATTCTTAATATTGAGGAATGTTTATGTTTAAATTAACAATTATGGTTGTAAGATACTACATGTATACAGAATATATTAAAATATACATAATTAAGTATATAATGTGAAACTAGATATGATTAAATATAGTATATTGCTTAGTTTTCAAGCCCCATTTATCCGGCTCTATTACTTGATATATATATTTAATAAGTATTCAAATTTTTGACTTAATTCTCTTTCCGCATCTATGACTAGATATACCACGAATCTATGAATAGGTTTGATTTATTATCTTTGTGTATCATATTTACGATAGGTGGATATTGGCTTATATTTAAATTCGGGAAATATGATCTCGGTATAAATTTTTATTAGTTAATGATAATCCATACGCATATTAATCAACACGTATATTACAAACTAATAAGGTTAATATGCATAATGTAGTTAAATAGATTTAAAATAATATTTATATCTGATTAATATGTATATATATAGTCAATACACATATAGCCTATACATATATATATATATATATATATATATATATATATATATATATATATATTATATATACATAACAATATTATAACAAACCTAAAGAAATTAAATAAATATGTAAACTAAGTAATACGAGGTCAACTTTTAGATATGAGGTATTACATAAACATTTGTGAAATATATATGTTATGAGATACATTATAATACCTATGATATTTAACCTATGACATACATTATAACCAGTATATTTATGTAATATATTATAATTTAAATATTATATATTACTATATTAATCATATATAATATAAGGTTAATATATATACATATATATATATATATATATATATATATATATATAATTTAATTATCCAAACCAAAATAATTAATTAAATATATATATAATGAATTCGTTTGGCTTACATAATTTAATAATATATTTAACTTTGCACAAATTAAATGATATTAGAATATGCAGTATGGGAAAGGAACACGTATTATTATAATATAAAAATCCATTGTCTAGTACACTCGGTAAAATCCCCGCAATTCCTTTATTTTTCATTTTAGAAAATACTAATTATCTATTTGAGTACATGTAGTTTACCAACTAATTATGTGTGAATATATTGTATTTATACAGTAAGTTATGTATACATTGTGTACATATATTAATACTCATTTATTATTTATTAATAAGTATACTATATTATACATATTACAGTATATACATTATTATATAACTCGTATGTACTATGTATACGTGGTCGTCATTTTTTATATGTACGCTGTATTTTTCACTAATAATATTACTTTCTTAATGTTTACTCCGCACTTTAGATTTAATAAGTGTCATTCAATTTAAAGTAACAGAGTAAATTATATTATTCATATATTATCTATAATATAGAATATATAGTGTATACTTGTAATATATAATTTGTATTCTATAGTAATACATTTTGAATAATGATGCATATGCATATGTTTACATGAAATATATTTTGTATTAATTAATTGTTCGATATCACATATGATATATGCATTTATAAAAATATAATGAATTGAATATATTAAAATGAATATTAATTATATTACATATATATATATATATATAATATATATATATATATATATATATATATATATATATATATATATATATATATGTGTGTGTGTGTGTATGTGTGTGTGTGTGTGTGTGTGTGTGTGTGTGTGTGTGTGTGTGTGTGTGTGTGTGTGTGTGTGTGTGTAATACATCGTAAATAACTATGTTCATATAGCAACAATTTAACTGCATTATTTACTTTTATATAATTTTTTGTTATCACCTCACAATATTTTAATAAACAATTACACCACTGACTATCATATACCTATTTTAATAATATAATTCTCGAAGCCAAAATAAATAAATTACTGAAATATTATAGAATAAAAACTAACTATTAAATGTATTAGTAGTATAAATAAATACGCTGTGTCTTAAGTGCTATTTGATTTATTAAATTGCAATATAAATATAAACATTTTAATCTTTAATCTTAATCTTAAATAATTAATATAGTATTTATAATATATAGGATACACATAGTTGTATATAATTATGGGTTTTTGGTGAATATAATGTTTTACATTACGAGTTTCCTTTTTCTAATTATAATTTTCTATTATATTATATAAGGAATATAAGTTATACAAATATATGCTATGATATAAATTTAAATAATCAACTTTTCAAATTATTTTTAATAAATATCAATTTCTGTAAAATGATTATAATTTAAATAAATAAGAATATATTTTATTCATATCCCAAACATGTCTGGGATATAAATAAATTATATATTCACTTTTAACCCAGCAAACGCAATGATGTAATAGTTTTTTTAAAATAAGAATTATAATAAAATGAAATTATATAATACAAAAAAATTAAAATAATCATATTATTAGCTGGGTATATTGAATTTACGATAAAATGTATTATGTTTGTAAAATCCTTTAATGTGATAATATAAATATAAAATAATATAAAGAAATTATGCCATGAAAAAAATGAAAATATCTGGATTGTTTACTGATAAACACAGAACAAATAGTAATTTAATAGTTATGTAAAATTCATTGATAATTATCAAGGGTTAAATAACCCAGCAAACAATCCAGGAAATTTCATTGTTTGCATTGTATAATTTCTTTTATATTATTTTTTATTTTTGTGAATACATCAAAGGATTTTATAAAACTATTAAATCACCCTGTTTACTTGGAACCCCAGACATCATCCAGTGCATTTTAGATTTTTTGTTATACAATAAAAGATGGTACATTATAATACTTGATTTTTAATTAAATTTACACACATTACCAAGAAAGCAGATATAAATATTAAATATAAAAAAATAAACAAAAAATAGTATTTATGAATAACTTAAAATGTCTCTATATAATTACATTATGATTTAAATATTTTTCTAATATAATAATATAAATATATATAAGTTTTATGATAATCAATCAAGCATGAACTTAATTATTTATTTAATTTCTATATAGTTATGTTCTAGATTTAAATGTCTATATTTAAACAAGAAGTGCAATCAACATATATACCAGGTACACATATAAATAGAATATACTTCAATATGAAATTTTTATTTATGTAGCATAATTGTATATATAATATATAATATACATTATAATATATACCAATATAATTCCCATTTATAAAATAATTAGATATTTCTATTTTAATATCTCACGTTCTATTTATATTGATTCAAAACTCTCTGATGTAAAGTTTATGATTATATTAACCAACCTAAAACGAACTTTTCTGGATTTATCCCGTTTCACGAATTGTTTTTTTACAAACTATCCCCTCATAACTTCCAACAGTCATTAAAATACAACTAAAAAAGGGCCCAATAACAATAAAACACTACTATTGTAGTGAGATGATGGAATCCGAGGCGTCAGATGGAGTGTGGTAAACGTGACTATTAGAGCATTGCCCATTTCACAATGCACTAAACCCACCCAGCGACAATCGTACTTTTAACTTTGAACCCCGACTCCGTGCAAACTCTATATAACCATTACACATATAGAGGGGTATATATTAAGTCATGATTAAAGTATGTAGACTAGCTTACTGATTTACCCTATATTACTAAAACTAATATCTGAATAGTCGCATACAATATATAATGATATAAATGATATATTTGCTTTACAATATATGAATAATTGACCTTCAATACGCAAGGAAACACATACCTAGTTATATATGTATTATTAAACCTTTTTACAATGTATTATATAATGTGTATAAACAATGTGGTAGTTGCAAATATTAATTAATTTAAGTAGTGTAAGTAAAATTTAGTAAATAAAAGCTTAACGTTAGATTAAGTGTAAAGTAATTAGTATTAAGTATTAAGTATTAAGTATTAAGTATTAAGTATAAAGCGATTATTTCAGAATAGATTAGTAAATAATAATAATTGGTAAATGTAATTTGACCTATAGATATAATTATTAAAATGAATTAAATATTTATCAATTTGTAATTTGCATACATATGTTGTATTGTATAATAACTACGGCAATAATATCGATTAGTCACATATGTATATTGTATTTTGTTATATATATATAACAAAATAGTATATATACTTAAGGCGTTAACACTTATTAAAATATTATATAAGTTTATTTTCGCAATTTATATATATATATATATATATATATATATATATATATATATATTTATTAATGTATATATCAAATCAAATAATACACATAAGTAATATATACAATTTATAAGTGCAATACTGAATAATCCGATTGTTATGTATGTTTTATCATAATCCTAAAATGATATTAATTTGTGTTTTTATAGTTTGATTTAAATCTAAATTCAAATAAATACATTACATTTTTTCAATGCAATCTTTAATTACACAATAGTATATTACTCAAATATATAAATAGGATATTAATTAGTCTAATAATATTAATAATATCTAATTTATATTATTAATAATATAAATAATAGTCTAGATAAAACTGGGTTAAAACGTTTAAAATATAATCGAAAAGATAGTATGCACAATTATAAACTGAATTCATTTTTATTGCCATGTTAATTTACGACCGTTTTAAATTATATACATATGAAATTTGTATTTATATACATATTTGTAAACTACTAAATTAGGTTCAGGAACATTTAAAATGACTACAAGATATATACAAGTTAACATGTGTAATTATAGATATATATATATATATATATATATATATATATATATATATAGTAGGATTATCAAATAATATGCTAGAATCTCTGCAATTTTCAATTACAAATATTATGAAATTCTCTTAATTTAATGTTATATTAATGTACGGTATTATTACTATACTATAACTTTCAAAACAAATAATACTGATATTTTATAAAAACACCATTTAAGGATAAATTCAACTATTTACAATTAAATAATATTAAATATTTTAAAAGAAAAAAAGTTAAATACTTAAAATAGAATATTTAAAATGAAAAAAACATTATTATTTGTAACTTATTATATAAATATAGAAAAAATATATATCAAAATTAAATATATTCCACAAATCCAAATTTTGCACACATATATCTTATATCAAACTACAATTGTTATCATCTATAGATAATATATAAATATCTAAGCTACATATTAGGAATATATCAAATATAGTATACACATATATCATAAACTAATAGGAAAATAATGTAAGACATGAATAATAAAAATGCTTTTAAAATTCCCAGTGGACTTCTAATAATACACATACCTGACTATTAATAACTATTAATAAATAACTAAACACAATACATAATCATTATCTATTAACATATAAAATAAACAATTCTGCAAGACGTATACCTTTAAAATCTCAATATAATGTATAATTATATAGAAGCTCAATATGTAGATTTAAAAAAACAAGCTTTAAAAACATATTTATCAAGATAATTAATAATGTTATAAATTATATAAGTTTATAGTATCATATAACATAACCTATATAACATATACTATTGTAATATACTTGCAACAATTACTTAATGTATGTTGTATGAAATAATATATTAAAACTAATATAATTTCATCTTAAAAATAGAAAACAAAAATGCAAAATCTATAATATTTTTGAATCTAATAATTTTCCAAATACAGGTATAATAAAATTTAAAATAGTGTTAATGATTATTATATATTTATCATTGCACAGACTGAAAGTTTAATAAAAATATAAAAAATTTCAAATAACGTTAAATAATGAAAACCGGTGAAACATGAACCATTATGAAAACAATTTTGAAAATGTGTTAACGGAAAGTTCAATTACTTCTTTAATATCATCTTTTTGTAGAATACATGAGCCAAATTAATACATAACTAGGATACCAAATTATTATTTTATTGTTTCTTGTAAATTTCATTCATAAATTTTCTGAGTATTCAAAACGACAGAAACATCAAACTTTTAAATTTAACTATCATTTCGTATTCTAATATCTGATGTAGAGTAGATATTAAAGTAATTGGTATTCAGAAGTTAATGTGCATTAGTTTTTGAACGCGGTGATTATGTTGTGTTCTATTTAAAACAAAGATGGCCATCAAATCAAAGATAATAACTTGAGTTTCTTTTACTTTTAAGAATATTTCTCATATAGTTTGATAATGCCCATAAAATTCTATGAAAAGTTATATACGTTATTTATGGCGATATTTATTCCTTGTTTTAAAAGATGATATTTATTTTTTAAATATTAAATTTGGGGTACTCTTCTTTGTGTCATTGTACAGCTAATATCTATATATTGTTCATTTAGTAATTATTAAGCATATTCTTATTAAAATGTTCTTATTTTATATCTTTATCTGAAACAACACACATGAATTATTTGTTGAATATATTTACTTCCCAATTCCTAACATTTGCTTATAAAAGACTACATTTATTATATTCAATTATTCTTCTTCAGTTTCTGTTAAAATAATCTACAATATTATTAAATTTATGGCATAATTAATCGAGCTAAATAGTTTGTATAACATCAATTTCCGTTTACATACATACTTCCGTTTTCGAATCTGCTGATAATATTGTATAATTTAACCACATAGATTAAATTTCAAATTCAGCAAAATATTAATATTAATATATGATAACTATTTACGTATTTGTAGTATTTAGATAGAATTTATAAATATAATTTGGATATATTCTTAAATGCAGTATCGTACCTAAAATATAAATTTACATAAGATAGACTTTTGTAAAATTATACACCAAATATACTAAATACCACACTTGCATATGCTAAGCGAATGCTTTTAAAGTAGATTATAATATTGTCCTTATTATAACATAGTAAGAATATGAATATATATATATATATATATATATATATATATATATATATATACATTTGTGCGATAAATGATTAATTTATAATATTTAATTAGGTATTATTGGAAATGGGTGGTTTTAAAGCATCAAATAGAGTGTCATCAAAATCATCTTCGCTGGAAAATTCTTCGCATACTTTTAAAGATGTTAGTTTATTGTAATAATTATAGACATTCAATAATATATATATTTGTATAATTTGTATATAATAATAATTTAGAGACCGGCGATACCAGGTGACCAATTTTTGTATATTTACTTGAGAATTTATTAAATCAAA
>OZ038315.1:9293478-9352348 GCA_964035775.1 Osedax frankpressi | reverse complement strand
AAATTTGATGTTATATGACTAATTTAGGATATCGAAATGTTAAACTAGAAAGTAATTTATAACACTAATTTTTGCGATGGTAATATAATAGAATATAATATACCAATAATAAAATGACTCGTGAATACTTAACTATACATGTAATCGATACTATACTTTAACTGGTATGATTCTGCGAATTAACCTTAGTGGACATTTCGCATTACAAATCGTCGCCTATTAGTGATGAGGTGTCGATATCTAGTGTTAATTCCGTCTTAGCTTTAGACCTTACTAATCGTGCCGAGTCCCTCTGCTTCCAGGCACCTTACTTCGATTGATAACCCATAGCAACGTAGGCGCGCCGGAACGTCCACCACACCGACGCACGCCAACGGAGAACTATCGCTACACGAACTATTTACACTTAGGCTAATTTAGGCCGATTAATTAATTAAATACTTGTTTATATCGATATCATTTGGCCATTACCTCGTCGACTCTTTTAAAACGCAACAATTAAATCGAAAGTTTCAATCGATACTCGAGTATTTCGAAGATATTTATTTGAATATGAACTGTTCATGATCAAGAAAATATAACCGTGAACAAAGCACTTTGTAAGACATAAGAACAAAGCATGTTGTTTGAATCGTATGGCTATTCACTATGCGCATAATATATCAATGGTTACATTGAGTTAAAGATTACATGCAAATTTGCAATTACTTTCACCTTTAATTAGAATTACTTTCTTATAGATAATACTTATACTTTATTATAAAATGTATTTTGTTAAAATTAAACCATAATCACTTATAATGTAGTTTAGTATTGAACAACTTTGTAGTAAATAGTAATATTAAAATAACTAACTTTTTAAGATTTATTAGTCAGACTAGAGTAAGTTATGGTCTAAATTATATAATAAAGATATTTTATTAATGTAATTATATACAATGTTAATATTAATAATGGTTTTACTTTAAATTAATTTAAAGAGCAAAATAAATATATATATATATATATATATATAATTTTTCTCTTTAAATTCATTTTATATCTTTATTATATTACTTAGACCGTAACTTACTTTAGTCTGACTAATATATCTTAAAAAGTTAGTTATTATATATATATATATATATATATATATTATATCAAACAATATATATATTATAATAATATTATAACATTAAATAGGTAACTAAAGATAATAACATAATTATTTATTTGAAATATATCAAATTAATACATAAAAATACATCGTAACTTTTATTATATAACAAAAAAATGTATAATATACATATGAAAACAAATAAAAACGATTTAGCTTACTTTAATAAGTATGATAATATATGTATATATTATATTATGTATATATATATATATATGTATATATATGTATATATATATATATATATATATATATATATATATATTTATATATATATATATATATATATATATATGTATTTAATATAATATATTTTGAAATGTAATAGTATTTATAAATAGAAATAATAGTATATTCTGAATTCATGATAAACTGTTCCTACACTATTCCTGGACAATATTTTTACTAGGTTTAAATTTCATAAGATATATCAAATACATATTGATGGTCTTAATTATTAATTAGTTATGGAATATATATTCATGCTGATCCTTCTGAATCCTTCTGAATCCTTATAATCCATATATATTTTTATCTTCGAGTATTGGATATATTGTTATTTGTATAGTATTTTTTGTATTGTATAATTCTATGATATTACGTTTACATCTTTATAAATTAAAAATCTATATTATATTGGATTATATTATATTAACAGGATTAATATGTTTAAATAATTAGAAGGAGAAAAAGATTAACATCTATACTTCTAAACTTAATTAATTGTATATATAAAAAGTGAAAATATATAAAATAAAACTAACCTTGATCATTACTATATTAGTGCGATATAGCTTATAAAACTAATATAAGGAACACTGTGATTAAGATGTTATCCCATTTAAATTACTATTTTACCGGAGAGTCTTCAACGTATTGATATCCCAAAATTAGAAAAAATCCAATTCCTAATTTACCGTAAAACTTATAAAAATATGAACTTATTTTTTAATTGAATTTATAAATTCAAAAATATTACTCTATAGAGTAATATTTTTTTATCAATTATTAATATATATTTCTGTACATAACATTAAGATGTACACAATTAAGATGTTATTCAAGATTAAAATTCAGTATTTTTTTCATGTATTACAAAATAGAGTTCCTAAATATTTTGAGGTACAATATTACAAATATTAATCTTATTTAAGATTTCCTATGATGCATTTTGCAATATTAATAATATTAAAATATTTATAATGTTTCCGAATCTTATCTATAACATATAAATAACGGTACATTGGTATATTGTCTATAATTGCCTAGATGTTTCATTTTAAAACTAGTAAATACAAAATTTTCTAATTTGAAATATCGTAATTGTAAAATTTTATGCCTAAATTAAGAGAAATAAAAGATTAATAATATCATATTATATAATAATGGATTTGATATATTTCTAATTGACCATTTTATAACTGATTGATGTAATTTTAAAACAGAATTACTGTTAATAGTTATACAAATTGTATACAATTGTGTATACATAAATCCAATCTAAATATGTGTAGATTATATTTAATATTATACCTTTGATAAATAATATTCCTCAAATATTAATTTAAAATTCCTAACCATAAGGATGATAATATGTATGCTAAATATATATAATAAACATATTTAACAAGATCTTTGCATTTTTGATATTTTTACATATTACGAATACAACTTTTTCTCCTGTAAACGAAATATAATCCCAGTAATGCAGAACATACCCTCATCTATGTTGTATATTTATTGGTGGATATTAGACTATTACATTATTTAGAATCTATTTATCAAGAAGGTATTCAAACGGAATTTCTATCTTCTGACGTTATTTGGTGTGAAATCTAACAGACTTTATAGTGTACATATGCGTATTACATACCATATTTAAGGAACCAACAATCATATTTTATATGTATTATCAATATAACTATACAAATATATTCGATTATGGTGTTAATTTGGGTAATTCTCTGAATTGAAAATTATAAAAATTGTAATCTAGGAATTTTTATTTATAAATCATGGTGTGTTTATATATTAGATCTAAGGTCATATCTCAATCAAGATTTATTTTGGAAGCTTTAAATAGATTTTTTACCATTTTATATTTTATTTGACATTTTTATTAGATTAATTTTATTGGTTCACAATTATGTTGATGATAATTGGTATATATATATTAATACTTGCTAAAATTATTTTAAATGCATTATTCTAAGCTATAGCTATAGCTATATATATATATATATTTATTTTTAAATATTATATTTCAATAAAAATTCTTTACATCTGACAAGATATAATATATTGAATACAATATTATTGAATTTAATTGATAAAATATAGGCATGCCTGTTAGAACACTTAATAAGATAAAATAACGAAAGCATCACAATCCTATTAATAATTCACTTGATCACGACTAAATAAAAATAGATTCCTCGGATTCCAAAACACATATTGTTGCGGTCTAAATATTACATAACAAGTGCCTATAGGTACGTATATATATATATATATATATATATATATATATATATAAATATATATATATGGGGTTCTATAGAAACATTACGTCGTTTCGGATGCTTGACGCATTATAATAAATATATAATAAGCAATGCGAATTATTGCATAATCCCGTACCAGTACTCCGATTCTTACTCTGCTCCAACATCGAACAAATATATTATGAAAATTAGTACCGATAAACGCATTACGAGAGAAGCGCTTGGGAACCAACGTACGGGCGAATTACAGGTTTTCAGATCGCTCCTCGCAATCCTCTATACAACGTTATCGCCCGCTTGGTAACTACGTGTTCGGCGGTCGGGTAGATGCACTCGCGCCATTGACTTCGTGTACTCGGCGGTGTTACGTCTTAGCCGCCGTCTAATCGGAAACCGCAATAAATGACTTCCGGTCGTCGGTTGAGCCGACGACTGCGTACGAATGCACCGCGGCGTCGCCGAGAATAATTATAAATACATAACGGGGGGGGCGAGATAGGAAGTGACGTCGATTTCGCGTGTCAGTATGCAGTCAACGCAGCGAAGGCTAAAACACGAGTATACTCGTTTCTATAGAAACGATGGAATCGTCAATTTCACGACTCGGATTTCTTAATAAATGTCAACACGGAGATATTGATAATTGCGTAATCGGAACAGAGAAATCGATTTGATAAAGCGTTTATAACGTGATTATTTACTTGTCAACGATATATATATATATATATATATATATCATTATATTAGTACACTGTATATTATGGCTAATTGAACTCGTTTTGTTGACTCTACATCACGACTAAGCACGTAATTTCCAGGATCCAATAAAACTCTGCTTAACGTGTGATAACAACTTTCAAATGAATTCTTAATATCCCATAAAATATTATGCAAGATACATTCGGCATGTAAAAGGTCAATTGAATTCGCCATATTGCAGAATGTCCTGGTCACTTCTAGCCCCGTTGCCCATCAGAGGTTTACAGTGACCCAGAATAAATGGTCCATTGTCGTCATCCCCGTTAACATCGTATGCCTGTGGAGTTAAGAAAATCTGTTAGTCACGTAATTGTAGAAAAGCGAGTTTGCACTTTCAGATGACTTCACGCGGATATGATTTATCTGAGAGTTAATCCCAAATCATTACCGTGATGTTAGCACAAAACCCTTAATAATTACGAATTTTATAAATATCATATTGTCATTGTACAATAATTGATAAGTTTTGCGATTTTATATTGTGTATATGTCTATGATAGTTTATATTTAATTATATGTATATTAAATTACAAAAATATGCATATTTAATAAATACTAACAACTTTGATATAATATAGAGATTTAATATAGATATCTATAAGTTAAGGAGATATAATATGTCATTAACATATTTATGCTAAATAAAATGTGTTAGAAAATGCTTTAATATTATTACAATGTTTTGAAATAAATTAGTATTAATTATAAATATTATATTATATTTCTGTTTTATTCGTAATAAACTATAAACCAATTGCTAATACTATTATATACAATGCACCTATTTTTTAAAATTAATTTTGTGATTAATTATTATAGAAAAAGTTGCATTGTTATGTATTTGATGAATTATTAGTATTATTTTAAAGATAGTGATGTAATATAATAATACTTCTTCGCTATATATATATATATATATATATAGCATCATAAGTTAATTGCAAAGTTAATAACACATGAATTAATGATTCATTACAATATTTTAGTACTAATAAAAATTGTGCTTATATTAATAAATATGTAAACATATATATATATATACATATACAAGTTAATATTGTAGATTATTTAATTATATTTTAATGCATACAGATTATGTCCCATACATGAGTATTCATAAACATAATATGCTATATTAACTATTATTAAAGTTATTCGGTTAAGATGTTAACATATAGTATATATAAATTTATATATAATATATGACGGAAATATATATTTTCGTTCTAAAGATGCTGTTATTATCCATAGCCTACCGAATAACATTAGTATAATTATTCCATACCATAACTTATAATTAATTAATATTTAATGATCATATCTCAATAAAGAATGGAGTCCTCTCCATTAGGCAGGAATCGCATTTATTGAATTTAGCTGATGGACTGATGATTTAGCTTTATCTATATAAGCCAGATTTATTAGTGACTGGATCATATCTCGGATAAAAATATTTCGGATGGGGACTACTGAGATCTAACTAAGCTTATACGCATATTGGTATCTGAGATATAGATCAAAAAGGATGTTCCCTAATACCGAAACGTAATTTACAAGGATAGTTCGCAAAACCAGTGTGGTTGTTTAAATCTTATGGTACAAACATATAGGTTTTACTACAACAATGTAATTCATAGGCCTAACTATGTAAATAATGTATTAATTTCATTGTTAAACCAATACAATTAGTACACAATACCGGGATACCATAACGAACACGACGAGACTTACGTACTGCCATACAAACAATTTACATTATTGACACACGGATTTCAAATGGCTTGCGAACATCGACACCCTATTCAAAACACTAGCAACTACAATAGTAAGACAAATTCTCTTATGCAAAACGATAACCGGGAACAAGAATGTTATTCGTGGTACGTCATGTTAGAACTGAAGTGGCATTACCTAGTCATTGCTTTAAATCACTTAAATTTGCTAGGCCCGTACATGCGTACTGCTGCTACTCAGTATTATTGCTGTTAGGAGGAAGTTTATTCATCCGTTACTACCGCGATGGACTTATGTAATATCGCCGTATACCAGTAACTTGTCACTTTCGACCTTAACTTTATATTTCTATGTTGCTATAATTAAAATAATTAGGGTAATTGGAATTTGAAAGTTTATTAATATTAAAATAAAATTATTTTGAAAATATTTATTCAATTATAAATGTTTGATTTCTGTTTTATTTGCCATGTTTTGTATACTGATTAACTAAATATTAAAATAATATTTCCATAATCTAAATTAATAACTGTAACTTATAATATATATCACTTTATTGATTGATAATTATAGAACATTTTAAATGTGTATTTGAGAATTTTTGAATTAAAAAAATTAATTATTAATTTGAAATTGCCGTTATATACATTACTTATTCGTTAATGTACAAAAGTTGTGTAAGTTATAATTTGTACTCTATACAGAAGTTTAAATAAACGTAGATGATATTAAAATAACGAATACTCAGTTATTTATATTCATAACTGTACGGTGTTGTCTTTATATTATAATATCAGTTTGTTTAATCCATGGATCCGGAAATTATTATATATTTAACATTTACACTACTCTTTTTATAGTCATAATTATATAGGGTTTATAATATATGTATTGACGAGGTGACAATCGAACACGTTCATTTGCGGTGTACAGGTCAACTGACCTTAATGCGTTCCTTGCGCTCGGTATTGCAGAACCACCTATTCTTGCAGGAACACGAGAACTTGAAGGCGACGGTATGCGTTCCGGATCTTGCCAAGTAGCGTTTAGCGCATGGTTCGTCGACCTTGCACCTGGGCTGTATGCGTAGAGAGCACGGGTACGCATATCGCGATTACTACCGTTATGCATACGGAAAACATACGGAAACATACATACATAATTGTTTATAAGAAATAATGGCGCTGTACAAATATATCTACGCATAGAAATGATCTGATCTCTACATTGGTCATAACGTTATAGAGAACGCAGTTATAACGGTATACCGCTCGAACTCTTGTCGATTGCCTTTCCGGCCACAACGCACAGCCAACCGGAGTTCGCCACCAACCATATCGCACACCATGCTGTAGCTCCAGTAGACCTCGTCGCTGGTGAGTCGCCAGCCCTGCATGTGGTAGGGCTTGCGGATACCGTAGGAGTCTGTGCATAGGCATATCGCCGAGATGTTGCGGGGTCTCCATTCCTCGCCTAGCCTGGATTTCCAGGTTACCGAGACCCCCTGGATACGCGGGTACGTACAGTTAATTACAAGTCCGCGTACCATATGTTGTACGTTTGGTGTCGGAAGATTTTCTGTAGAATAGTAAATGTGAAATATTGCAAATAAAATATGAAACGAAATGGACAGCGATAACAATATTGGTTTGATAATTTATCAACAAATTTTATTTGTATAAAACAAATAATGTAAATATGTTTGCTTGTGAACATGATATGCTTACATAGAACTACTGAAATATGATATTTGTAGGTTTTTATGAGGTTATGTATTAACATATCTATAACTATAACTATAATATCTATAACTTGATAACATATAATTAATGAATGTTGTTATTTAAAAAATACTCAATTTACATTTTATGAATTTTAGTATTATTTATAATAAATAGTATATGATATACCATTATAACGTTGTATGTACACTATACTATATTATTATTAAATTCAATATATAGATTATATCTATAGATTATTATATAGAAAAATTCAAAATAAATATAGTTTTTATAATATATTGCATAATATCAGTTTGTTTATTTAACTTGTACAATTAACTGTTACTTCACTTTTAATTATAACTTAATTTCTAACTTAAAGTCTAATTTAAAGTCTAACTTCAAGTCTAACTTCAAGTCTAACTTCAAGTCTAACTTCAAGTCTAACTTCAAGTCTAACTTCAAGTCTAACTTCATTTCTAACTTCAAGTCTAACTTCAAGTCTAACTTCAAGTCTAACTTCAAGTCTAACTTCAAGTCTAACTTCAAGTCTAACTTCAAGTCTAACTTCAAGTCTAACTTCAAGTCTAACTTCAAGTCTAACTTCAAGTCTAACTTCAAGTCTAACTTCAAGTCTAACTTCATTTCTAACTTCAAGTCTAACTTCAAGTCTAACTTCAAGTCTAACTTCAAGTCTAACTTCAAGTCTAACTTCAAGTCTAACTTCAAGTCTAACTTCAAGTCTAACTTCAAGTCTAACTTCAAGTCTAACTTCAAGTCTAACTTCATTTCTAACTTCAAGTCTAACTTCAAGTCTAACTTCAAGTCTAACTTCAAGTCTAACTTCAAGTCTAACTTCAAGTCTAACTTCAAGTCTAACTTCAAGTCTAACTTCAAGTCTAACTTCAAGTCTAACTTCAAGTCTAACTTCAAGTCTAACTTCAAGTCTAACTTCAAGTCTAACTTCAAGTCTAACTTCAAGTCTAACTTCAAGTCTAACTTCAAGTCTAACTTCAAGTCTAACTTCAAGTCTAACTTCAAGTCTAACTTCAAGTCTAACTTCAAGTCTAACTTCAAGTCTAACTTCAAGTCTAACTTCAAGTCTAACTTCAAGTCTAACTTCAAGTCTAACTTCAAGTCTAACTTCAAGTCTAACTTCAAGTCTAACTTCAAGTCTAACTTCAAGTCTAACTTCATTTCTAACTTCAAGTCTAACTTCAAGTCTAACTTCAAGTCTAACTTCAAGTCTAACTTCAAGTCTAACTTCAAGTCTAACTTCATTTCTAACTTCAAGTCTAACTTCAAGTCTAACTTCAAGTCTAACTTCAAGTCTAACTTCAAGTCTAACTTCAAGTCTAACTTCAAGTCTAACTTCAAGTCTAACTTCAAGTCTAACTTCATTTCTAACTTCAAGTCTAACTTCAAGTCTAACTTCAAGTCTAACTTCAAGTCTAACTTCAAGTCTAACTTCAAGTCTAACTTCATTTCTAACTTCAAGTCTAACTTCAAGTCTAACTTCAAGTCTAACTTCAAGTCTAACTTCAAGTCTAACTTCAAGTCTAACTTCAAGTCTAACTTCAAGTCTAACTTCAAGTCTAACTTCAAGTCTAACTTCAAGTCTAACTTCATTTCTAACTTCAAGTCTAACTTCAAGTCTAACTTCAAGTCTAACTTCAAGTCTAACTTCAAGTCTAACTTCAAGTCTAACTTCAAGTCTAACTTCAAGTCTAACTTCAAGTCTAACTTCAAGTCTAACTTCAAGTCTAACTTCAAGTCTAACTTCAAGTCTAACTTCAAGTCTAACTTCAAGTCTAACTTCAAGTCTAACTTCAAGTCTAACTTCAAGTCTAACTTCAAGTCTAACTTCAAGTCTAACTTCAAGTCTAACTTCAAGTCTAACTTCAAGTCTAACTTCAAGTCTAACTTCAAGTCTAACTTCAAGTCTAACTTCAAGTCTAACTTCAAGTCTAACTTCAAGTCTAACTTCAAGTCTAACTTCAAGTCTAACTTCAAGTCTAACTTCAAGTCTAACTTCAAGTCTAACTTCAAGTCTAACTTCAAGTCTAACTTCAAGTCTAACTTCAAGTCTAACTTCAAGTCTAACTTCAAGTCTAACTTCAAGTCTAACTTCAAGTCTAACTTCAAGTCTAAATTCAAGTCTAACTTCAAGTCTAACTTCAAGTCTAACTTCAAGTCTAACTTCATGTCTAACTTCAAGTCTAACTTCAAGTCTAACTATGAGTCTAACTTCAAGTCTAACTTCAAGTCTAACTTCAAGTCTAACTTCGAGTCTAACTTCATTTCTAACTTAACTTCTCACTTAACTTCTAACTTCAAGTCTAACTTCAAGTCTAACTTCGAGTCTAACTTCATTTCTAACTTCATTTCTAACTTCATTTCTAACTTAACTTCTCACTTAATTTCTAACTTCAAGTCTAACTTTAAGTCTAACTTCATTTTAACCTAACTTCTCACTTAACTTCTCAATTCATTTCTCACTTCATTTATAACTTTAAGTCTAAATTCAAGTCTAACTTCAAGTCTAACTTCAAGTCTAACTTAATTTCTAACTTAATTTCTAACTTAATTTCTAACTTAATTTCTAACTTAATTTCTAACTTAATTTCTAACTTAATTTCTAACTTAATTTCTAACTTAATTTCTAACTTAATTTCTAACTTAATTTCTAACTTAATTTCTAACTTAATTTCTAACTTAATTTCTAACTTAATTTCTAACTTAATTTCTAACTTAATTTCTAACTTAATTTCTAACTTAATTTCTAACTTAATTTCTAACTTAATTTCTAACTTAATTTCTAACTTAATTTCTAACTTAATTTCTAACTTAATTTCTAACTTAATTTCTAACTTAATTTCTAACTTAATTTCTAACTTAATTTCTAACTTAATTTCTAACTTAATTTCTAACTTAATTTCTAACTTAATTTCTAACTTAATTTCTAACTTAATTTCTAACTTAATTTCTAACTTAATTTCTAACTTAATTTCTAACTTAATTTCTAACTTAATTTCTAACTTAATTTCTAACTTAATTTCTAACTTAATTTCTAACTTAATTTCTAACTTAATTTCTAACTTAATTTCTAACTTAATTTCTAACTTAATTTCTAACTTAATTTCTAACTTAATTTCTAACTTAATTTCTAACTTAATTTCTAACTTAATTTCTAACTTAATTTCTAACTTAATTTCTAACTTAATTTCTAACTTAATTTCTAACTTAATTTCTAACTTAATTTCTAACTTAATTTCTAACTTAATTTCTAACTTAATTTCTAACTTAATTTCTAACTTAATTTCTAACTTAATTTCTAACTTAATTTCTAACTTAATTTCTAACTTAATTTCTAACTTAATTTCTAACTTAATTTCTAACTTAACTTCTGACTTAATTTCTTAGTTCAAGTCTAACTTCAAGTCTAACTTAATTTCTAACTTAATTTCTAACTTAATTTCTAACTTAATTTCTAAATTAACTTCTCAATTAATTTCTAACTTCGAATCTAACTTTATATCTAACTTTATTTTCACTTAAATTCTCACTTCACTTCCAACTTCATTTTCTATTCATTTCTCTTTTCAATTTAATTTCCATCATAACTTCGTACCCATCTTTCTATTTCACTACTAACTTCAACACCGGGAGTGTGTTACTGTTATACAAAGTATAACCCTATGGGGCTAACACGTATTGTTATAATCACATTACTTGTTAAAGTTATCTAGAATAAAAGTAAATATTCATAGCCCAGAGCATCAGAGAATGAGGTGAATTTGATATAATACATCGGTATCGGTATCTATAGGTGATGAAATGAGATAATTAATAATATAATAAAACATTAATTATTATGTAAACAAAAGTATAATGTACAGTGTACATCTTACACTATACAATGTCCTTATTATGCTGTATATAATGTATTATTCAGTATACATTGTGCTCCTCATAATGTAAAGTGAACATTTTACCTATAGAATAACACGAACTCATATATCTATAAATATATCTCATATACTATAAATACTATAAATAGATTTGTGTACTACTCTAAATATGTATTTGGAATGACTAAATAGTTCTAAGCTAGGAATTGCTCTTTACTAAATAAGATGAAGCGATATTATAACGTGAAAGGGTTTCACGGAAATGTTCATTCCTCCTAAACTTACAGTTTGCAATACATAAATAAGTACTTCACTCTACTTTAAGTTAGTGGCCGGGTGTAAAGTCAACGCATGCGATCGCACACTACCACCAATCACATACTACTACTGAATACAAACTACCACCGAATACAAACTACTACTGAATTCAAACTACTATCAAATACAAAACACCTTTGAATACAAACTACTACTAAATACAAACTTACACCGAAAAAAACTACTAGTGAATATAAACTACTACTGAATATAAACTACTACTGAATACAAACTACTACCGAATACAAACAACTACTGAATACAAATTACTACTGAATATAAACTAATACCGAATATAAACTACTACTGAATACAAACTACTACTGAATACAAACTACTACTGAATACAAACTACTACTGAATACAAACTACTACTGAATACAAACTACTACTGAATACAAACTACTACTGAATATAAACTACTACTGAATACAAACTACTACAGAATACAAATTACTACTGAATACAAACTACTACTGAATATAAACTAATACCGAATATAAACTACTACTGAATACAAACTACTACTGAATACAAACAACTACTGAATACAAACTACTACTGAATACAAACTACTACTGAATACAAACTACTACTGAATACAAACTACTACTGAATACAAACTACTACTGAATACAAACTACTACTGAATACAAACTACTACTGAATACAAACTACTACTGAATACAAACTACTACTGAATACAAACTACTACTGAATACAAACTACTACCGAATACAAACTACTACCGAATACAAACTACTACTGAATACAAACTACTACTGAATACAAATTACTACCGAATACAAACTACTACTGAATACAAACTACTACTGAATACAAACTACTACTGAATACAAACTACTACTGAATACAAACTACTACCGAATACAAACTACTACTGAATACAAACTACTACTGAATACAAACTACTACTGAATACAAATTACTACTGAATACAAACTACTACTGAATACAAACTACTACTGAATACAAACTACTACTGAATACAAACTACTACTGAATACAAATTACTACCGAATACAACTACTACTGAATACAAACTACTACTGAATACAAACTACTACTGAATACAAACTACTATTGAATACAAACTACTACTGAATACAAACTACTACTGAATACAAACTACTACTGAATACAAACTACTTCTGAATACAAACTACTACTGAATACAAACTACTACTGAATACAAACTACTACTGAATACAAACTACTACTGAATACAGACACGTACGGCTATAACTAAGGCGTTAGAATACACGCGCTCCTACGCATAAGTTTTCTATTGATCCGTTAGCGTGATGCCTCGTTTTCATCTCCGGGGACAACGGTTTAGCTGTGCAACACGTAGAGTGCCATTGCTGTAGTTTACATCGTAATAATAGCGAGGTTTGTAAAGTTATCGCAAAACCGGCGAATACGTAACATAGTATTCATACTGCTACTTTAAATCCATTGTAGATTGATAATCTTCTCATTGTACACTCAATGTGTATTGTATATATGTATATTTAATATACAGTATACTGTATAAAGCACTAATAGCTAATGAATAACGAATTGATAATATTTATCTAAAATAAAATAGAAATGTATGCAAACCATTTTAAAAATATTATTTTCTCTTTCAAGTCAAAGGATGCCGTAATATATTTGATAAAATTAAATATTTAGTGTGATATATAATATATAGTGCGGTATATAATAGAGAGTTTATAATTCAGATCCATTTTAATTCTGTAATAAAAAGTCATATTTCGAAAGTTAAATATCAGTCTACAGGTTTAATTTTGATTTTTTCAGTCTTTAATCTGTCTTTAACAAGTGGATTACTAGACTATTGTCATCGTATAGAAGATGATACACTATTGAGAGTTTTCTGACTCATAAAGTGAATTATTTTTTTAAATCTATATCATCAATTATTACATTATTTTGTACTATCGGATATATGATTATTCAGTGTCGAGTTTCATAATATAAAATACATTATTTTTTTCTATTAATTGTTTTGTAATTGATTTTTAGATTTATTTTTGGTTTTCTAATTAGTTTGTTAATTTCAATAACTATATCATATGGGTTATTGATATTAATTGATTTGTTAATTTCGGTAAGGGTGTCACGTTGATTATTGAGTATTATTTATTTTTAAATTTCAGTAATCTATTACGTGGATTCTAGAAATTAGTTTAAAGACATAATTGAGAGATATCTTCATACAAATGATAATTAATATAACGATCAATTTACGCAAAAAAGATGGATTTAAGATTTGCATACATTATACTGTAGGTTATGAGGTATATTAGGTAACCGCAGCAAAGTCCAGTTGTATGAAATTACGTTGTGAGGTATATCTATATGTGAGATATATATATATATATATATATATATATATATATATATATATATATATATATATATATATATATATATATGTGTGTGTGTGTGTGTTTGTGTATGCGAGGTATATATGCAAGGTATATCTATATGTGAAATAGTACATTAAGTAGTAAATTGAGTAATATATTAAGTAGTACATTAAGTAGTAAATTAAGTAATATACTAAGTAGTACATTAAGTAGTAAATTAAGTAAATTAATTATGAAATTATTTAGTAAAAATTCAAAGGTGCATAGAATATTAATGTTCTAATAATAATTGTTATTAAATAACAATTTTTAATATTAATATAGATACATTTCAATACATTAACTATTCTCACATGTCCATGTATATATGCAACAATAACCCTATTCTAATAATAGGTAATAGAACAATCCTATAGACATTGTCTGTCTTTGTGATATCGAGTACTGTTTAGATCAGGCCAATAATTAGCCCTATTTTCTCGTCCGAGTAAAATAATTCTATTTACAGATCGTGTTATAATAAAATGATAATATGAATATAATTTCTGGTAGCAGATAATTCCTACATATAATACATCCTAGTATTCATAACTCATATCGTAATACTCATTATTCTATATATTATTAAAGTACACTGTATTTGATATACCACATTATATTTTATTAATTCATTTATTTTTCCTTAATAATAATCTGGTTATACTTTAGGTATAGAGTACACATACACACACACACACACACACACACACTCACACACACACACACACACACACACACACACACACACACACACACACACACATATATATATATACACATACACACACATATATATATACATTATTTATACATCTGTAATCTTCACTGACCTGTCTCTGAGTCTCGGAACATTCTCGAATGGGTCTGAAGTTCTGAATATATGGGGACACACAACACCGGAACTGCACGACCCAATCACCTATTTATGTTGGCAACGTCAAAGAATCCATTGCATTGTATTTATAGTTTATAGAATATTTCTATAATAAACAATTGTATATATATTTACGGTGTTTATTTATAAAATATATAATTATTAGTTACATAATAACGTCGTTGAATAAAACTATATAGTTATCTCTGCAATTAGCCTTAATATAGTATTCGTATTGTCTACGATATCCTCCATAATACCTAGTATATATTTTAATATTGTATTGTATAATAAAGTAAGTATGGAATTCTAAATAAACAGTCCGTACAAGGTAATATATATCCACATATACATAGTAATACGATAACATACATAAATTATGATATTATTATGTAAATATAAATATAAGGTAATACCTTGACTATTTATTAGGAATTCCATACTAACTTTATATATATATATATACATATACATATACAGATATACATATATAAATATATATATATATATATATATATATATATATATTATAGATATATACAAAATATATCTTATTTAGAATATATAATATCTAACTATATATATATAGTTGGTTCATACCTTTTAAAATATATAATTCAAATATATTAATAATTTTATTGATATTACACAATATTTATTTAGCATTCATTAATAATAATGATAATTGAATCTATCACTGTGAGAATTGATATAAACAGATAATTTTAGTGGAATTTTTTTCTCCATCTATAGTTTGGAATAATATATAAGTAAGAATTATATGTATTCGTGTAGAAAATAAGTCAGAATCCAAATATAACTAATAAAGTAGTCTGCTTTATAAATAAATAATCAGCTAACGATTAACTTTATATTCGTCACCTTTCTATATCGAGACTAACTAGGGAGAATGTCTGTTTATCTATTTAGTCACATATATATATATATTTATATATTTATATATATATATATATATTTATATATATATATATATATATATATATATATATATATATATATATATATACATATTCTACTCATAGTTAGCGTAACGTTTCTAGAACTCTATACGAATGATGGAGATGTCGCCAATGGAGGTGTTTTTCTCTATGTATGGTGTTACTCCCTATGCAAATACACATACATACACACACATATAAATATATATATATATATATATTTATATATATATATATATATATATATATATTGATATATATTTAGTAATACAATGCATTCCTTAGATATATAATATATGCGAAGATAGATTATATATGAACAATAAATGTATATATTTATGTTAATTAATCGATTTCATATATTTTAATATGATTTATTTTAATTGAAATATAACAAATATTAATATGTGATACCAGAATCTTGACGTATCATAAATATTAATGTATTAGTAATGTTTTATCTAAAGAAGAACAATGTATTATAAGATGGGATGCTATCATCACCACGTATCCAATCGAATGTATATAATAAAGGTTCTAAGAATAATTGTACTTTATTCGTGGCTAATTAGAAAATAAAAAATGTCTCCTACAAATGTTTTTCATTTTTATTTTATATATAAATTTTAAAAGGTTTCAATAAAAAGTTAAAGTACAAATAATTAATTAACTCAGTATACATAACACATGTTATAGTTAATAATTCTATATTCTAATAGAGGGTAACCGCAGAGGATCTATTTTCTTGACCGACTCACCTCTGCGATGGTGGAACCAGTCGATCACAATGCTACGATGACCTTCGTTTGTTATCCATTGTTTACTATCGCAGTCCCCACATTTGCAATAGATTCCTGTATATTGAACAAAGCAGGTGAGTTTATTGTTTATATAGAATTTATTTATATTTTAAACTATTTTATACACTAGTAAATTAATCTAATAGGCTATTTTATCTTAATATATTATTACATATGTTGGCATGGTAACAATACAACCTTATTACGAAATGAAGTCATATACTTATTTATATGTATAATCCATAAGTCTTTTTCTTTGATTATAATATAGGATACTCTAAGATAATATTAACAAATATTATTAATTATATGTAATCTATTTTTATAGATTGTGATTTAACAAATGAAGATTTGCGATCTTGTGATATTTTAAATACATATTATATTATATAATATCAATATATAGTAGCTCTAGAAATATAGTTATAAGTGAAGGATATGACTACGTTATATGTTATTAATAGATAAGTACGTATGTGACAAAATGGGTATATCGAGGGGGTATATATTTAGTACATTTATATACGTTAAATATACATAAATTTTAGTTAAAGTGTATTTGAAAATGCCTTGAAATTTCAGTAAAATAAACAAAATGAAATTTTGATAAATTCGATATCAAACTAATTCTTAATTTTACTTTATTACTAGTATCATAAAGTTCACTAATTAGTCAGAGGTCATATATTCTCTTGGTTAACCTTGGGGGATGTGGAAATTATGCGCAATCTTTAGATTAGAAGAGCAAACGTCCTGGTCTCCCATGCAGTAATTTAGGCATTGCGTAATCTACGAATTACGCAACGCGGGATTAATAGCGCGATTATATTACGCCGGAATTGTATAATAAGAAAGATATTGTCCCAATAGAATAATCTGTGAATTATGTAATTTACTAATTAATAAACCCATTAGAAAAAGTTAAGTTCACTTCCTCAGTCTATAGATATGTATGATGTAACATTGAACATATAACCACTATGAAGCATATGAATAATTTCATATATGATACAATATATATATATATATATATATATATATATATATACATATATATATAATGTAATATTCAAGATCTTTACATAATATAATATTCTAAAAATATACTTGATAATAAATAAATATTATGTATTGATGACATTTCATGATATAAATTATTTAATACAATGTTGGCATTTTGTTATAACTGTAATTAGATTGCAAAATCATTCATTTATTTAACTTTTATTTTCTTTTGAATCACTTTTAAATCTAGTTTTATACTATCATCTTCTGAAACTTCTAGAAACTCACTTAATCAGTTAACTGTTTTCATGACCCATGAATACAATTGAGCTTAAAATCTATTTAATTGTTAAACATTTTTAAATATTAACTAGGTTTTGATTTTTCATTGCAATTTATAATTTACAATTAAGTCAATTTAATAATAAAGTACATATATAATATTAATGACTAATAAATTAATATAACAACCATCGATGAACGTTTATTATTAATAATTATTATTAATAAGCTATAGATCTATGAATTTATAAATTATGACACACTACCCATTATTCAATATTTATTTCGTAAACGAATATAACTACAAATATTATATAATATTATATAATATTATGCATATCTAAATAATTAAAAATAACTCTACTGGTTTATATAAAATACCCAAAAACATACATCGTAAAACAAAAGTCGATAGCAGATATTGACTAACCTCGATCAACGAATAGATGACCATCCAAGGAGTGATGTACATGGCAACTACGGTGTGATGTAATACAGAGGGTTGGCCTAAGATTCCTCGGAGGCGTGGCCCGAACACAATTTCTAGGCAAGTCATCCGTAATTGTCCAATGGCGAATTATGAATATTTCCGTTGCTCGGTTACAGTTGTCTATTTGTGACCGCGATGCCATCAATAATAAATACGCATTCCGAAGAGGGCTCTTGGGATAACATACTAATATATATATAGATATATTAATATATAAATGTATCAATTTTGATTATTATAAATTATAATATAAGTGAATAGTATATGCAATGATATTAATGTATACTATTATTAATTTAAATTGTTATACAGTATATGGGTAATACATCGGTTCTAAATACAAAATGCAGTTATATATAATAAGTAATCATTGCATTTAGTTAATTGTAAGAAGGACTGTTCATATAAAGTAGAAGTATTCACGGCAAGCGATGGGAAAAGAAAAATAAGAAGTTATAATAATAGAATGTAATAGTAATTAGTAATTTTTTGACATTATTCTAATACAAAATCTAATGCATAATATATATTATAAATATACATATATATATATATATATATATATATATATATATACAGTATGCTGTTTTCGGTTGCATTATTATATATATTTGGGAGTTAATTAATCATCCATATGTATATATTTTAAAACATAAGTAGAATATGTTCTTATTATTAAGTGAAACATATATTTATTATATTAACTATTAGTATCATTAGAGTGTATTTTAATAATATATTATAGATGGTACTTCTAAAGATACTATTAGTTAATATAATAAATAACACTCTCATTTAATACTGCAGCAAAATTGAATTAAGAATTTTCTATAAAATTTATAGTAAAATAAACTACTAAAATATTATTTATGGATTTATTTATTATTTATGGATTTATTAAAATTATATAAATGTAGAGATATAATATAAATATATGAATATAAATATAAATTAATGATGTATATATGTATTAATTATGTATATATGATGTATATAATGTATTTATTAAACCTTGGTTAAATAATAATAATAAATAATAGTTATGTCACTATATTTAATAAATAATGAACTAACATAATGATATAACAATATCATAAATGTTTATATTCATATAATATTTGTACAACAATTTGCGGTTTTATTCCTAAATGTTTTATGTGTAATTGTAGTACATTTATGACTAATATATGTATGTATGGCTAATATATATATAAATATAAATACTAATAATGCAACTTAACGGGTTATTTCAGATATATTTAATTAAATAAATCAATAAAATCAAACAAATAAATATGTATGTACTAAATTAGTATTTTATATTATTAGTAATATACATATTGTGTATATTTTTAGAAAACAAAATATATAAATTAAGAACTAAAATATAATATGTTTAACTATTGATTTTATTACACATATAATATAATTATGAATATCCTTTAGAACAACATATTTAAATAAAGACTACAAACTGAATACACAATATATCATTATGCATTACGATTAATAATTATACCAACAACAATTTATATTAAATTTCAAATAATATAGAGTTATTTAAGAATTATTATTGCATAACTCTTACATATTATAACATAATACTACTACGTAATTCCAGTAAGTAGAGTAATGTAATTCTAATATAAAATGTTTATAATAAATAAATTCAACATCTTAACAATATTATAAAATAAAGTATATTTGAAATATAATTTCATAATATAATTTTTAATCACAATAAATACATTGCTTACTTGGTATTTATTTATATCATTGTATATAGAATAATATATCACTAAATATTAATGTAATATAGTTTTATTTCTCAATATATTTATATATTCATAATATATTATATTAATACACAGATATATATATATATATATATATATATATATATATATATATATGTATATATATATATATATATATATATATATATATAATATACATATACTACACACATACACACACACAAACACACATACACACACACACACACACACACACATATATATATATATATATATATATATATATCTCTTATATAGGAATATATTAATATAAATTATAACTATATGATAATAGCTTATATGTAATAATAAACACAACACTTTACAATTATATTTCAAATATTTCTAAAATTATAAAAATTAAAAATATATAAAAAATATAGATATATACATCAAAAAATAGTCTATAAATAATTGTGTGACAATTCTACGGAAACTAATATAGATAATGCCGTACTAAGAATGAGAAAATTATCATAATATACCTAATCAATAATACCATTTAGTATAACTTTACTAATATACATTAAAAATAGTCGGATTTCTGTTGCTTTCCACTTATCGAATTCAGAGAGATCTCGAAGTTTTCTAGAGAACTCCCTTGGAATATATTTTTTTAAGAATAAACAATCGTTCATTTATTATATATTTTTGTTTATTCGAAATTCTAAATCTATAATTACATTTTTTACCAGTTTGATGGCATCCAGTAAACCATAATAGAACTAATTTTCTAACTACACCAAATATCTAACTACACCTAATATCTAACTACACCTAATATCTAACTACACCTAATATCTAACTACACCTAATATCTAACTACACCTAATATCTAACTACACCTAATATCTAACTACACCTAATATCTAACTACACCTAATATCCAACTACACCTAATATCTAACTACACCAAATATCTAACTACACCTAATATCTAACTACACCTAATATCTAACTACACCTAATATCTAACTATACCTAATATCTAACTACACCTAATATCTAACTACACCTAATATCTAACTACACCTAATATCTAACTACACCTAATATCTAACTACACCTAATATCTAACTACACCTAATATCTAACTACACCTAATATCTAACTACACCTAATATCTAACTACACCTAATATCTAACTACACCTAATATATAACTACACCTAATATCTAACTACACCTAATATATAACTACACCTAATATCTAACTACACCTAATATCTAACTACACCTAATTTCTAACTACGCCAAATAATGCACAATGCATGTAATCTACTGGAAAGGTTTTTATCATATCTATTGGAAGGTTTATCAAAGGAGTTGTACCAATATGATGAAGTGGATCAATTATGTTCCTAAAAGAATAATCTGTACAGCTACCTTTTATCTCATTAGGGAGGACTATATTTTTTGAATTTGATCACATCTATCACAACCATGATAGCCATTGTATTGTATTGTCTGTTTTATAAATGATTTTGCTGGAGTATCGCATATTATATACACAAGTTTAAAATGGCATTGTTTAACATATATACCTTCGGATAATAAATTATTTATATCATTAATACTTTCATTCAAAAAATCTAAATTATCGGGTTTGCCCCCTAATGAAGGAAAAACACGATCGAAAAACGTGAAACGGTTGAATATTTATATTAATAATTATATACTTATATTAATAAAGGCCATAGTGATATATGCCTACAACTAAATAATGGTAATACATCTAAATTTAAAGAAATTGGTATTTATTTATAATTCTTTAGTTTTTCTAATTTATATTTTTCTAATACAATTACTATATTTTTTTAACATTTAAATATTCTTATTATTATATTTAATATTTTATATTAAAGATAATTTATTATGTTTGCCTGTACCTGATAATATTCTACAAGTAGATGTTAATTATGGGTGCCCATTATTTAAAAATTTTTTAGTAAATCATCAGTAAAATTATGTGATGGGTTATATTTCAATATTAAATTTGACAGATCTTGTTTAAAACTATTACTATTATTACCATAATAATTTGGGTTATTTGAGTTATCACTATTACTATCACTAATCATGTTATAATTAGAATTACTAGAAATATAACTTATTCGATCATCAGAATTACTGCTATGAGAAATAATTGATGAATTTGAAATCTCATTGAAAAATGATTATGATAATTTAATGTAATTATTAATTATTACTATCAGAATTCAAATTTGATATTTTGTGAAATTTTTTTACTTCAGATTTCAAAAATCTGTCAATAAATTGGTAACGTTTAGTATAATTTGAATTCATACCTATGATAAAATGATTATTATTAAATTATAAAAAATGATTACTTTATCTGCGTATTCATAATAATAAATATATAATAAATATACGAAATTATTAATAAATATTATATGATTATATCAAATATCTTGCAATAAATATAGATAAAGTAAAAATAATTATTTTAAATATAATTATATAGAAGGCGGGGTGTTCCTCATAACGTGCTCTATTTAAAAATAATTAAAATACAAAAATCAATTTTAGATATTCTTTTATCTTTCTTTTATCAAAATATATATATATATATATATATATATATATATATATATATATAGTATACTATATATATATATATAGTATACTATATAGTATACATACCAATTATGTATGGGTATAACCATTACCCATATCATACATAATATATAAAATAAACATATGTATATTAATCTATCTCATATATTAGTGGAATATTGACCTTATAAACTTTATTTATGTTTGAAAAGTAGATACTTGTTAATTATAATTATATTAATAATATAATTATGTTTTTCTCAAAATATATACTTATAGGAATAACATCTTTCCTTGTACTTCTTTATGTGTTATATTACGAGATAATTATATTAATACGATTAATATCGACGACATCTGACTCTATATGGAGTTATATATCATCGAATTGGTTAATTTGTTTATAAACAATATATATATATATATATATATATATATATATATATATATATATATATTATTAAATAGATGCCTATATTTGTAGTAGTTTATTACTTTTCGAGGTAATCTATAGATAGAATAAATGTTATTAGAATATAAAATTAAATGTTTTCAAATTATTAATTATTGCTGTTCCATTATGTAACTATATATATTATTTAACTTAGTGTATGGGAAATGTTGTTGAATATGAATTTATATATATTATATATATATATATATATATATATATATAGATATATATATATATATATATATATATATATATCTATATTATATATATAGATATATATACATATATATATATATACATATATATATATATATATATATATGTATATCTATAGAGATCGAACTAGATCGTAGATTGCCTTTTCTATACTGAGTCTATATATGAACTAACATCATTATTTACTTGGTAATATATTTAAATATTTGCGAACAATATACTTGAAGCAAACACATTATTGTAGATAATATATATACTTATATATATGTATATATATATTATATATATATATTATATATATATATATATATATATATTATATATATATATATATATATATATATATATATATATATATTAACAGTTACTTAAAACTAGTTATAACTTTTATACTAATTTCCTCACTTAAAAACTCTGAACTATATAATACTGACAAAAATTAAGTGTTAATTTTGAACATGTATATTCTTTATTCGTATATATGATTTTTATATTTATATACGATTATATTTAAATATAATATCATAAAATTTAAATATTTTATAATACATATTCTTTGTTTACCTGATTATATATATATATATATATATATATATATATATATATATATATATATATATATATATATATATATAGTTTATATCGAATTTATATAAATAAACATATTATATATATTACTACTTCTAATTTAGATATTTGTTAAATTTAATAATAATGATATACAATAATTAATATATTATTTTAAACCAATTACAAACAAAAATCACTATTATAAAAATATGTATAAAATAATAATAAACATTTATTTTGAATACATTTCAATACAATATTTAAAATAGAATATATATCCATACTATGAAATAATTATAAAAATGTAAATTTATTCTAATTTATTGATTTTTTTAAATTAATAAATTTTCCATATATTTTTCGTATTTTATAGTATTCTATATTTTCATTACTTTGTTGATATATGTAATATACTTTTGTTATATGATATTACCGTATTTATTAGTCATTTATCTAATTAATATATACAAATAATTTCATGATTTTGCATAGTTTAGATTTTTAAATATAGAATGTGAACAGTGTTCACTGAACACTATACCTAAAACAATATTTAAATTTAATTTGAATATTGTAAATTGTTTTCATACATTATTTCCTATATTAATATATTATATATATCTTGTTCCATAATACTTACTATATATGATTTCCATATGAGGTCTAATCATTCCTCATTTATTTTATATTTGATCAATGATTTAATAAAATAATCATAATTTAACAATTCCTCTGTAAAATTTCTCTGTATAAGTATACTTATTAAAAAGTTTCTTTAAAAAGTAATTTGTTGACTAAACTTCTGAACATGAAACCAGTAATAAATTCTACATCAGTTTTAAATCATTCAAAATAATCTCTGATAAATATTCTTAATATCTTAATCGCGAATTTAGATTTACGCTTGCATCATATAGGTTGGTAATTTTGTTTAAGTAATTTTAAACAAATTTGCCTATTAGCTTTTAAAAAAAATATTGCATCTAGTTAAAATAACTAGAATTAAGACAGGTTTACAAACTAGCTATTTGAATTGAAATGTGAACTATTATATCATAAATAAAAATTATATTATTATCAAAATTTTAATATTTCTTAATCATAATTTAGCATATTATAAAAACACATATACACCTATACACTCATATTGTTCACATTCTGAAATATCAAAGGATTTGCCTTCATTTTCTGTTAGGATACAGATATTATTAATTATTATTTATTACAGAAACAATGAACATTGCCAAATCATTATAAAATCTAATGACATAATTATAATAAATAATACTTATCTAAATATCATTCATTCAATATTAAATGTATCATAGTATTCATTATTAATAATAATATAACCCAATTTTAAAAAGAGGAGAGTTATTCAACAATTATTGAAATATTTTACGAGTGATAAATTACTGCTTTGAATTATATGAATTTAAAATAGTCTCATTGAATTATTCCTGTATTAATTATAACAACTATACATATATTTTTAACAAAGCATAATCCACAACTAAATAAATATTCGAATACTTATAGAAATATTAAATATCACCAAAAATAAAAGCATAATATAATATTAATAATATAAAATAATATAACATGAGTGAAATATGATATTATCGCTATATCACGTTCTTTCAAAAATAATTTAGGTGTTTATGAATACATATTTTATTTGGAATTAAATTAATTTTAAAATGCTTATACATTAATTATAATATATTATCACAATAATAACTATATCATTTTTTATATAATTGTACATATAATAGTTTATGTTAATTAAATATAAATTACCAATATAGTTTTTGGATTTATTATACAAATTATGATTAATCATACTTACAGGTAATTATGAATATATATATATATATATATATAATAGTTGAAAAAGTTTGCAAATAACTATATTGTACATCTTAATATAGAGTAGTTGTAATAGAATTAGTAGAAACTAACTAATTTTCAATATATAAACGTTTTTTATACAAAATATTATGTTCATGCTGCAATTTTTCAATTCATAATAAAATAAAGTTTATATATATTACCATGCAATTATGCAATTTGCTTTACTTTATACTGTTCAATTAATAATTTGTAAGGATTTCATTACGGCCATAAATCTCAAAAAAAACACAGTTTACATCTAGTGGTATAAATAATTAAATATGTACATAATTTCTATGAACACTCTCCTTGATCCATAACCAACACCTCAGCAATGACCTCACCGATGACCTCAACAACTCTATTTAATTAATAGTTCTCTATCTCTCCTATGCGATAACATTAACTTCAATTATTACTCAATAGAATATAGCCTTCATCTAATCTTTTAATCCCTTAGATTATTCGAAAATATTATCAAATATCGATGCCATCAGCATATTCTATCATGTATCCGATATATAACTAATTAAATTTAGAGTTACAAAATATATGTTCTCTTCCCAATACTATCCTTTATATATTAGACCCTTATTCAAAATATCAATTTCTAAATAATCTAAACACTGGTTATACTATAATAGTATCTGCTATCAATGACAGTTATTTATTCAGTGAATACATCACTCGAATCTATCATATCATCAATTATCTATTATAATTCTTCATTTATAGGATAAACAATAATAACTACAAATTGAGCTTGACGGAATCATAATCAGATCATAAATACAATCTAAAGACAATCTATACAATGACTTTTCAATTACTCAGCTATGACATAAAATATATGTTGTAACCTGTAAAAAATCAAATCACCATAACCACTGAATAGTGTGCATAATATCTTCTCTAAAACGTATTCACTATTCTCTATGACTCTTTCAACATTGATCTAAATAATCGTCAACTTAGCTCAGCATATATGAAGTGTACTATATTATAATATCACTCCATACACACTTTATTAACATTAGTAATTGCTTATTATTTTACCATTTTATCATGAAATAAACTTTCTCCAACCGATAGTTACTATTAGCTACCTTACTTTGATATCAAAGTGAAATAGTTTGTTATCATACACTAAACTTACCAGACACAAAAACTCACACGAAAATATTGATATCGTTTAACAATAATTGTATTAAACAAATATAAATCATTTAATACGATTACATTGTCTAGTGTACGTTAATTCATTTAACTGGTATATTATAAATATATTTAAACTGCAGACGTGTACGGCGTACACTGTACGGGTTCAAATCAATACCTCCAGACGCGAATACATTGATATAGTACATTTTTGCCATACATGTATAATCTATAAATTATAACTTCATTATTTGCACCGTTATCAATATACTGGATACATAATACACGTGCAGGGTACGTGGTCAATTATGTCCATTAGTCCATGCAAATTAACCTGATCGATTACATTGATCGATATACTTTTTTTTAGTTGACCATGTATTGTGTATAATTAAATATCGATTATATACACGATATAACCAATAGAATATATACATGTACTAATTGATTCTATGTTTTATATATCAATAATTTCTACAAATGTAATTAGCATGTTTGGACAAACTTCATTGATTAAATATCGTGATAATATCTATAATTTATGTATATCTAAATAGTTAAAATATTATAATATATATTTGCCAGACTTATACAAATATATCACCGTAATAATTCCTAAAGTATACACTGATTACTATAATATGTACATATTTATTAAAATATTACAATTATTAAATGTGTTGAGTTCACAAGTATTTTAATTTTTAATTTATTTAATAAATAAATTAATTATAAATATGCATTTATTAAATACTTCATAGGAAATCTGAATATTTCTTTTGACAAAATATTTATTTTTACATATTTGTAACAATCATATTAGATGGTTACCAAATATGCAGTACATTAATTATTAATTATATTCAGTATACATGGTAAACTGTGTATTGTTTCATGTTTTTATTTGCTTAATAATTAATAATTGATCTATGCAATGCAGTCCAGTTCACCGTATTATTAATTATTAGATGCATAATCATATAATTGCAATTATACAATTACTGGTATATATTGATAACAACTGTACAATATTTTATAATTGGTATTTATTAGCGCTTTAGATTAATTAGTTTTAAAAGAATTAAGTTGTGTAAAACAATCCATTATCAATATATAAAGTCTAAACAAAGTACATTACGATACACGATAAAGAAATCCTTCGTAATAAAATGTTATTAGAGCGTATCGCAAATATCTTAATTCAAATATCTTAATTCGTATTATTGTTTGCAAATGTAAATGGCTTAACATGTGTGTATGATATTAAAAATGTCAGATAATATAGTTAAAACAAAGTAATAAACCATTAGTGTACTGATAGTGTACAAATGTATTTTAGATCATTCGAAATCATATATATTTTAATATATTAGTTATATAAATGTACATACGATTCTTAATAATTTATTTAAAATATGTAAATATTGAGCAGGGAAAGGTGATATTTAATAAATATAATTTCGAAAATATTATATGTCGTCACGCATAATTTAATACATATTCTATCAGAGACAAGTGTATAATGATAGCATTGTAATACTTTGATAGGCTGTATTTCATTCTTCATTATCTGTAATGATGATATGATAGTAAATCAATGTAATGAAATATCATTATCACATATAATATATATAACATACATATAATATAATATAACATACACATAATATAACATACATACATATAATATAATATAACATACATATAATATAATATAAATATAATATAATATAACATACATATAATATAATATAACATACATATAATATAATATAAATATAATATAATATAATATAAATATAATATAATGATACTATAATGATAATATTCATAGCAATCTACATTCGCGTTATTATCACTATCGATACACATGTACTCATCTTCATTTGATCTCATAGATAGATATAGAAATATATCTCTATATCTATATCTATATCCCCATCTCTATATCTATCATTATCACTATCACTATTATTATTGCTATCTGTATATCTACATCTATCTATATCTATCGATAGTTATTTCTCCGTCACTATATATATATCTATATCTAAATTGATCTCTAATTTATCTATACCTCTATCTCTATATTTATCTTTATCTTTTTCTCTATCTTTATCTCTATCTCTATCTCTATTTCTATCAATATCTCTATCTATATATATATCACTATCACTACCTCTCTCTCTATATCTAGCTCTATTTTGATCTCTAATCTATCTATACCTCTATCTCTATCTTTATCTTTATTTTTATCTCTATCTGTATCTCTATCTCTATCTCTATCTCTATCTTTATCTCTATCTCTATCTTTATCTCTATCTCTATCTCTATATCTATATTTTTCAATATATCTATCTATATATCTATCTCTATTTCTATATCTATATCTATAGACATGTCTATATATATCTATCTCGATATCTAATCTATCTATACCTCTATATATATCTCTATATCTATCTCTATCTATATCTCTATATCTAATCTATCTATACCTCTATCTATACCTCTATCTATATATCTATCTTTATCTCTATCTTTATCTCTCTCACTCTCTGGACAAATTCTTTACTAACTTATTTCCCCCTAGAATTTGGTCTTCTGCTCATTAGACTGCTCCAGTACCTGGACATACTTGATTCAAACGGGGGTCTTAGCATTTGTTCTCTAGTCGGCATCTGGTCTTTGTCGTCCACTCTGTCCGAAGCCTCGCGATTATACACGATTTGTTCCCGACGGTTCAGGAACAAAGCGTCGTCGTGTTCGTGGGTTGGGATACTAGCGGATCTGGCGTTCTGGCGGGGGATAGGGTCGGGAGATGTTGATGGCGGTGGTTAATTGTTGTACGTAGGTTATAGATCTCGTATAGTTTACGGGGAATAGTTTAAGATAGCGGGGTTTAGGTAAGATAGCAGGGTTCAGGGGGGCTACATGGGGGCTAAAGGGGGGCTAAAGGGGGGGCTAAAGCGATTAGGCTAAATCTGAATATTATATTTAAATAGATTATTTGTTATTATAATATTTATATGGTAACGGAGTGTATGTTAGCAGACAGGTATTGCTTGTATCCAGCACAGTTACTAATGGTTATATAACATAATTACCTGTATGATGAGCTTACGGTTCTTCATGTCGTGTTTCCACGCAGGAACGTATTGGCGAGGAAGCATTGAGTTCAATTTGGTGTAATGGGGAACCCTGGATTAGCAATGTTATCGTATTCAATTCGTTGTTACATAATAGCTACGTATACGTATATTATAGATTAATAAATATAGTATTTAGAGTACTCTAATATATATTGAATAGCTAATTATCTTAATTATAATAAATAATAATATATATTTAAATAAATATATATACATATATAAACATATTTATATATATATTAATATTAATGGATATTACATATTGTTTCAATATCCAAAATTTTCTAGAAGTTATATAATTTGTTATAAGTATTTTCTTATAATATAAACTTAATATCACATAATATAAATAATCATATAAACAGAAGTCAATATATTTATAATATAACTACTTTTAAGATTGTTTATATCTTTAATAATAATTGTAATCAGATAACTGAATATACAATTGTAGTTTTTTATAATGTAATATTATGTAATGCGCTAAGAAGTTACCTCGATCACGGTGCTGGATCGAATACTCTAGAAAGTAAATCAACTGCCCCTCTACAGCTCAATAATCGGACCGGGTTCAATGGATATAAGCGATAACAATAGATTTTTACTAAATGCTTGCACCGATCCCATTGTACCCGAATGCTACGCCGTGACGGTTACGCTTTGTTACGTAATCTGTAATCTATTATGCTCATTAGACGTCACGGGTCAAATGTAAGCGAGGCGGTTATAACAGTGAATATGGTGCGGTATTAGAACGCACATCATTGTTATATAATATACCTGTATGCGGAGATGTCCGGCTATCTAATCAAATACCGATTATATGGCAAACAATGTCATTTCTTATAAACATTTACCCGGTCAATTGATTCCTGCTTCATATAGCTATTGTTGGTCAAAATGACCATTATCATCGTTGAGTAATAACCCGTAGATATATTACCATTACTTATTAAACAATCTAATTAAATTTCGCATTAAAAACGTTCAACATAATTAATTAGCATATCAAGTATTGTTTTATTAATTACTATTGATAATATGTTATGCTTAACACATATGTTTATATTACATGATTAGGTTAGTGATATATTCCTTGACCAATACTATTATTATTAAAAATACCAATATATATATATATATATATATATATATATAATGTATATTGTATATTGTATATTATATATATATATATATATATATATTGTATATTATATATATAAATTATAGTTCATGTACTAGCTCTTTAAATATCGCATAATAGTTTATCATTATTATTTATCATAAACTATTATTTATATATATTCTTTCTTCTAATATTTATATAAAGAAAGAGAGAAAGAGAGAAAGAGAGAGAATATATGCTTGTATCTTACTATCAAGCATATATTAATATGAATGAGTGATATCACATTGATTCATAAAAAGAATAATATACCATAGTAGTCCGAGCTGTATCCACTATATAGCTGTTTCACTAAATGTGTACGCTTCATTACATTATTCATGTATTGGCATACCGTTACATCAGTTATAACAATCTAATGTTACAGAAATATAATAATTATCATCAAGTATAACTCGATAATTATTTTATTATGTTATTGATTATTTATAATTATTTTTCATTGATTATCATAAATAATAAGAGAAAAGTAATTTCAATTTTGTTATCAAATGGTACCCTCTCTAATACATTGTACTCCTGAACTTAATATATGTTAAAACAGACGATATGTAATTTGTATCATTTATGATATGTTGTAATGTAATGCATCAAATCAATGGCTAATATTTAAAAAAAGATTAATTCTAACTACAATATTATATATATATATAACACTGTATATTACACATATATACACCATATTATTACATGTAATGTATAGTGAACGTAATTATAATATAAGACAATCATATATGCTAGTAAATTAAAATAGGATAAATGTAACTTGTATTTTACAGAAAATTTTATTAGAAAATTATTCTCGTATTATATATGTTATTAGTATTTATACTACTCGATCGTTATATAATATTGTAACCTTATATCACGATTCTTGTCAAAATTCATGATGTCTTATTGTAGCAGCAGTCCAGCAGGAAATTAACCAAAGGCAAGTATTTAAAGATTAATGAAGTTTGTTTACATTGACAACCGGGGGCGTGGCCTCTCGTTTAAGTTATCTCTGCATGTTAAATGCACATACACATATATACACATACGCATGCAAACATACACATATGCACACGCATACAAACATACATAAATATATATTATATAATAATTATGTAAATAATATTACATAAATAACCTAATAATTGTTTACAAATTGTTTATAAATATTATAAATGTTTGTAGATTTTATTATTTTAAATTAAAATAATTTAGTGTTTTTTACATATTTCATTAACAATAAACTTATTCGATGTTTATTATATAATAAAATCATTAAGTAACTAATATGTTAGAACTCAGAACATATATTATTACAAAGTACCATAAGCATTTATTAGGTAGTATCACAAAACTTTAAATTTCAATTGTCACATTATTTGTTATATATAAATTAGAAATATTGTTTTTCATAACATTATTTCCGTGGATATTTAATTATAATTAAATATTATTAAATATATTACTATAGTAATAAGATACATAAGCTATATTCTCAAACAAACATATACGACACAGTAATTCACAAATCTCTCTACAATATAAGATTTAATTTGAAAAGTAAATAACGTAATAGTATATTCCTATAATAGTATATAATTACATTCAAATTAAACAGATATAAGATTATATAACGAAATATAAGATATAAACAAGTATAGTTACATTACGGACAATTATATAAGTATAATTACTCTGCTATTTTTAAGAAAATAACCTCAATATTTAATAGTTTCCAAAAATATATGCAAAATTAAAATATATAAATAAATGGATTTAACATAGATAATATATACATAAAATCATATATGATACCACAGTTAAATATGATAACGTATTTCCATTGCAACTATGATGAAGTGTTCATCTAAATCCTTTTAAACTGAAATACACACCCACACACACATATATATATACATATAAATAACCTGCTCAGAGTGTTATATTGACCCTTTACCTCTCGCGGATTTTTCAAAAGTATGCGCTATTTTTGTGTTTATTATAAATTTATACTATTACTCGTATAACATACTTTTGCATTATCTTTATTATAATAGTCGATAATTATAAGTTATCATATTTTTAAAGATAATTTAATTATCTTTTTAAGGAAATTCATATTAATGGTGTATAGTTAATTATTAATTAAATTATAGTAATTAAATAAAAAATAATATATATATTTTATACTGAATAACATAACTAATGTATATAATATTAATAAATTAACTAATTATACTTTTTATACCATTATATAGGTAATACAATATTCTAACTTTTATATGTTGATTGTATTTGAAAATAATTGTTATTAAAAAAGGTACGATAATTTATATTTTGAAAATTATTCAATTTATTTTTAAATTATTAGAATAATTAATACTATTAAAATAACTATTTACCAATATAAATATGCTATTATTAATATTACAACTTGGGTTACACTTGAATAAGATTTATTAATTAATATTATACACAGGTCATTATAATAATTATTTTAATTAATTATATATATTTTATTAATTTTATAAAATATTTGTTAAAAATTGTATTATAAAAAAATTTCCAATAATAATCTGTGGATTTGTTAAATATTTTATGCTATTAGTAATACTAAAACTTATGTTATACATAAATAAGATATATAAATGAATATTTTTAATAAATTAAATATATTTTATAGAATATTTTTAAAAAAATGTTATGTAAAATTTAAAATAATAATCTATATATTTTATTGTGATTTAATATATACAAGTGAAATATAAAATACTTGAAAATTATAAAATATTGAATCATGATACAATTTAAAACACTGTCTACCTTTATAATAACATAAACTACATACATCACATAGTTACTACCTTGGTAAATGAATCTGATTTTACAATTGGAAATGGATACGGATTTGGAGTAAGGGTCAATAAAGGCATGTAATAATGCATTTTTATAAGATAATAAAGAATAGAGTGCATGGGTCGATTTTAATTTTTTGAAAAAATAAAAGCAATATTAAAATAAGTATAAAAAATATATCTCCAAATTGATTTAATTTATTAACTCCACCCAAACTCTTATTGTAGTCTATAATCATGTTCGGTTTACTCTTTGTTTCTTCATTAAATCTGCTCTTCACATCTGGATTTTTGACGTCGCTCCAAGTCGATAATATATGGACATCCTTTTTTTCTTTCCATCTAAAATTATAAATTTTATACTTCTAAAATAATATTGATCATAAAAATTTATATTTTATAGACTATCAATATAGAATATCTTAATACAATACTTATTTATATTCAATACATACAGTATTTTACATAGATTAAATTTCAAACCTGCATACTACATTCCATCAAGTTTAATGATTTCTCCGATATTTATCTTCTGGCTCATCATGTCAGGCACACATCATGCATTCTTCTTTATAGTTCAGATTAAATTTGTTTTCTTTTTTATTCAGATCTGTTGCAAGCTTAAGTGAAGTATAATATTTGTCGGTGTATAATTTATGGTTATTATATAAAGTAATACTACTATTATATAAGTAATATCTCTCTACCAGTATATATTTTAAGTTTAAGACAATATCCTGTAGCAGAATCACATAAAGCATAAGACTTAAAAAGAGGATATCAGAGAAAGAAGTAGTAAATGAAGATTTTTTTAGTATCGCATATTCATTTGTTGATTCTACAATGTAACTTATCATATCTTTGGTAACAAATTTTAGAAAGAATTTGGCTTCAGGAGTGCAGTCATCATATAAATCTGTTAGTCCAGTATTTGAGATAAAGGGTGTATTTCTAGTATGGGTTATATTATTTAGATTATCAGACCATCCGATGGGAGGACATTTATTTTCTAATTTAAGTTTCTTCGCTTTTATTCATTATCGGATACTTTAAAAGAATCATCCGACTCAATCTGTAATGAAATTATATATATTTTGAATTGTAAAAATAAAAGTTTATAATAATCAAATTTATATAATATTGCAAGGAATCAAATTCTAAATTTTTGTAAATAAATCAACAATTCTTATTTGTAACATTTCAATCTATTTTCAATTGTATTAACTGTTTTTAAATTTTAATATTAATGGTAATAGTTTAATTATATATTCTTGCATATATATAAATAAATATATTTTAAACATGCGTATAATTATTATAGAATTATAGTAAATCTAATCAGAAATGTAATGTTTATAAATTTTTTTTTTTAATTTGTAATATTGTTTCAAATATTGTATTAGAACAATTATTTGTTACAAATATTGTTTTATGTAGCACTGCACCCTAATTACATAATTAATAAATATACATAATCTAATATACATAATTATAATACTAACTTAGGAATACTTTTTTAAGAGGTATTTTATTTTATTTTTTATTTGTATATCCGAAATATTTGTATTATATTTCTTGTTAAATTCCTGGCTCATTTTATAGTATTTATTGGTATTACTTGTAATATTTATTGAAAGAAAATCAGAATTCCATAAAGTAAGAATATACAAAACTTGAATTTTTCTAAACATATCATGTGACTTTCAACCCGGTGAAAATCAGGGGTGTCCTTGCGCTATGTACCCACCACACTTTTATTATTTATGTAGCACTGCACCCTAATCAATTATAATTTAATACATTATTATACCAACTACTTCTTCTAGTGATATATCGCTATCACTTATACACTTATATCACTTATATATCGTCGACATCTAAAATAAACTGCAATTCCTCATCGTAATAATAGTCTGGCATGTCGAAAATATAAAAGTGAAATGACGCTCAACATTTTAAAAAACTGAAACAATTGTTCATTTACATTCAATCCCGCCAAATTAAAAATAGATTGGAATTCATTTTATTGAATATTGTAGTGTGCAATTTGGCAAGATATGCAATTTGGTACACTTCTTGTGATTTATCTATTTTCATAGTAAATACATTTAAAAATTATATAAAAATATATTATAATACTACAATGATTAAAAATAATGTAATTAATCATTATTTATCATAATTTATTTTTTTAATTAATATTAAATGTTATCATTTAATTATTTTTTAAATGGGCTTATTTGTAAGCGATAATTTGTAATTCAAATTATTACATTTAATTTCAATATGATTATCGGTATTCAACAGGCAGTATCAATAATATTGAATCAGCATGTTATACTACATATCGATAATATAAGCAAACATATATTTAATAAATGAACTTTGTAAATTATTTATCATTTTATATAGATTGTGAATTATATTTAAATATATATACAATGTATGATATTTATTTTTAATATTTAATACCATCGAGTTAATTAACTAATCAAGACTACTTTTGCATTCAATAGTTTATAATATATATCCTTTTGAAATATTATACTAGTATTATCAAATAAATAAAATTTAAATAAAAAATATATAGTATATCATATTAGCAAGTACAGAGATCAGTAAAGTAAATACTTATATGTCACCCAAATTAAAAAATAAGTAGATGCATTCAGTAGTATCGTATATAAATTACTAATAATTTTAATTCAATTAAAATTGAATAATACTATGTATGAGTCGCTGGGCGACGACCAGTGGGCGTGTCTATTTTCAACTAACTGACAGTATGAATACTTGAAATTGGAAATTATTTGATTAAGTATATACACAAATATTTTAAGTACCTCAATCTTATTTTAACATTTACAAATTAATTATATGTAATTACAAATTTAAAATACAATATATATTTTTAAATTAAAATTACAATCTTTAATTATAATAAGCATGGACATTTTCGAAATCCAAATAAATATTTTTACTGCAACCCGTGTTTTTTTGTAATAGCTATATAAATAAAATATAAAGCTATTTGTGTTTTTATTCATTATAATAGATAAATAAATTATCTATCAATATGTGTTTATGATTTAATATTCGGATAAGTATTTATTGAGTTATAAGCATTTTAAAATGAATATTTCAACAACGACTGACATCGACCACTCGGTGAATGTGAGCGTCGACCGACATCGACATCGTAAGTAAAGGTTAAATAACTATGGGTATTACTTTAAATTACTTTAAACAAAAATGTACGTGTCTGATGGAAGAATTATACCATTGTGTGATATATACTAATACATCACATTTCTATATATAGTTCCCGTACATGATAGCCATAACATACTCAGAAATTATTACAAATTTCATATTGCTTCATAAAATTATACAATAATTTACATACTACAAGTATAGATGCTTGATTTAATATTTATTGTTAAACTATTGTGTAACATTGTGCATATGTATACATAGAAATAATATATAGAGAAGGAATTTACTAAACTAACGTATGAATGTAACTTATGAACATATAAATCTGCATATTTAAAGTACAATATATAATATATGTAATTATGTAGGATATAGCATTATTATACATCAAAATATCATAAAGTAAATAATATTTCATCAAATATCAATAGTTAATAGAACAAATCAAAGTATACTAATAACAATTTCAAATTGTATATTTATAAATATAAAATTGAACAATACGTATGAAAATAAAAATATGATTAATATTATTTAGTTCTTTACATTAAATGATGTGTGTCTTAAACTGCGTTAATCTAAGAAGTACTTATATCGAACTATAAGTAAGCAATATTAGATTATTATGTTTAATAATTAGGATATATTCAGAAGGAAAATGTAATAATTTCTTAATTATCGTACTTTTGTATGTGTAATTTGACCAGATAATTTGATAGATACATATATGTTATATCTTAATATATATTGCCATTAGATTGAAATATAATTATATATGAACGAAATAAATAAATTTAGACATTTAAATATCATATTAAACTTATTAAATAGTTTATTTAATTAAATATATCTATGATGAAATGCTAATATATATTTTATAGTGAATTATATTATTATAAAAAAATACTGATCACTTGAGATCATATTTTAAAATAATATTTTCATATAAATATATATTTATCGAAATAACAAACAATTATTTGTATAAAAAATTAAAATAATTATTATATTAAATATAAATGTCTTAAACAACACTTAATATGTAAATGTTAAAGAAAAAGTAAGTTTAACATGGCTATGGTAATATAAACATACTATAGTTGTAATGATATATAATTTTACATATGCCTATATTATTATCAATTTTTTTTATAAATATGTCTACACATATAAAGTATATTTACTTTCCAACCATCTTGAAAAGAAGTATCCAAAAAATATAAAATTAGATATAGAAAGTAGAAATGAAGTACAAGATTTGTAAAATCAAATTCTTAAGATAATCTGTTAAAATCATTATATTTAGCTCTATAATTTATTAATGCTTCGTTATATATTATCTCAAGGTTTATAAATATAAGATTAAGTAGTCACTTGGTACTTTTTATCAATATGGTTTACTTACAGGATTTAAACAAATAATGTACATTGTACACTATCAATTACTTTTTGATAACTCAAATATATTAATTATAACTATAGTTATTAATATATATATATATATATTGTACAAATATTTACATATTTTAAAAAGATATTTTGAGTTTGGAATACTTTAAATTATATGAATATAATAATAAATCTAGATAAAGGTATTTAATTGAATATGTTAAATTATACAAATAATATCACAATGGCCTTTATTAAAATATAGATAAAACCTTGATATAAAATTTGAAATTGTATATATCTGAATAAGAATTAAAAAACTTATAAATAATTGGAAATAATAAAAATAAATTATTTTCAATATAACATTTGGCAGAAAAGATAAGGTTTATGATATATATGAGGTATCAATATTTAAGTAAGGAACTTCTTTACAAATATCATATATACTAACGCTTTTAAAATAGCACCTGGATATATATTAGACATAACATAATTTACGTTTCGATAATAGAATGTGGAGGCAGGCATGTAATGTAATGCCCGGAAATGCAGACGAGTTATTAAACGACGAATTTCGCGACCAGACTCAAGTGATCCGAGGGGTAGTCGTAACTAGGCAGTCTGTCCTCGCCGATACGTTCGCCCGACGGCATGTCCAGCGTGCGGACGCAGCGGACAGCGCCTCCTCGATACCACATGTAGTCGATTGTGTGGCACTGTTCGACCCTTCGCCACTTCCACGTCGTATACGCCGGCTCGAAATCTCCTGTTCGACGTACGGTTTATAAATCGACGGGGTATACGACTTCGCGACAGTCGTCGGCTGTTAAACGCCGATACGACGCTCGATAACAAACTAAATGTATGCTGCCCGAATGTACTACGAACGTCACGTTTAGTTGTTGTTTTATTTATTTGCGATGCATAATCGACTGTAAACGAAACCTGTCAAATCTTTCCTATTCGTAGAATATGCACTTTTTAAATCCGCATTTCTAAAATCCTTGTAAACGCAAGAATCCGGCATCGAATTCATATCCCCGCAGATGATGAGAGGTACGGAATGATCAGTCAAGCTACTGAGTAAACACTTAACCTGTATTATATAAATAGTATAAATAATAGTAATTAATAATATATTAACATTTCATAATACGTTGACATTATATTTTACTTTTATTAGATTTTTTCAGAGTTTATAACAAAGAACAATATAATAGTATATCACCTGTTTTGATCTATATTCATCAAAACCCTGTTTGGCCTTTAAATGTGTGCAAACAACGGAAATGTCAACGCTATCTAATGGATGTAGACATACCAGTATTGTAAATTAATAAATAAATTACAGGGTAAATAATTTTTTTTGAAAGAATGTTTATAAAAATATATAATTACCGTAAATATTTTTAACTTATTTATTTTATTAATTATAATTTTAGTAATATTCTATAATTATTTAAAACCAGAATTTCGTTTTAGATTAGCAATAATAGCCACTTGATTTGTTTTTCTCCCATCAACTTCTATAATAATTGTATTGCTTGATGCAAGCGTAAATAAAGATTTTCTGTAGAAAATTGCACATCCGTCTGGACCAAAATTACCTAACGATTACAATAACATATGTAATATTAGTATAGAAACAAAAACTTATATATATATAAATAATATTAACATAGTTTTTTTATGTAAGTATTGAATATTGAATAATTTTAATAAATATCAATATAATTTATAATAGATATAGTATTATAAATTGGTATTATAAATAGATTTATAATACCTTTACATCTAAGGGTTGGAGAAATTGGCTTTTGCTGAAATATTCCGCTATATCCATGTAGTTCGAGTATAGGATTTAAATATTTGAAATGATCAACTTCCTAATAATATATATGAACATTGAACAGTTTGTGAGTTAAATATTATATATTAATAAATATATAATCAATTGAAAAAACATATATATATATATATATATATATACATTTATATGACCTGTAAACACATAATATCTGAATCATGATAAAGTAATTCACGAATTATTAAAAGTCTTCGCCGCCTCCATTCTAAAGCTTTATTTGGACACCTATACAAATATTTGATAAAAAATGAACAGGTAAAAGGGGGGAAAATTCATAACAAAATAGGGGAAATTATACATTACTCCTTTAAATAATTAATCGGGAAAATTATTCGAAATTAATGTAAACTTTGTATTTAGAAAAAAATATTGAAATTTATAGACATTTTAAATTATATTTAAATATCTCAAGAAATTGTAAAATTTTCAAACAATTAAAAAAATAAAATAAATTCATTTTTAAATATATACACGCTTAAAATAGTTAATTTAAATGATTTATTTTAATATTATTATCTTTAAAAATAAATAATTAATATCTAAATTGAATGAAAATTCTCGTACATTTTTACAATTTTATAAGTTATTGAATTCATCTTAGAAATTCAAAAATTAATAAAATTAATTTATACTCGAGTGGTTTGCCTATACATTAATAAATTGTTTGTTACTAATTTATATTACCATTAATTAATTTATATTTTTAATTATAAAAATTAAATTTCGAACTATAATTTTGTATATAAAATTTTTTATATAAAATGTATAATTTTATTAATAACTTATTAAATCATTAGATACTGACTAACCTTACAAAATTATCTAAACCCCTGGCAAGGGCTTGGGCTAAAACGTTCCATTGTAATATTTTAAAAGATTTATTTGTAAAGTTATCTACTGTAATATTCTGGGCTTCTAAATATTGATCGTGAGATGTAGATTTCCTAGACATCAATTTGTAAGGCTTATTTATTTCTAATAGTTCTGTATGGTGATATAGTATAGCTGATGCAATTCATTATATATATATTATATATGAAATATTATATTAAACCTAATGTAATAATATTTAATATATAAAATAAATGGAAAATAAAATATTATAAGACGTATTATAGATAAAATTTGAGATTTCGGTATTAAGAAAATTCAAACACAAATAGAAATATGACAAAAACTAATACAACTTATAAAAACACAAGATTAAAAAATAGTATTTTTAAAATACCTATAATGTTATATAATAAAATCAAGATATGAAATAGTTTAATAATAAAAACCACTAGAATAAAAAATATATATTTATATATAATATATATGATCCTAAATTCTTTAATTATTTATAGTAAGGCAATACCTTCAATTTATCACTCATTCGTTGGGAATGTTATTATAAATACATTCCTTGATTGATAGATTATATTTATTTTTAATTACTTCTATAACATAAATAGGGTAGTCATGGGAGTGTCAGATAATAAACAATAAAGATAATAAATGTTCATAATATAATAACTAATAGAAAACATTATTAAATGGCAGAGATTATGGTGGAGATAGTACAATATGTATTGTATGGAGAGTAGTGTTGTTAAGTACATGCATACGTAAGCATTAGTCATAAGATATGGTTATAGAATTAAAGGAAGGATTGGATTTAAATAAAAATTTAAAAAATATTTTTTCTTGGATTTTCAAATACTTCAATATGTAAAACTTATTTAATAATTATATATCTTATTAAATCATTGTATCTTATCTTCTTCTATCAGTGACTCCACTGTTCAATTTAAAGAAATGTTATTATTGTCATGAATCATATTCATATCCTACATAGATTTTATTAAAATCTATATTATTTATCCTAATATATTTTACTATTATAATTTACTAATATTATTTTAAATTTAAGAATTGCAGATAAAAAATTATAATGTATATATATTATTATTTGACTGGCATTACTTAGATTTTAAGACAATGCTTCTTTTTTCATGCTTCTTAAGAAATGGAAATTATCACAAAATTTATTTATTATCATTAAAAGTTAAAATTTAATTGGAATTATACAAAAAAACATTCAAATGCATTTTACTGGCAGCTAGGGTTTATATCTCTTATATCAATTTTGTAATATAAATTATATATTTCTAATAATATTATAACATCAAATTGTAAATAATATATACAATTTACTGAGCAAATAATTTGATTACATATGATTAAAATGTAATGTACAAATTTCTTTATTGGATTAATGCATACAAAGCAATGAATAAATTATAATAAAAAATAAATACATATTTAGTTTGTAAAATATCAAAATGTATATTCTAATTTTTGATTAAATCTGTATTCAATAATATATTGAACTAATTATTACACTAATTTTACTATATCATTTAACACTTCAATAATAAATTAACATTACTAAATTAGTAAAATTGAAATGGTGATTTTTATTATGTATACTATAATCTCCTAGGATATGGTCCAATTGAGTTGTAGTCTATATTAGGAGTCATGAACGAGGTAGTCCGGGAATTTGAGTTTGAAAATAGTTATAGGTTGTAATACATATCGACCCTAAATTCAATGTAAATACTGGTCTATATATTGTGTTAGAGAAATATTTTATAATAGTGTAAATCATTTGCAGTGATGGTAGCTTGCTTAAATATGATTTGTTTTAGAGATGATAAATGAACTTATTAATTTGTAAATAATATAATTATAATTAAATATAATATTATATCATTATATATTATAATAATGAACCTAAAAATATAATAATGAACCTAAAAATATAATAATAATTAAATATAATATTATAAATTATAATAATTAGTTTAATAATATTTATAAAAGATATATTAAAAATTATAATTAATTTAATACATTTTTAAATATCAATTTTATAAATTTAAAATATTTTTAAATTAAAATAATCATAAAATTCAACATACAAATACATATTTAATATAAATCTATATTTTATTAAAAACCTAATTGTTTATCGGCATGTTTTATAAAGTCATCCCGTGAATATTTATTAATTAATTTGAAATCATCTATAGATTGATCATTTAGTAATTCATTCATAATATATTTATAATGTGTAATTAAATTTATATATTAAAATTATAAAAGAAATCTTAAGGATTAATGTATAACTAAATTTAAATTTAAATTAAAAAATTACAAATAAGGTTATAGTTCATAATAAATTAAATAAATTTGATCAATCATTTTGAAAAGATATTAAATTAATTATAGATAGTATTAATAAAAATGAATCTATATTGTTACTGTCTAGGTTAAACAATTATTTAAATAATTTATAAGAACAATTATTTATATTATATATATTATATTAATTATTAACCTAATACTGTGATTATATTACACACGTAAAGTTTTACAATGGTCTATATAGTTATATATTTGGTTATTTTATAAATATTTGTTTTTCATATGAAAGACTATATAGTCTATAAAAATTTAATTTGTGTAATTTCTTAATTTTAGTAATTGTGTAAAGATTTTTTATTGTATTCTAATTATAATTAATATTGTAAACTATTCTAAAGGAAGATATATAACTTGAAGTATTTTTGTAAATTGTAGTATCTCATATCCATATTGTTTGAAATTAGATATTTTTTGAATCCCACCGATTACATTTGCTTAAGAAATGCCAATAAATTAGATTTAGTAGCTTATTAATAATACGATATGAAGTGTTCAGTATTTTGTTAAGTTCATTTATTTTAATATAGATTTACAATGAACTAAGAAGTTAGTTAGAACATTTAATGTAATAATTATTGTTAGTGATGGTTTTCGGGTACGTTCTGTATTTATTTAAATTATAAGAGTTTAAAGTAACAGTTTTAGATAATAAGATATTTGTGTATTAAACAAGATCCGAGTCAAGTTGATAAAGATATTGTTAAAATGGTTCTATAGTGATACGTCTATAATTTCTATTTTTATGCGAGAACTATTCGGTGGAGTCTTATTTTTATTTTGGATTATTATATTACAATTTTCTAATAATTTAATTTATTTTGTTCTAATTAAATAATTATAAGCTATAAGTTCCAAGATCAGTTATTAGTTTATTGAAATTTTAAACGTTTTTTTCAGTGGTGATGAGTTAATTTTAATATAGAGTTGTATATCCTCAGTATATCTATGATAGTTAATATTATATTTATTTAGCAGACGTTTAATACCTTAGATATATAAGTAAACTAGAAGTGGTACAATAACACTACATTGATGTACTCCTAAGAATGGATATATAGATATGGTATTTTATTTTTTCTCTAGAATATTAAGCCATTGAGATATTTGTCTATCAAATCAATTATATTTCTATTGATAACTAGTTATTTTAGTCTAATATACAATTTGTGTGGTGAATAGTATCTATTCAGTTGATATGTCAAGGAGAATAGGCATTATATAATCGTACTGTTTAATACTATTAGCGATACAGTTAGTAAGATCGATAAAAATGGTCTCTATGCTTAAGTTTATTTTGTATGCACTTTGTAGATAGTTTATGAGATCATTGTTAGTCAGGTGTTCATTTAGTAGTTGGGTAGGTTTGAGTTTCTCAATAAGTGATGATAAGTGTGATTGCGTGTTTGTTTTTATATTTGTCAATATGTGTGTATATAAGTTATACTATATATATATATATATATATATATATATATATATATATATAATAATAATAATATATATATATATATAATATATATATATATATATATATATATATATATATGTATATATATATATATATATATGTGTGTGTGTGTATATGTTGTAAAGATATATATTCGTAGTGATATATATCCTTTCAAATAGCTAGAACGGTATATTAAGCTCGAGATTAAATAATATAAAATAAAACTGCCATTCGCTAAATATATTAGTTGCATAAATGCACAATATCATATTATTAGCAAATTGTACCCAAAATAGATTATTATTGGCATTCCGAGAGGAATCTTATATTTTAACTCCTTATATTCCAGTCACTAAAATAAACTTTCAGTTTCAAACAGAGAATATCCCCCGAAACTGAAACCTATAAAATCAATTAATAGTATTATTGCCCTTTCGGGTATTTTATATGGATGGTAATACATTGCAGAATATACCAGATATTTATGACATATATCAGATATTTATGACATATATCAGATATGTATGACATATACTAGATATTTATGACATATACCAGCTATATATGACATATATCAGATATTTATAACATATATCATATATTTGTGACATATACCATATATTTATGACATATATTAGATATTTATAACATACATCAGATATTTATGATATATAACAGATATTCATGATACATATTAGATATTTATAAAATATGTCAGATATTAATAACATATACCAGATATTTATAACATACATCAGATATTTATGATATATATATATCAGATATGTATGACATATACCAGATATTTATGACATATACCAGCTATATATGACATATATCAGATATGTATGACATATATCAGATATTTATGACATATACCAGATATTTATGACATATACCAGCTATTTATGACATATATCAGATATTTATAACATATATCATATATTTATGACATATATCAGATATTTATGACATATATAAGATATTTATGACATATACCAGATATTTATGACATATACCAGCTATATATGACATATATCAGATATGTATGACATATATCAGATATTTATGACATATACCATATATTTATGACATATATCATATATTTATGACATATATCAGATATTTATGACATATACCAGATATTTATGATATGTATCGGATATTTATGATATATTCAAGAGAACTACGACTATGTACTAATTCATGTTTTATATAAATAGTATTTATTAAATACCTACTCCGTTAAGTATTCCAAATGAACCTATAGATTGTAATGAACCATCAAATGTGCATAAGGGTATTCTATAATTGGGGTCTAAAATATTAAAACACATCGATATTTTGAAAGTACTGTAGTACTTTCAGTGATTCCGTATATATGGGTGTCTCTATTGAGTTACTAGAAAAATACAAGTAAGTACCGTCTGTTACAATTAGTTGCCATATTAACTCCGGGGTAGATCTTTATTAACTAAGATATACATTAAATATAACTTATTTCCGGTAAAATAGAAATATATCTTTTGTAGAATTGGAAATTATAGCTTTAGCGAAAAAGATAATTTCCGCTCTTAGCGGAAATTATCTTTTTATATTATAATATTTATGTGATATAATAAGGTGGCTAATATAATAATGAAGAGTAACGAATGAGAGTTTCCAACAGTTATGTATAAGCTTCTACGTTAGGAGTATTTATGGGTAAAAGTGAAAGGTATTTACATATTGCATCATACAATAGCTAAGATTATAAGGTCAATTAATGGTTTACGAAATAAGAAGGATGTAAGACCTAAATTATGGAACCAGTCTTCATTTAATCCGCTTTATTCATGATGCCTTAGTACAACGCTTTAATGAATTATTTAATTTACGCGAGGAAGAGAGTTACGATATTTTATAGAATTTTGTAACTTATCTAGCTAGCTTGTCTATGGGAATGGAAGTTGACTTCTTTTATTTATTAAATTATCATGAGGTAGCATATTCTTCACTGGAGCTAAACCATTTCCAAATCAACCTTATAATTTGTAGAGTTAATCATAGTAAGTGCGAGGCTATAGTTTAGTATCTGAATGCGGATATGTGTTCGGCGAGGGAGAACATTGATTGGGTTACACTTATGAAATAGGACACCACATTACATAATGTTGTCTGGTAGGATTGCCATATAGGCATATCCCACCAAACCAGGAGCACTTAAATGCAAATAATATACAATCATCTATTATATATTATAAACTCATAATGTTCATGGTAGAATGCTCCATTTCGTTTAATTAAAATATATATATACGCTAATTCGGATTCGTTGTGGATGTTAAGGTATACATACCTGGATGATAATAGATGCATATCCACTGCCTAGAATTGATGAGTAATTAGATTCTATGAAAGGGACCTATTTTTTAAGACGGTTTTTACTCTTTCTAACATAGTTTCTTGCGGTATGCAATTGCATACGAGGACATTGAGAACATGCCATTTAGAGAATGAACGGTATACAAAAGCCTCCGTGGTATTCCCGCTACTATTGCACTCATTATATTCCCGCTACTATGGCACTCATTATATTCCCGCTATGAAGAATCCCGTAGGAGTTTAGTTTTAGTTTCGTGTTTTTATATTTTTATAAAATTTACTCCAATAACTAATCTTTAAATTCTCATAATTTGAATTCACTAAACTGAATGTACTCATTTATTATAATAAAAGTACACTTAGGTATCTATTATCAAATTTCAGTAATCTTTTTATCGTAGTAATAATACCATAGGAATAATACATTGAAAACATTATATCTTGCATATCTGGATATTAATTTTCTATTGAATAAAAATTATGGAATTATACAAGATTAACGTTTAAAGTAGTACATTGAGCAAACGATTATATTTATCATTGTATATTACGCATATAAGTACAATACTACATATCCTTCACAACCAGTGCAGAGATTCTGTTGTAAGTACATACGCATAGCCACGAAGTAATGTACTATAAAACTTGTTTATATAACTTTATATGTTATTAATATAAATATATTTACTATAGTAATACACTTAGTGAAGTGGGTATGATTTAGAAATTGATATAACATAAATTAAAAATAGCAATTACGATATATATATATATATATATATATATATATATATATATATATATATATATATAGTTATACCTTATACATTATGTGTATTCGGATTATAAAATACTTACGAAAATAACAACAAATGATGGAAATATATTTCAATATGATCCGTATAATCCGTTGTTAATCTATAATTATTAATACCATGGTATTACTTTATATATTACTTTATTACTTTAAGCATATATTTTTTTAATTTCCACTTAGATCATTTAATGGCAAACCGTATATATACGTGTATATAATTTATTATTCTAATATTAATATATCAATGCGTATTAATACATTAATGTAATAATAAGGATCGCGTTTTATAATGAATTCATCATAACATAGTCCGCATGTCATAATATTGAAAAATAATTATTTATAATTGAAATACATCGTCGATTTTGATTTACATCGAATAATCTATAATCTGGTGATCGTAACACGAACTCCCCGAATGAGAATCGTAGTAGTTTCGATATTGTTTTTTGGGCTTGTTCGCCAATATCGACTTAGGTCGTGTATACCTGTTAATAGTAGGATTATAGGTAGTGATTGTATATGTTATAGTATTCGTATATTATATTACAAATATATATATATATTAATATATAAATGAATTATATAGATTTAACATAAGTAATTTGAAAGAAATAATACATAGCTATATATTTAATATACTGATAATAAAAATCTAATATTATGATATATTTAAAATAAAATAATTATTAGACATACTAAGATATTATCCATATGTATCTATTAAGTTATATAATAAATAATAGTAATACAATGATTATTAATAACATATATCCTGGAATATTAAAAGTTAGCATATATGAAGATGATACAGATGATTGACTTAATAAGTAAACTTATTACGTTATTTTAATACTATATTTTTATATAAATACTTATATCCTGAAGTTGGTAATCTAATAGAAATACTCAGAGAAGATTACGGATTATAAATTAATACAAAACTTAATATAAAACTAGGTATCAAGCTTACACATGTAGAGAACCTTGATAAGAAACTGTTGAACGCTATAAAAAATTGTATCAAAATTAATAATTAATTCAATAGTTTAAGTAATTTAATTTTCCATGATTAATTTATATAATCACCCTTTTTAAATGAACTAGAAACTCATTATTAATTAAACTAATAAAACACCTTTTCAATAATCTATAAAAACTTATTTTTTGATGAATACTCCTTATTTATGTTAGATATGTTCCTTTTTCATATAGCTATGAAAACCCTCTGTCAAATATCTAGCAACATTTTATCAATCTACTAAAACCAATTTCTCCTAGTTATCCAGATAACTATTTTCAAACACATAAGAAACTTCAAAAGAATTCTAATATCAATAAATCTAAAAAAAACAGTTTCATATACTTTAGAAATATTTATCTAACACTGTGTGTATACACTGTTTGAAAATATATATACATATAAAAACATTAAGAAAACGTGAGATTAGATAAAAAACAGTAAGAAAATATTTAACTTAAAAATAATATTCATAGCAATTCATAAATCATATTTCCATTAATAATATAATATAATATAAATTTAAAATAAATGCGAAATCTTAATATAATATAATCAAACCTTTTAATGTTTGTGCTCTCATTTCTACTCGGATATCTTTTGCAAGGAATATTAAATACCACATCTTTGCAAATCACATCAATGAATGTATTTGCATCCTTTCCCGTCTTAGGCACCTTGTCTAATCGATTAATAGAATCGGTTAAATGTTATATGTATAATCGAAATCATACATCTATTCAACATCAAGTCATAATTAATTAATAAAATTATGATTTTAACATATGTGATCGATTATTTATTTGAATTTTTCTTTGTAATTTTTCTACATCGATTATTTTATATTAAAATTAGATATAACATATATATAACATCATAATACATATTTTTAATGATATCGTCATATAGTACTTATAGTCTATAGTACTTATAGCTATGCTGTTAATGTAATGCTGATAAGAGTAATGGTATTTATAATATATAATTTCCAACATACTTATTTAACTGAATTAAATATTAATTTATATAATAGGATTATGAAAAATAATTAAGAAAATTAAATTTAAATATTAGCGAACACATATTTCATTATTTCATTGATGTAAACTGCATTCAATAGTTATTACAGCATAAGAGAACAACCTGCTGCTTTACTGGACTTGTATTTGGTGATATTCGAGTCGCTATTGAACACTACGCGGCTGTCAAGTCTATCCGCTGATCTCGAAACACGGTAAGTAGGATCGCGGTGTTCCGACGTCTGGGATAGCGGTTTCCTTGTTCTTTCGTTGCGACTTACGTGGCACTCCTTTGAGCGATATTAGATGGTGGCATTGAGGAGGTTATTCCCACTGGCATATAATACAATCGGGCTATCGTAGAACATAATATAGAATACTCGGTATATCTCACACAATATGCATTCACTAATCATTACATCGTATAGTATTTAATATAACTTTTAATATATATACAAATATAAATTTTAGTTCCTATCTAACTAATTCTAACTCAATAAAATCAATTATTTTCTATATAGTGGATATATTTGTATTAATATATTATTTGTATTTAGTGACCTGGGGATAATGAGGTGTATACATGTCCGTTTCATCGTAAACTGGATAACTGATATCACCGGTGTTGTAAGCCCCACCCCTTTCTATGATCCTTTCACTATTACGATATCTGCCATTGACGTCGCCACGTCCGTAATACGTCTCCCAAAGGCCATGATTTCCTCTGTATCCGCGATAACAAGAATGTTCAGAGTTTTGCAAACAAAATATTAAATTGAAGACGAAGAGTACAATTCCGGATGTTATCAGAACTAGGCCAGCTATCATCAAATCTGTAAATCATTGGTTATTATTGATTAACTTTATTGTTTATATATACCAGAGCTCCGAAACTGTTTTATTCGATGAGTAAAATTAGAAATATGAACTAAATATGAATCATAACCAAAATCAAATTTCTAATTTTATAGAATAAATCATTTTGAAATATTTTATACTATTAAAGGTTATAGTCACAATACTCTAGGTATGTTTTTGAGATATACTTAATTTAGTTAATATGCTTAGGTCATTTCTATCGAAATACTTATATAAACATAATTATTAAATTATTAAATATGAAAACGTTTACAAAGCATCTCACAATTTTAGGCAAATAAATCCTACTATAAAATACTCTTCAAAACAACTTACAATACATACATGAGCACATATACATACACATGCATATACAGATACATACACATGCATATATATATATATATAAATATATAAACACAATAGTTCCTAATAGCAAATACAGCATAAATCAATATAGTTATAATGTTAGAACTGAACACACAATGATAATAAATAGCACCATAAATATCTGACTTTAACACGCATACGACGAGTATATGATAATATTTATTAAAATAATGTATAAGACGTGATTTAGTGATTTAGTGATTTAGTGATTTAGTCTTATAAATATAAATAATTACATGATTGACTATACAAATAACAGATAATACCGACTAGGAACCTAGTTTAGAGATGGATAAATTAATATGATTACAAATCATATATCAACATGTATCAACATATATCAACATATATCAACATATATCAACATATATCAACATATATCAACATATATCAACATATATCAACATATATCAACATACATCAACATATATCTACATATATCAACATATATCAACATATATCAACATATATCAACATATATCAACATATATCAACATACATCAACATATATCTACATATATCAACATATATCAACATATATCAACATATATCAACATATATCAACATATATCAACATATATCAACATATATCAACATATATCAACATATATCAACATATATCAACATATATCAACATATATCAACATATATCAACATATATCAACATATATCAACATATATCAACATATATCAACATATATCAACATATATCAACATATATCAACATATATCAACATATATCAACATATATCAACATATATCAACATATATCAACATATATCAACATATATCAACATATATCAACATATATCAACATATATCAACATATATCAACATATATCAACATATATCAACATATATCAACATATATCAACATATATCAACATATATCAACATATATCAACATATATCAACATATATCAACATATATCAACATATATCAACATATATCAACATATATCAACATATATCAACATATATCAACATATATCTACATATATCAACATATATCAACATATATCAACATATATCAACATATATCAACATATATCAACATATATCAACATATATCAACATATATCAACATATATCAACATATATCAACATATATCAACATATATCAACAATTTGGCATTCAAATGATATAATGAGATATAAATTAAATAATTTTCTAATAAACTGAGAATTATATTTAAAATATCTTATATTTTTAAAACAATTAATAAATATAATATTATTGATTTTATATGTCTTAATTGTATTACTTATCTCTACATATGACTACGATGTTCATACTTCACAAACAATATAGTTAATGAAAACACTTTTATACTTGAAGAGATAAACATAAAAAACAAACATTTAATACACTAATAATGAATTTATACGTAATGTCAACTTATGTAACCAAACCTGACTTAGCAATACACCTTAACAATACATATTAACTTAACAATACACCTTAAAATTAAATACCTATTAAATAAATACGATTCAAATATACTATAATGGACACCGTAACAATACAGATAAATAAAGTAATTACTTTAATAATAAAATTGTAAAATACAGTTAAAATATAGAATACAAAATTACCAAAGCAACTTACAGAAACCAATTTAATTAGGATACATACTTATCTGGAAATGAAACTCTTAATAACACAACACTATTTCAAAAACTCGACTGAATTCTAAGATTGATAAAGATGAATCTTAATTTAAATTAGACAGTTAATCCCAATTTATTAATGACTATAGTATTTATAGATATGAATATAGATGGTTTGATTTGATATCTCGTCTTCATTTAACACTATTAATCAATACAATAGCAGTACTGTAGTATACTACAGACACGACCCAATGAAAATTTCCCAAAATGCAAATTAATTATAAAAACTATTTCAATAAACCAATCCACTAAATTAAACTAATGAAGGAATCACAACAAATAATTTAATTAATCTAATCTATATATGAATTATTAATCTTAAATAAACGACTAGATAATCATTAAATTCATATTTATAAATGCAACTTAAAACACTGATAACCCTAACTAACAATGTAGTAAACTATTTATAAAATATTCTTAAATAACTTGAGTTATTAATAATATTTTGATTAATTCTAATATCGAACAATTTGCAAAATATGTAATTGATTACAGAAAAATATCAATGAATTAACCATCGTGTATCGTTATAATACCATAATAGAATACCATTGAATTCACTTTGCAAAATAAACTACTTATTTGATTGTCAAATATATAAATAAATATAAATTATTTGTAACAATTAATTAATTCTTTTTTTTTTATATTCATCTCTTGAATGAAGCCAAATGTTTTTTCACATAATATTTTAAGAATATCTGATGTATCTTTAGATTCAACCGAATATTGATCGATTAGTTGACCAAGCGATGCACAAAAATCTACTGTTGCCGAATGATACTTATTTTCTAAGGATTTTGAAATAATTGAAATAAATTTAATTTTTATATTAAATTCTAAAATTAGTTTATTAAGAATAATTTGCAGATATTAATTAAAAACATCCATATAATCAACTGCATAATTATCGATAATAATAGATTAATACATTTGTGAATATAATAATATTTATGTGTTTATATTATTTAGCTTGTTCTTTCCATCCCACACTACCATTGGTTGAACACTAATCTGCAATTTCATTTATTATACTGATTGCGACATTACTACTTGCATTTGAGGGGAGGTGTGTTATTTCATCCATTATTTCTAAATTATTATGTTTGATGTCTATTTCTTTTACGAGTAGATTATGTAAACAACAAGCAGTTAGTACAAATAAATCTACTTGTGCAGGTTTAAAATGTATTGATTTTTTTAAAAATTGAAATAGAATATAAGATGCCAAAAACGTTCTTGACATTCATTCTCATTCATTCAATCTATAGTTAAATATTCTTTTTTTCTTGTCGAGATTTCTTGATGGATAGGTGCTCATTATACACATAGTTTTAATATATATTCACTTGTTTACCATCCAATGCCCCAGTACAATTAGGTAAATCCCACCTAATTTCAAATTTAGCTGAAATAACTTCCCACTCCTCTACGGTTCTTGGTAGTTTTCAATAATCCCCACGGAGTGAAGAGCATAGAGCTTTACAAGTATTTTTCACAGTTAATTCTATTGTAGAATGTCCAATTCTAAGTGTAGTCTTCAAACTCCTGAAAGAATTACCTGAATGTGTATTACTTAGTGATATCGGTTTCAACATAAAAATCATTCTTGATTTTAAATATTATATTTTTCGTATTTATTTAAACCATTTGATCTTTTTTTTTGGAATATAATAGATTTGATATCCTATTGTAAATATAATATGTAATATTTATACACATACTTATATTATTACTATAACCAGTATTTTATCTTAAAATTGATTAAAATGATTTAAAATTATATAATTAATATTATAAATATATATTATTAGTATTTTGTTATACTCATATTATAATTGTATACTTCTTAATCAATAAAAATAACATATCCAGAAGTTTAAAAATATAATGCATATTATTCTATACGCTTTTTAAATATAAAGGGCTTATTAAATTGTAAACAGCGGTCACTTTATTTATATTTTCTTATTTGATTTAATGTTAGTTTAATCTGTTGCTAGAAATCGAATAGTTATCGCTAGCCTTGTCTCCACATATATACATTTTCGCTAATTTGTATTTTTCCCTAATCATGGGCTTAATATGATTTACCAAATAATGAAATTGATTATGTATCATTCGGACAAAATTGATAAATTCATTTGGTTGTTCCTTTTCTACTTCTTTTAAAAAATGTGATAATCCTGCATTTTTTTCTATTTAATAGCCACCTGTATGACCATAATCTCCTTTTTCATTTTCCTATGCGATTTAGATATACAATTTTAGCAGTGAATTCCTTTTCTTATTTGTTTCTACTTGTCTCATCCTTAACAATTTAAAATTAATATTTACATTTTACTTTTTTTGTAAAAGTTTAAAGGTCAAATCGCCAAAATTTTAAAACGCTAGAATTGTCAATGTGAACCTCTAAATCTATTTTAATATTTTACGTAATTCCCGGATCGGAAAAACAACGTGTAAAACTACGCGTTTTTCAGTATGTACACATCTTTAATATCTTACTTACTAACATACGTACTAATGTTCTTGCAAATCTACTAATGCTCATAACTACTGAATATTATACACGGAAACAACTAAATTCATTGTAAAAGAGCAAATCTACAAATTGACTATACTTAATATAAAAAAATATATGATTTCACAACAAGATCAACATTAATACAACGGGACTTTCAATAAAACCTATAGAAGATAGGATAAATAAAAGTCAACTGTACTTAGCTAATTATGAAGACTCATTTTTTAAATATCTATATTTCCCACTCTTACAGAAAAAAATCTATTACAGTACACATATTAACATAAGCAACTAATTTATTAATTAAGATAGAATTCAAATTAAAAAATAAACGTTTGGAGGATACTCTTTCGATACAATGCTTCTAACTTCTGGAATAAATTAATTCCAATAAATCAAAAGTTTTTAATAATTGTTAAATTTGTATTAATTTATTTTGTATATTATCTTGTATAAAGTTCGAAATTTACCAGTTCGTGTAACCAGTTCGAAAATTACTACATTATTATATTATAGCATACAATCTAATACAATCTTACCCTAATAAGAATAGTATAAATATAAGATATTTCTATATACAAATATATTTAGTACATTAACTTTCGATCAACTATAGTATATGTATCGAATTAAATATTTATAGATTACCCAGGTCTCGGAATTTCTTAAAAACAGAATATTAAGTATTGCATATAGTCTGTTTTATTAAGTATTAGTGTCTTATATATTTATAATATTCATATATATTTACATATATTTTAAGGTTATACACTAATAACATGTATCCGATAAAAATAATTATAAAATAAATAATACTTGTAAATAAATAAATATATATAGTACATTATATTATGTATAGTACATGATACTATATTATATAATTGTTATTATTTAAAAATACTTTAATCATATTTTTATTAAGATTTACTATTTACAATTACTAACCGCGGTATTCATCAAAAGGTTTATTAGTAATAGCTACCGGAACCAATACTAGGGGGAGACCAATGAAGAAACATGCAACGATTATGGTGGAAATCAGTATTAGACCGCCGTCTTCGCTTGCAGGAAGAGACATGTTCAATTTGTATTCCTAGATATATATATATGCAAATATATATATATATATATATATGCAAATATATATATATATATATATATATATATATATATATATAAATAATCAAATAAAAAATAATATTACAACCATAATACTGCAATAATAATTATTAATTATAGTCTACAGACTTATATATAAGTTAATACTTTGTGAATTTCTAATATATAGTGATAACATGTAAGGCGAGACAGAATAGCCTACCACTTTAATTATATAAGAGGTAATAATTCTGTATATGGTAATTATTCTACAGCACCAGAATATCTTCGTATTTTGAATTATTTATATCCACTTGTTTACAAAAGTAGATTTACAATAGAGTACAAAGTAATAACTAATAAAAGAATCACATTAGAATAATACTCTCATATAAGAATAAAGGTAATACGCCACTGGTAAATAAAATGAATTAGTTTATGGTATGTATTTGTATTTATTGCATGATTATACAGTATACAATTACATATATATAGCTATATACATAGTATATTAGATATATAATGAAACTTAACTGGTTCCTAGCTTCATACTAACTTTACCATATATATTAGTTACGCAATTCACATTTTAAAAAGAATGTATGTTAGTTTGTTTAAATACGACATTTTCATTATTTGCATATACATTATATAGCATAATATATATAATTAAATAATTAATATGATATTACCTCATGGAAAGATCATAATTCAATGTATCTATCAATGTATTGATATATATACCTAGACATATTACATTTATATTGATATTATATATTATTAGTAATATATAACCTAATTAGAGGAATTCTCTTCCATAACTGCATAAACATTTCATATAAACGATTCTAAAATCAAGTATAAATTGTGTGACGTGCCTGGATAATAATGTAATGCGCAATGCCCGCTACAGGTGATTACGGTCGACTCTTTGCAGTCGTAAGCCCCGCCCATTTTATCCTCTAAACGCCAATGACCCCAGTTCAGATAAATTATTACTGCCCACGATAGATCGATGGATGGTCGATATTTCGATTTCTACCAAGTTGTGTTTTACCTTCTAGTACATGGATGTAGCCATATACGTACATACACGCACATACACACACACACACATACAC
>OZ038315.1:9280978-9288478 GCA_964035775.1 Osedax frankpressi | reverse complement strand
ACGGTCGATAATAAAACTACTGTACATGTCAAACGTATCGTACCTCGATATCCAGTGGTATTACGGATTTCTAAATAAAGATAGATTTGGTAAAACATTGAAAGTAGCGGATTTCGAGAAAATGTATCACGTAAAAGGTTCATCTGTATTCTATCCAATTTGTAGATTAAACTATCGAATACAAATTAAGATTAACAATTGTAACTATACGTTATTTAACTGTAATATCTATATATTGTACATAGTATATATACTGTATATAATACCTGTATACTGATATAAACTATGGTGCACTCAAGTAATACAACCAAATTAAATGAATCTACATCTGTTCTTTTGATATTATATACACTTGTATAATTCATATACACATTATATATATATATATAAAAATGTTCACTTTTACGCTAAACAATTATGATTCGTGTTATTATTTCGGAGTCTAATATTACTTTAGAAAACTCCGAATATCGGGTGTCCAGTCTACGTTGCGGAGCAGTAAAGGCTACAGTACTTCGTACCGAGATTATTCAAAGGTCATTATTCCCTTATCGCTACATCGTTGTTTTTACGGACAAGAGGGGAGTGGCTAGGTACAGGGTGACCATAGCGGTCAATCGACCCGTCCTGGGCGTCGAGGCGAAACCGGAAACTCAAACGATCCGCTGGACTCGCGCGGAACTCAAAGACGGAGTCGTCAATTGCGGAGTACGCGCTTCGGGCGAACGTAAAGGACTCATGGCCGTTGTAAAGGGAGGCCGGCGTAAATCGACACGTATTGTTGCGGCTTTGCCGGCCGGAAGAGATACGGCCGTTCGACGACGCGGCTCGAAAGGACGCCAAGCTAACGGATCTCGCAGATACGAATCCGAGGCGAACGGCGGCGTTTCCACGATCTCGAGTCTCAGCATCGGAACTCCGAAGTCGGCGGGGTACACGTGCACTTACGATACGCTAGACCACGGCGTCGAGGCACTCCTGTCCGCTAGGCGCAGGTCGCGGTTTAACCGTACGTCGAGCCTCAGACGATGCGGAAGGACGTCCGCGCTATCCACTCTGACCGTTAGGAACGGGGCGCGCGTTTGTTTGATCTGCCAAGGCACGTTCATAGGACTTCCTACTAAAGGTAACTTGTTACAAAACTGCACAGACCAACCGATATAGTATTTAGGATCCCGTATTAATTATGTATCATGAATCTATTATTAATATACGTTTATTAATATGTTCATTAATAATATTAAAAATACTCATTATTAATGTAACCACAAATTCTTCACGAATAAAATTATATTAACATTATTATATATTATGTAATGGATTTTAAATTGAAATTGGTATTGTACTATTGAACTCCAAGTATTTAAATATGATAATTTTCATATTATTGATTATATATTCTAAAATGAGTATTCCAAACTCAATAATAATAACCTATAATAAGTTTTATATAAAATTCATATATCGTAATAAACCTTTAACGAATTTCATTAAAATAGAAAAGACGATGAAATTTAAACGTATGCGCATGTCTGCAAATGGCGATACGGAAATGATCATTAGCATACCGGAAGTTACGAGCAAACATGCCGGCAAGTACACATGCTACCACGATAACGGTTCCACGATGGCAGCCACTATCATTGTGCGACCTTAATGCATTTGACCTTCGACACCATGTCATACCCAAACTACTTACGCGTTGACCATATACTATATATATATATATATATATATATATATATATCTAAGAAATAAATCATTTCCTTAATTATTTAAGATATTATACTAAACGTTATGTTTTCATTACAACAACCGTTTATTATGACTTTAACGAAATTATAATGAAATGTTGATGGCAAGATGTTATTAATTTAAATTCACATATCATTCAAATCAATACATGATTATAAGTATATACCATTATTACACAATACATAATTATAAATATTACGTTAATAATTAATATTTTTTAAAACGTATTGAATACATGTAGCTATAGGGATATAACTATTAAAGTATTATATTAATATGCACAGCTATTAAATAATGTAAATAATCAAATAATTTATTCTGGGACATTCCAGAAACCAAGAATATATATATATATATATATATATATATACATATATATATATATATATATATATATGTTCTTTACATCAGCCATAATGATACATAATTTATATTTCTATTCTTATTGGTTCCGCTTGGCCAAATCGTATATAGGTTAATCCTATAAAGGAAATACTAACCGATGAGGTAGTCGGTGTAGGCTACTTGCAACTGGGTTGGAACCATTATTTCCTTAATAATTTAGTTATAAGTTGTTAATCGTAAATCATAATCGTTTGTATATTATAACAGGAATTATATAAATAAATAATTTCACGAATCCTAACTATTATATATAAGGTATGAGAATATATATATTTTTCAACTTTCCATTTTCCAATATTATTATTTATAGATATATCATAAACCATACATTTTGATAACATTGTATTACTTACAGCATGTTACACAGAATATTGTTACTAATGAGTACCAAAATCAAGCCTAACTTACTATCTTAATTTCTGTTATATATATACATATATATATATATATATATATATATATATATATATATTGTAAATACATTCTATAAATATTTACTATAAATAACAAATAGTATAAAGAATAACAAAATTAGCTATTAGTATAAATTATATACACTTTTTTAAAACACAATTAGAAATGTAATACATAATATGCAACTATAGTTATACTACAATATATTGTATACAAAATAACAATATAACTAAATCTGGTAATTAAATATCTAGTTTAACAATTATAAATACCATAAATAATGTTAATATTTATTACCACGATTGATGAAATATTAATATCATAAATAGCCCTTTACTAAACTTAGTTTAATTTTGTTGTTTATATATCTAATGTATGTATTTAAGATGTGTTTGCAATGATAAGATGAAATAAAAACCATTTGTGCGTATGTTTATAAAAATACGATTATAAAAACAAAAGAAAAAATTATAGAATAAGATAAATAATAATAATAAATAATAAGAAATTAAACAAAATTAATTACGTTGTAATTAATTAATTAATTATTGTGTAAAATAATTAACTGATTGGGAAAATTTGTATATTACAATATTAAGTTCCACAGGTTAATTTGGCTTTATGAAAAGGGCAATTGAGTGACGGTTGATTTAATTAGTAATTCAATTAATTCATTATTTTATGTATTACAATATGTTACCATTTATATAAAAACTCTAATTCGATTATTTTAATCACTATATTATGTTATTATATTATTATATACTATATTATATTCTTGGTGTTACATTGTTTTCATATTTAAATAACTGATTATAATCTGTTAAATATAGTAATCACATATAGAATATAATAAATATTAATAATGTTGTATTTAACGAATCCATACTGGGTCAACTTCTTTTTATAATTTATTTGCGATATGGAAAATGTACCAAACATTATTATAACTAATAATATTTAGAAATTCATTTATTCTATTGTTCTCACAGAGAATAAGAGGAAGATTATGATAATTACGATACTTAGTAGCTAGTGAATTGTTTCCTTTCTTATATGAGATTTGGTGAAAATATAAGATATGGGGCAATATAGTTTAAAGGAAAGTCTATTAATGATACTTTGTGGGAGATTGTCACAAATGAAATACTATTTATTTGATAATATTCACAAATGTTTTCTGATCATTTCGGAGGTTAGGAAAAGGCAGAGAATGTAAAATTTATTATTTTAGCGAACTTAGCTAACTTATTACTATTATTATACACTAATCAATTATTTACAGTCCTAAAATGTTGGATATTGCTACGTATTGAAATATATATATATATATATATATATATATATATATATATATATATATAGCTATCTAAATTACTTAACATGTATATATAGTTACAGCACAATACAATAAGTATTTAAGTTGAGTTATCTTATATGAGTACCCATCTATTTAATATTATAGAAAATCAGTATACCATTATATAAATTCTATTTATAAATATCAAAATACTTAATATTGATTGGAATATTAATACAATTACGTTGTACTTTATTAAAGTACAACGATATACAATTTTATGGAAATATTAACTGAATATAAGACATTAGTAAGTATTTAAATAACAATATTTAAGCATTGTATATTTAATTTGTAATAAATATGATAATATTATAAATATTCGATCTATAAAATAGATTATTACAAAACTATAGTAAAAGATATATAAATAGATTATAATAATTGATTTGTATTGATTAATATAACGGATATATATATATTCGTATTGCCTATAGGAAAATATGACAGCTTAAATTAAACTTAAATCTTTATATATAATTAATAATTATTAATTATATTAGAAAATACAAATTAAGAAATTATGGACCGCTCTAATTAAATGACTTGCACACTTAATCATAGAAAGAAAAACTATTAACAATTACTACGATAAATAAAACTTATAATTGTTATTGAATTTGTTATTATTTGTTACAAATCAGTGTCGACTTCTACTTATTTCTTATATGGGTATGTAAAACGTTAAATAAAGGATACATTTGTAATGAATATGAGGATGGAAAATCTAGACGTACAATTTCGCTTATTACAAATTCTATACGAATCCTTGCGAACTATATATTTGTAATTTTATTTATTATTATATTTAATTATCATTTTTAATTATATTTTATTATTATACATTATTATATTTATTATGGATACGTTTATTAAAAGCTTCGTAAATAATATTATGTTATCCTCGCCTATGATGTAAATAAATGTATTCATTAGATTGAACTATTCCAAGAAAGGCATAATACATTAATGGATGCTACAATTCTATAAAATTTACAATTATAATTGCATTCACCAAAGAATAAAGATAATCGAAATGTTAGATTTATTATTTGAATAAATAAATATATATATATATATATATATATATATATATATATATATATATATATATTAGTGTGGGTGTGTATATGTTTTACAGGATATCATTTTCATAATCAATACAGCTTATGACATTAAACCAACATGACAAAGATCAAGATAACGTGACTTAATCATACGATGCAAATATTAATACATTCGTATAGCCGGATATCATCGAAGCAAATTTAGTTGGTCGGATGACGTAACACAAAACTTATATATTCCGTTGGATAGTATTCCATTAGTTCGATCGTGCCGATATAAGAATGGTAACGACATTTAAAATGTAAACAAATAAATTGACACCACTTCCCGTTGGCTAATGGTTGACTAACACAGGAGTGGAGTAAAACGGCATAGACGAGAATTAACGAAGTACAGAGGTCACGGGATTAAAGTGTAGAGGTCATCATTAAAACTCGCTCAGAGGCAAGTAATTTTTAACGCAGGTTAATCTGTAAATAAACATCAGTTATTTTGTATGCCGTAGTTTGTATTGCTAGTTTATTGAATACCAATAAATAATGAACCTAATAATTAGTATAAAACGTTTTATACGATTGCATCGAAATATAATTGTCGAAATATAATTGAATACACTCTATAGAGACTATCAACACGTATTAATAACATATGCGTAAGATAGTTGAGCTAATATAATTACGAAATCATCTAATAAGATTGCGTCGCAAGTATTTGCAAATGTATTCAACTAAGTTTAACATTTAGACAAGTAGATTATATTAATCAACACTATTTATTTTATTATACAATATTGCATACGCTGTATTACGCAACGTACCCGCAAACAGCAGGAGATGGTGTTAAGTCATTTACGTTGGGCCTCTTACTCAATGACGTCATCATGGCTACGTAGAGCTGGACACCGCCAACCATACACCCTCCTCTCTTAATCGCGTCTCCGTTCTCCAGCAAGCACAGGGAGGTCACCGAGTTCAGATAGGCATTGTCGCAGTCTAGAGGTGACAGACCGTACATGGAGCTCTGAGGGGAGTAGGTAGAACGTGCATTTAAGAGTGGGGTTTATGTCAGTAGTAGGGTGCACGCGAATAGATCCCCCTAGAAGGTTTGCGCGGCGAAATGGCGTACGTGGAGTTTTAGAAAATTGCGGGGATTACGAAGTAGGGTATGAGGTAAATGGTATGGGTTCAATTGGGGGGGGGTCGTGTGGGGTCGAGACACCGTAAGTGTGTAGTTCTAGAGCTATCACCGCAAGGTGTCGAGATGAGCTGCGTAGCTTTTTACACGAGGATACGCCATAGCACAGCGTAGTAATTAAATAGTTCTACGAGATTCGTAGACATGCTAACACAAGCGTAGCATAATTGATGATTCCTGCAGATATAACGGGCCTCGTTATCTATATTCAGGCTGAGTCTGTCAGCGACATCGCACTCGTTGGTCAGTTGTTGAAGAGCCGGACATTCTAGTGGTCATTCAAAAGTATTAGTGGCATTACGCCTTTTAATTGTTTTTTAATTGTTTGCTGGGGATATTTCTACCAATTAAAAGTATGTATGATCTTATATAATCTCTCTAAAAACATTAATGTATAATTAATACTAAGAGTTATTGTTAATATAGTCACTGCCATTGTACTAATGAAAATATTACAGGTTTTATATTTCCTTATAAATTAATCTCAAACATGTCGCTACTTGGGTACACTATTATCATGTATATATAAATATTAATATATATATATATATATATATATATATATATATATATATATAGTTTTTGCTAATATTAAGCACAGGGGATGTAATCACAATGAATGTTGAATTTAGGAATTAGTATTAAATAATAGATTGGTTAAATAATAAACAATTTAATTAATTTAATTAGTTTTCAAATGTTCCCTAGCTCAGAAATAATCAAATTCTTCTCCGATATGTATTATATATTATATTATATATATCGAATTTTATCAAAAGTATTTTATAACACAGATAATATCAAACGTAAACTGTGAGAATAACATATACGAATCTTATCAATTTATAAATAAAATCAGCCATTTCAAATAACACCGTTATAATATCAATACATTAATATATCTATTTATGAAGGTTATTTTCTAGAGCCCTATATCCGGATATATTATTTAATATAATACGCATATTCACACCGACCTTCAAAACTGGGCGATCTTTTGACGTTTCTTTTGTCTGGTACTTCTAAAATGGAGATGTATAACGATTATATTAATAAAGGATTTATAAAATGTATTTTTAGAATACTAACTACTATTTTGATTAATCATTTCTTCATTTTCTTTGCTGAATATTTCCACCAATTTTCTTAGATATGGATTTAATTTCCATTCTATATTAATTTTTATAAGATTTAGGTGAATTTGTTATAAATAACACTTAAAATGTTTACAATTATATAAACTTTAATATATTAGTAATATAAAAGATAATATAATGGTCATATGCCACTTATTCATAGATAAT
>OZ038315.1:9258478-9278478 GCA_964035775.1 Osedax frankpressi | reverse complement strand
CACTACATGCAACACTTAGGAAATAAACGTACAGGTGGATTTGCAGACATCATTCGGTATATTATTTATAAATAAGTGCGAAATAACAGTAATCTCTATTGCATAGCCGCTATTATACCTACCCTATATAACTGTAACTGCCCTATATAACTGTAACTACCCTATATAACTGTAACTACCCTATATAACTGTAACTGCCCTATATAACTGTAACTACCCTATATAACTGTAACTACCCTATATAACTGTACTTACCCTATATAACTGTAACTACCCTATATAACTGTAACTACCCTATATAACTGTAACTGCCCTATATAACTGTAACTACCCTATATAACTGTAACTACCCTATATAACTGTACTTACCCTATATAACTGTAACTACCCTATATAACTGTAACTACCCTATATAACTGTAACTACCCTATATAACTGCAACTACCCTATACTTCAACGAAATCATATCTCCTATTACTAATAACCGAAGTACACCAAGCTTCTTGAACTTCAAACTGTAAACCAAATGCTTACTGATAACGATAATCCACATCCTTGAACCAGGAGACTTTATTATTAACCTATAATATAAAACTCTTATCATCACTCTTAATGTTCTTATCGTAATGGAGAATATTCACGAACTAACGGACAATAAAGATTATTTACTCAATTTTCAATTTCAATTTATCACTTCAAACATATTTCTACTCTACTTGAGGCAACGGACACAACTATCATTACTTAATATAATCCACATAACATTAGACCAGAGTGAGCCTTCGCCTAAATAGAAAATATAACATACCTCGATACCACTAAAATCAATAAAGAGAAACATACCAATGACCTTTATAAACTGACTAACAACACTGAAACAACTATTTGAATACCAACGAATATTTTGAGCTTTTACTCAAAATTCGCACACCACTGAAAAACTATAAAACTACAACAACAATATATTAATACATAACTACATCCAATTACTCTGCAGCATAAACAAACAACTTAGAACGATACAAACTACTTAGCAGAAAGACAAGGCAGACTAAAATAGAAATAAGTTTAATTACTATAAAATGTATAATGGAGATAAAAAACTCCAAAACAAAATAATAACACAATACACTAAATACTCAAAGCATGTAAATGAAACTTCTATATTAAACATGTAATTAACTACTGAAAGCAAAATTAAGACTAATTGTAGTATAGATACAAACCATTTTGTAACCATTTATTTAATCAAGCAGACGACTACTTAAAAACTCTTACTTATTCAAATATGCACATTCTCATTCTTACTCAAACTCATTTATACATTCTCCTTAATTAACATTTATTAAGACCTCACTCCATGTACAATGTACAATAAGTATATGGAAATATGTACATTGTACATATTTCCATATACTTATTGTCCACATATAAATCTGCTTAAGTACATTTAATTTCTTACATTAACTAGGTTTATATTTAAATAATGTGCCCGGTCAGTATTCATATTTTCTATTTCGAATGTATATCTTCATCTCACACGTTATTACCTCATTTCCGAGTAATTGTTGACAATTGAATTTTTGTAATTAGATTTTCAGTGAATTTTCACGAGAAGAAAATGTTCATACATACACATACATGCATACATACACACATACACACTTATCTAAATATATACATACACGCATATACTCACACTACCCACATAAACATACATATACATATACGCACACATATGCACACATACACGCATACACACACATACACACACGTACACTCGATTTCTAGCTAGAATACTGGTCAAACATTTTTTTTTACATAATAACGATTATCACGTTTCTTAGTCAATTACAATATAATGAAACTTGTATTTGAGTTTCTTATGCATTTATAAATATATTATATAATGCATATCAGATATATTAACCAGAATTAGATATTTAGTCGTTTATAATAACGTTATCACATACCTGGAAATTCACCGGAATTCTACATATGTGCTATAGCTCATCAAACTGTCGTGACAACAGATTAGTGAATTTTTTGTACTCTTCAAATCAAACAATTAACTAATTAACTTATCTTCACTAAGCATACTCCTCATAATATATACATTCCTTTTGTTTTTCTAAAAACCACACACTTGAATAAACGGAATTGATAGATTGATTAAACAAGAAAAATAAATCATGGGGTAATAAGCCGTATGCCCTGGCGATATCCGTAATGTACTCTCCTTATATTATTTTTACATGTAAATCGTGCTGTAAAGGCAATATTTCACAAAACAGCACAATTCTAACAACTTTACTTACAACCGAAATTGACACCGAATTTAACGGAATAAATGAACATTCATTATCAATCGACGTACTAATATCTAAACTAACTAAAACATTACACAACAAAACAACATACTTATGCTAAAACAGTCTCATTGTTACAGCCAAAATTTCCTCTCCTTAAGTCCCACTACTATTAACTATAATTAAATCAATTGAATAAATACTAGCTCCTTTATTTAAAATAATAATTGATGAATTACTGACTTATTGAATAATACCCGACTACTGAAAATTTCATTAATTTAACTACTAAAAAACCTAAATTCGATAAAACTGAACTTTCCAATTATAAGCCTATTTCTCAGCTACTCTTCTAGCCAATATATTAGAAAAGATAGTCTACAGAAAACTTATTTCATAAATGACTAAATATAACTTACTTGATTATAGACATAACGATTTCAGACAAGGAAATAGTATTTAAACTACTCTACTTTCATTTGTTGACGATATTTACATGTCGTTGGATAATAAAGAACCTCCCCAATTAATATTAATTGAATATCCCTGCATTTGATACACTCGACGTTTATAATATATTATAATAGATAGATTACAAAATATAAAATAAAACATATTCTCCTCTTATAGTTTAGGAAGTTTTTATTTAACAGAAATTTTTCATTCGAAATTAATAATTCAATATCATCGGTCCAACATCCAATAAAGGAGTTCCGCAAGGATCCGCATTATCCCCCAAATATTTGCCATATTTTTAACTCCGTTTTAATAAATATTTAATAAATATCCAGATATAATTTATAATCTGTTGATATTAAATTATGCCGATGATATTAAATTATATTATAATATAGACTCAACAAATCAACTACAGGACTGTCTTACTGACTTACATAACTGACTAATGAAAAATATATCCGCTGCAAAAAATAACGCAAAACAATCAGATGCAAACAATTACTGACTTACGATTACAACTAAACTGGATGACACCTCTAAGTCAATCAATTATAAATTACTAATGATATTTAGAAAAATATGATTTGCGACCTACCACACAACTTAAGACAAGGACTAAATATGAATATAAATTGCTTACAACTACGATCTTACCATCTCATAATATTCTCAATACATCAAAATTAGGTTAGTTACAACATTTTTCGCTGGCAGTTTCCAAACAAATGGAACCAGCTTCCCAAAAAACTGTTATCCCCCACCATCACCATTAATACATTTAAGTGCAGGCTAAAAATCGTCCTGCTTAGGTGAGAATAATCACATTATCTATATTTGATAACTCTTGCATTTACATATTTATATTTAACGTCGCTCTTACACTTTCTTAGTCACAATATATTACTTTTATTTTAATTTTACTTTATCGCTCAATTTGAATTTCTAACACATTGTAGAATATTGATCAAAATATTAAATTGTTTGTGCATATTAAATGCTTCACACATACGTACATACATATTCATGCACATAAACACACACACACACACACACACACACACGCTTTACGCCTAGAAACGCACGCTATAGAAAAAACGCGCAAATGATATCTGTACATCGGTCTACTTACGTAACCGCACACGACTCGGCACTCAATCCAGGCACGCCCACGCTCTCCATACAACGGACGTCCTACAACTGACCCATATCCTGCGTTTACCTGTACTGAATACGATACGCAAATCTGCGGCTAAATAGCATCGTCTTGATATCAAACACATGTTATTCGCGACGCGATCTAGTTACCAGACAATGGAACTATTGTTAACTTGAAATACGTTAATGATATCGAGATCGGCTAGAAGTAGCATGTGTAACCCTCTAGTAACCTCTTAGTTTCTGTTACGTAACTTTAACACACCTAACCACCTATTTAATAATTACATATAACACATATTGATAAATAAGAACAAATATAAATATTAATATATATATTAGTAATATATAATATATATATATTATTATATTTTTTATTTATTTCCATAATTTATATAAAAATCAGTTGAATGTGTAATTTGAATACATTTATTAGATTTATTACATAATAAATAATATAATTAACTTGTACATTAATATATAATATCTATATTATATATTATCAAATTGGTTAAATTATATTGTATGTTGTTTTATAAAAAAATATATAATTATAAATTGATGTGTTACAAAATTAAATAATTGTATTATTAATTAATATTAAATATGAATTTGGTATATACTTGGTTATGAAGGCATTTATGTTTTAATTTTAAAAGGAATTTAGAGAGATCACTTTTGAAACATAGGCATTCTTATTTACAGTTTCGTGTAACCTTACCATAGTGTTATTAATAGAAAATAGATGTCAGGGATATACATGTCCACATATATATGCATTAGTACACCTGCGCCTACAAACCTATGGACTCTTTCACGTACCCACACACAAATATGCTGTACACACTCCACATACACACTCCACATACACACTCCACATACACACTCTACATACACACTCCACATACACACTCCACATACACACTCCACATACACACTCCAAATACATACTCCACATACACACTCCACATACACACTCCACATATATGTATACACACTCCACATACACACTCCACATACACACTCCACATACACACTCCACATACACACTCCACGTACACACTCCACGTACACACTCCACATACACACTCCACATACACACTCCACATACACACTCTACATACACACTCCACAGACACACTCCACATACACACTCCACATACACACTCCACATACACACTCCACATACACACTCCACATACACACTCCACATACACACTCCACATACACACTCCACATACACACTCCACATACACACTCCACATACACACTCCACATACACACTCCACATACACACTCCGCATACACACTGGAATAATCTGCATACACATTAAAAACACTCCTATATACAATAGAAAATACAGAACAAGAAAAATGTGATATTTATTCTCTTATACTTTCTCATTGATTTTTCTATTGTGAAATACCCACCGCAATTTACTGTTAAGGAACATAATATGATATATGACTATATATAATGTTTGCATCCGTTAAATACAATATATATATATATATATATGTGTGTGTGTGTGTGTGTGTGTGTGTGTGTGTGTGTGTGAGTGTGTTTATGTATGTGTGAGTATGTTTTTCTATATATGTACAATATACACCATATATGGTATTAACAATACTCTGAATACATATAATTATATAACATATAAGTATAGACATAATAACTAGTTTTAATTAACTATTACATTATAGAATGATCTTTCCATTTAATTTTAGATCATAACCAGGGTCATACAGAGACCATACTGGTCATTTTAGTTTGTAGTTTTATAATAAAAGTGAATGTATATTTAATTTGCATTATTAATTTTTTTTTTTTCATTTTGAATTTAAAATAAGGTTATAAGATTGTATAAGAGTTATATCTAGTTTCCTGTGTATTCCCATATATGGATATACCCTTCTCGTATGAACTGACATTAATTAATTGAATTATTTTCAATTTTCTTTAGAATAAAGTCTTCTTTCAGAAGTTTTTTAAACACTAAAACTTAATGTATTACCTTATTACCGATGTAGTATATTGCATCGGTAATACGGTAATGTTAAATTTAATAATAACCTTTTCATTATACTTAGCGAGCAAATATGCAAAATAGGAAAAAGGTAAGATAGTAAAAATCATTAAAACAAATAAATATATCTAAAAATTAGAAACAGCTGACGACAATTAAGCAGACAATTAGCAGATATTTCTGGTAAACAGCATTATAGTGTCATTCTTTATTAATTTCCATATTTCGTTATGTTGTTAAACTCTTCCTTTAGGACATCATTATAGGGATATCATGAACATAATTATCTTAATGTGAGTTCAACAGAATTGTATTGTATATTGTGTATTAGCGTTTCTCTATTTTACTTTTTTATGTGGATTCTGTGTTAGAAATGGAATCGAAAGATACTCTATTATTAATATATATATATATATATATGTATATATATATATATATATATATATATATATATATAAATATATATATTATGTTTCTTGAATTTTTCTATGTCTCATTTGTTTACATATGTACACATGTAGGAACGCCTGTATTTCTTCCTTCATAAAAACATCGTCTGCATTTCGTATCGTCTGAATCTAGGTAGGATTTAACTGGAATAACCGGTGTTCGAGCCCTATGCTATTGGCCACTGGTCCGGAATAGAAATGCTGATAAAAAGCGGGAACGCTGGTTTAGCTCGCGACAGCTGAAATACACTTATCTATGCACCAGCGTATAGCAGTCAGTCAATACGTTCGAGACTCCATTGTTGCCGGAGAGCTCGCCGTAAGCTTTTAGCCACTTTCGTGGCAGTTAACAGTTATCATCGGTGGATATGGTCGTAATATTTCCATCGGATATTTCAATGCGTGCTCCCAAGTGGGTTGCCGTATGGTGGGTTAGGGTGTCCAGGGGTCTGCACCGTAACTATAAAATCTGTAGGCGTATACTCTATTTGTGTTACCACTCGATAATAATTCCATATGGGGGTATGCTATGAATATTCGGAAGTAATTGTTTCTGTTAGTTTATGATTGGCTATCGTGGCTATCGATTCATCTCTAGAATATATGAACTGGATGATGTTGTTATTGTTCGTACATCCGCCTCCAGACTCAGTATTCCTATCCCCGGATCGCCAATGTTTCAGGAATATTTGTGGACTGTCTCAGAAATTTGTTAATTTATTTATCCAACTCGAATTGCATCCCTTTAATATCCTCCCAGAATATAGAATCATGATAAAGTTAGGGAGTAAATTACTTCGCAGAAATTACATTTTTGACATGGTAATCAATAATCAATAATCTGATATCAAAATTCAGATCTGATCTATAAATATGCGATCTGTTCCCAAATCTACAAAATACTTTTAAGATAGAACCAGTAATAGTTCAAAACACTCGAATAAACGGTTTTACCTTTTCACCGTCTACATACAAATCTGGTACTTGTAAGTGTCTTCTCCAAAGATAATACTAATAAAATGTAAATATTCAACATTCACTTTAAAAGTATGGCCGGCATTCAAAATTTTGTTATATTAAACATATCATGAACATTTATAATTGTTGTTGTTTATTTTGCCGATATTTATTAACATTTCTAATGATTCCTTAATTTCCATTATTTCAGTTCTTATTAATTAATAAATATATAATGCATTATTTAATTTAATATTAGCAAACATATAAATATTACAGATAGTTGAATTTTACATTTTAATATAATTCCAGAAGTCAAAAAAATTAATTCTAGATATATTAACTCTATTATTATTGATCAAAAATAAAAATAGATATTAAAGTAGACATTTTAAAAAAGTTGTACTTTTATTTATCGTGTAAATACAAAATCTGGTCTTTTTATATTTGGTCTCAAAGTACGACATTTTCAGAGTTAGCCCGGGCCCAGATTATTGTTATGTAAATACGCCCTCGAGTAAGAACTTAATCAATTGTTTTCATATCCTGAATATTCTGTTTTCTATTATATCCTTGCATAATGATATGTTGGAGCATTTATTGGGGTTAAACTGGTATTACTGTTTACCAGAAATACTGTAAACCAATATTGGCCAATGTTTTCCTATGATATCTAGAATGGTATTCATTTCCAAGAATGGTCCCGAGAGAATAGACTAATCATCTGCATAAGAAATACTTTTAGCTACGTTTTCGTATATTTTATAGCCATTTGCGTCCTTAGCTTTTCAATAATTGGTTCGGATTTTTTATCATTATCAGGAATAGACAATCACCCGCCTACAAGAATTGTTTGTATTTAAGAATAGTTTTGCTGTTTTTCTAATTGTATCCCAATTGCTTAATATCTAGTAGTTTCAAATGAATTTATTCAATTTTAGCTTTTTTGGGGACGTACTTTTGTACTTTTGAGCTTATTGGTTATTTCAGTTTTATAAGGAGCTCCAATTAATATATCCTCTCTTGCCTTATTTAAAATATCTCAATCAATATTTTCCTATGGCAATGAGTTTATAGAGTTCTTTATAAACTTCGTAGTAGATTTATGTCATTATTTAAAGTAGTAATGTTAGGATTAAATGCATTATTTAATATGCGTTTGTTTGAATGTATGAATATAATTTCTGTATTGCATTATAAAAATTCATGCATTATATTCATTATGCATTATATAATTTATTATATAAATTCTTTATCTGGTAGAATATTTTGATGAAAAATTGTTATCAAATACAGAGAAGACATTACTTAACTGTAATAGAGAGACATACTAAATGAATATATATATATATATATATATAATATTCACGTCCTATAAACAGGAAGAATATAGTTATTCGCTTATTAATATACTAAGAAAATAAATCACATTATACTTAATTACAATAACATTATAATTAATTCGTATGATAAGTGTCTAGGCCACAGAGTGGCGATTCTATTCTTTTGTTAGATTACATATTTGCCAGAAAACAATCTAGCATTGAATTGTATTCATTTAATTTCTAACATATTATTAGTTATAATATTATCATTTATACTATTACCATTTATAATATCGTTCTTTATAATATTATCATTCATAATATTATTATTTATAATATTATAATTTATAATAATATTATTTATAATATAAGGATTTGCAATTAAAATAGTTTAGATCATCAGAAAATTATTGTTTATGAATGAAGACCTGAAATGTAATGGCTAATATATGTAAAATATATTATATTCATTATTATATCGAATAAAAAATAAATGATCTGGTTACTCTTAATCACATTTCATGGGAAATTATGTTATCTTTTAGATGTAGTCTAACATATTACAATAAAGATTTTCTGAATTATAATATATATATATATATATATATATATATATACATACATATATGTGCATGTATATTTATATATTGTATATGTATCCCCATGATGACATATATATGACGTTCTATTTGGCATGATGTAAATTAACAAGTCTCATGATTTATTACTTGTGTTTATATTGATCATGCACCGTGTTTAGTATTATAGGGAAATTAAGGAGATCAGAATAACCGTATGGGGCGTGGCTTACATGGAGTAGGGGTGGCCTTGATAATAATAAACAATGCAACAATAAATCAATTATGCTAATAAATTCGCGTGATATTTAATTAACGTTGCCTAAATATGAAATTCATTCGTAGAGTTTGTGCAAACTAAAATATGCACATTATTTATTATTTACCAAGGATATCAATTCATGCACGTAAATATTATTACATCCAAAAGTGTTCTATACGAAATATATAAATATGAATTGCAAGGTTTAACTAAAGTATGTTCTATGCAATCCATTGAAATTCGTACTAATTGTATATTACATAATAATATATAAACTGATGCAAAACAACTCCAATTCAAATCTTCTATTCGGGATTTATAGTTAAATCCTTATAAATGGGCATTTGTAAGAGAATATCTAGGCATATATAATATATTTCCGAGTAAAGGTAGATGTTCTGAAGTGCCTGGTCTTTGGTAGTCTGACCAATAAGTTTACAACTCGGACATATTACCTAATGCAGTCGTCAGGTGGCAATTAGCTACGAGTGAGCACAAAACACGGTGTGATAAAGTGTCACGATAATGATCTATTAGAACTGTCTCTTTTCGTGGATACCAATATATAATGCATCTTGTCTAATGTATTATATAATTGTATAAATAAAATGTACTATGGTCTATATAGGTGAATACTATACTGAGTTACTCAAATACATCAGATATTATAACTGATGTTAAGGGTTATATAATTTTAATATAAATATATTTGTACTTTTATTATGTAACAATTTAAAAAAGTAAAATGAACTTTATAGTTTCGTGTGTCGTTAACATCTAAACTTCTATATACTAATGAGATATATATTCATGTAAATTCATATATGAATTGCTCATGTAAAATTTTATTCTTAATACTGAATATTATGTAAATTACTGCCATGATACTGATTATAATGTACATTTCAGTTGAAATACTGATTAGTACATTTATTTTATAAAAAAAATGAAATACTGAATATCACGTAATTGTATTTATGATACTAAATATTATATTAATTGTATTTATGATACTAAATATTATGTACATTTCATTTCCAATACTGAATATCATGTAAATTGCATTTGGGATACATAATATTGCATTAATTAATCATATTACTTAATATACATGATATTATCATAACCTCCGAATACCTAACAGTATACATTTATAACATTGTAGTATGACTTAACTGAGATACATGTATTAAGATATACACAATATCAAATACCCAAAGTAATTAAGCTACGGAATAATACACATATCATTAATCGTGATGTTATTTTATGATAAAGTTTGATAAATGAATGTAAAATAATAATTGATAAATATATTCTAATCTATTTTAATTGGTATTATATATATTAAATAAATTAATAGGGATATGATGTAATACGTTATGCAATAGACATTTTCTTACCATTCGGTTTCGAGATCTGAACTCCTGGAGCGCTCTTGAAATAGCTTCGACTGCTGCTTCGCTATTGAAGTTACGTTGCAATTGCCTGGCCGCGTCTCTCGAAATGGCGAGCGCGTCTTCGTCCCTGTCGCTATTGGTATTGGGACCGAAGTTCAACCCGGCAACGGAGGGGCTATCGTAAAATTGTATAGGGAGATCTGAGGGTACCGGGGCTTGGCCTAGAGAGAGGGAATTATCGAATTCATTCGACTCGTTGTCGATATCGGCGGCTAGTTCCGGTAAGTTACTTTCGGCCTTCTCCGCTACAATCTTCTTAACTGTAACGCGTTTACGGAGATTTAGGAACCTTCGTGTACAAAATTCAAAATAGTAAAGAAATTTTAATTTAGCATTATTTTATAGAAATTTAATATGAGATTAATGCGATTTATAATGTCATCTATAAAAATTACTTTCTTTGTTAGCATTTTTTCTATGACGCCTTGGAAAGATTACTAATTCAGAACATTAGATAAATTAAATGTATATTATTTATGCAATTGTATTTGCAAATCAAATGTCCATGATAATATAACAATGTAAGACTTATTAACAATGCATATTTATTAAAGAAAATATTACTTATTAATATTGATTATAGGACTATAACTGTTTATATTCTGTTCAATATATATAGATCGTATTTCCTCTTTCTAAGAATCAAGAATTAAGGTCAGTCTATCATCTTGCAGAATATATATATTCTATTATATTAGTAAACAATAATATATATTCTTATCATTGTTATCCTGTCAGAAATTACATTAGACTATACTTATTAATTATTAATTATTAAATTATAATTAAAATGATAAGTACTAGATTGTTGAATAAAACTTAAATAATTAATCTATGCAGCACTGATGCCAGCATACAATGTATTACATTGACTTCATACATATTAGAGTATATTTAATATATTATGTAGAATAACGTGTTGAATAAACCAAATTTTCAAAAAAGCTATATATATATAGCTGTTCCCCGAAAGCGTTCGATAGGTTAATGTTGGAAATAACACTATATCGGTAGAAGATGGAACGGTAAACCAGGCACCGGAATCGATAACACGTCGCAACGTTATGGCAGCCGTTAATTTAGTAATAAACTGTAAATGTCACCCGGTACGTGGTTTCTATGGCAACCGTCGACGTACATTATGGTTCACTTATGTTGAGTGACATGACATCGTATAGCGGACATTTGTGTCAAACGAGTACAAAGCTAGAATTGTACTCACGTTTGAAAATTACAGTCTACAGAAGATGCTTATTGATGAATCGCCATTATATATCATTATATATTAATGCGTCTGTTAAGAGAAATATACAACTACACAATTAATTATTACGTAAATTAAAATGACATTTACATCTAAATATGTGTTAATGTAGTGCAAAATAAGACATAAAATTCAGTTCACTTTTCGAAATTTCACAGTTATTAAAATATTAATAGAGTGGTATCCACATACTTCTATAGAATGTATTACATGTGGTATACTCTTATCATGTATAACAAATATTTACAGTATACTGTATATATATATGATAGCAATATTATATAATACTGTATTTACAATTAAGATAACAACAGCAAATCGTATATTTTATTACGTACCTAAACATATTGTAAATAGCGGGCTTTAGCTTATACAGAATTCCTATAGAGGCATTTACATCGGTGTAGAGCCGTACTACTACTACTAATAGTAATACTCTACACCGTACTTCTAGTACTACACTGTCATTACACCGGAGAGAATACATCCGTTGAACGGATCTAAATCCTAACACGGAATTTGAATTAATATGTAATGACTTCGCAACTCGATAAAAGATTACATTGAGCGAGCCTGATAATACATTAAAGGATTTGCATTACATCAATCTATGCTCAGGATATTGTATTCTATCAACTTATGAATACATTAGAGTCATTGAGTGTTTACATTGTAAACTGTAGTCATTATGATATGTTTCTTTACATGCCGAGTGAATTCCACTTCGCATATTAGGATTGCGTTGCACATTTAGGTTTGTATAAATATGTTTCTAATAACTAAGATAATCACCAGAATAAGTACTCTGTAAATTATTGATCTAAATTAGAAGAAATATCAACTATTGTCATTGGAGGTATGTTATAATGGGATATGGAGTGGAAGCTTGAAATCACCGAATACACCACTCTAGAGATACTTTTCTTAAATGCAAAACAATTGTTTTTAGGCAAATACAATAGTAATATGTACTAATACGTGAATACATGACCTGTGACCCTAGGTTAATACTTTCTGCCTATTTTCCGATACATAAATACATGAAATATGCCCCAATACATCTCTTCGAGAATACATCCAAATATTCGAATATTTGTATTGTGTCCCATTGAAGTTATACGTAAACAAAATTTGTATTGAGACCAAAGTTTATTATGAATAATGAACAGAATTCAAATTAAATAATATTCCTTTGCAAGTTCCATTATTATTATTAAACCGGTTTACATCCAGGTAAAGAAACTAACATTTGCATTATAATTTTTGAAAATAATTGAAACTTTGAAACTAACTTAAGGCTTTTTGCAACAGAGAATCGTCAGCGTCGATAGATTGTAATTTATTCTGGTAGTTTGGTTCAGTATTGGCAAGCAATGCCCTGCTAAACCTGTTATCCAGTTCATCCAATCTCTCCTTTTCTCTATCGATGATCTATTCATAGTGATAAAGGTTATACTTATAAGTATATTTACAAATATACTTACTATATTTACATATATATGTATTAAGTATATTTATACCGATAGGATAATATTTTACTTAGTTATTATGCTCTTTCTAATCCCTATCCAAGAATAAAATAAGTAAAAATAGTATTTAAAAACAATAATATATAATTTAAATTAATTAAAAAAATTATATATATATTAAACTATATATATATATATATATATACTATATTAATAAACTACGAAGTCTAGAATGCTAGAAAACGATCAAATATATAGCTATTTAGATACTATTATTGTATCTATTAATAATGGTATGCCTATGATTTATATATATATATACATATATATATATATATATATATATATATATATATAAATATATATATATATAAATCAAGTTTACAATACAAGTTAGAATAATTCATAATAAATACACAAACAAATTTAATTTTAAAATACTATATCCACGAAATTAATAATAAATCTTGATTTCATAATAATTTAATTATTTAGCGTATTTATTTAGTGTATGTGATATCTGTTCAATGGGTTCTACCATTTATTTAATGATTTCTAGTCATATATTGATTAATTGGAATTCAGGCATTCCGCAACGATCGATTATTCAAGCAATTAATGAACATTGCGCAACAGTAATAATTAGAATATTGCTATTGAGTATTATGCTTATAAAGGTATTCGCAGGTATTGCGAAATAAATGGTTTCTAAAAAACGGAGAGAAATTTATTATCAACTCACATCCTATTTAAAATATAAAATTGAATTACTTTAATTGAATTATAACTTTATAATCATTTTAACAAATATCATGGAAGTGATACATTATCATAGAACATTGATCTCATGTGTTATTATTAATAGTGATATTTAATTATACATATGATTCCATTTCCTAAGAGTAGAAGAGAATGAGGAGTATATAACATTCTCAGTAATCATACACTATAAATAAGGTATAAGTAAATAAACTTATGTATACTGTACAAATATATATAGGATATACATGTACACACACACTCGAATTCCACATATTGATTCCATCAGAAGCTCATTTACTATTCAAAGATTCGAGAGTTTATTTTTCATTTTCGTTTCACTTTAGAAATCAATGCGAGGCTTGCATATCACCTCTTGCCACTTACACCACCGTCCCCAATCTCCAGCGGAATCGTCTCACCTCCGTCGGCTAACTAACGAGAGTTCGACTCCTATCCTTCTCGTATCTATTACTCCGTGGCCTTGGCGTGACCTTAAGCGAACCCGCGCGACCTCGCCAATAGCTGGCGGTGATCTTAGCTCGACTGTAGGGGCGCTGTCGAATTGCCATTAACTAATGGGCCAATACTCACGTAGATACGTCCGAGGGCAACTCGATAGAGTATATATCGCGCCGTATTGACTAAACTATCATCGATGTTCTCTCTTACTTATAATGCAATTATCCGATCCGTTCATGTGTTCCATCCCGTGTATTATGACACGCTTATATCGTTCATAAATGTATAGATGGATGTATGAATGGACGTATGGATTAATATATGAATAGATGATGCATAGATGGACTAATGAATGTATGGAAGGATAGGTGGATTGTGGGAGTGCTGGATGTATGAGGTACGTTGTTAGTAATATTGATTGATGTACAAATATATTATGTAAGCAGCTGGTCATTAGTTGCATTAATTTTATAGAAAATCGATATATGTATCTTTTAGGCAAAATAGCACTCTTTATTTCTAAATACAATACTTCAATACTGCAATACTACAATACTACAATACTACAATACTACAATACTCACATTATACATACACTATACACAATATACCCTACCATGCTTATGTTAAACCCACCCTACACATACTCTACATAATAACTATGCACACCATAATCTATATCTACTATACACACTACATATCTGCTATGCCTATATCATATCAATACTAAGTATTTATTAATTTAAAGGTTTTTGTTTAAGATCTTAAATATAGCGGATTCGAAGAAATATGTGGTTATCGGCTGATAGTTAAATATTTATATGTTTATACATATACATATATATATATATACATATATATATATATATATATATATATATATATATATATATAAAGGTTATTTAGTAATTCCCTTTGTATCTATAAACTAGAATACATTTACCTATAGAGAATTGACAAAATATGGAAATGTATCTAACTAATGTTTAAAAGATGAAGAGAATTGGCACTTCACGTAAAATTCTAGTAAAACTGTTCTTATCTATAAACTATGAAATGCAAATACTTCTGTGTATGGATATAAACAGAATAGTAAATTGTAATACTGGTATTCAGGTGTATTGAGTCAATATTAAAAAAAAAACATATAACAAATCTTATATTAAATTGGATAGATATATCCAATTTATTCGGAAAATGGGCATACGTCATTATTTGTACTACTCAATAAACTATTTTAACCTGATATAGTTTCCTCAATACTAAAATATATGATATTAATATCTGCAAATAATTATTTCAGTAATAAGAGTCGTGCAAGGATACCTCACATCGCCAATTATATTCAATCTAACTATTTTCAAATTACTTCATACTAGAAATATTATAATAATATAGAATAATATAATTGATATAGACAATAGAAAGATATATCAATTTTACATAATATGCCAACTAATAAACGCTAGTAGCAAGTTCTAAATTAGAAATGCAAAGCTGTAAATTGCAATTAAAATGTAATTATTCTTATTCTTATTCTTATTCTTATTCTTATTCTTATTCTTATTCTTATTCTTATTCTTATTCTTATTCTTATTCTTATTCTTATTCTTATTCTTATTCTTATTCTTATTCTTATTCTTATTCTTATTCTTATTCTTATTCTTATTCTTATTCTTATTCTTATTCTTATTCTTATTCTTATTCTTATTCTTATTCTTATTCTTATTCTTATTCTTATTCTTATTCTTATTCTTATTCTTATTCTTATTCTTATTCTTATTCTTATTCTTATTCTTATTCTTATTCTTATTCTTATTCTTATTCTTATTCTTATTCTTATTCTTATTCTTATTCTTATTCTTATTCTTATTCTTATTCTTATTCTTATTCTTATTCTTATTCTTATTCTTATTCTTATTCTTATTCTTATTCTTATTCTTATTCTTATTCTTATTCTTATTCTTATTCTTATTCTTATTCTTATTCTTATTCTTATTCTTATTCTTATTCTTATTCTTATTCTTATTCTTATTCTTATTCTTATTCTTATTCTTATTCTTATTCTTATTCTTATTCTTATTCTTATTCTTATTCTTATTCTTATTCTTATTCTTATTCTTATTCTTATTCTTATTCTTATTCTTATTCTTATTCTTATTCTTATTCTTATTCTTATTCTTATTCTTATTCTTATTCTTATTCTTATTCTTATTCTTATTCTTATTCTTATTCTTATTCTTATTCTTATTCTTATTCTTATTCTTATTCTTATTCTTATTCTTATTCTTATTCTTATTCTTATTCTTATTCTTATTCTTATTCTTATTCTTATTCTTATTCTTATTCTTATTCTTATTCTTATTCTTATTCTTATTCTTATTCTTATTCTTATTCTTATTCTTATTCTTATTCTTATTCTTATTCTTATTCTTATTCTTATTCTTATTCTTATTCTTATTCTTATTCTTATTCTTATTCTTATTCTTATTCTTATTCTTATTCTTATTCTTATTCTTATTCTTATTCTTATTCTTATTCTTATTCTTATTCTTATTCTTATTCTTATTCTTATTCTTATTCTTATTCTTATTCTTATTCTTATTCTTATTCTTATTCTTATTCTTATTCTTATTCTTATTCTTATTCTTATTCTTATTCTTATTCTTATTCTTATTCTTATTCTTATTCTTATTCTTATTCTTATTCTTATTCTTATTCTTATTCTTATTCTTATTCTTATTCTTATTCTTATTCTTATTCTTATTCTTATTCTTATTCTTATTCTTATTCTTATTCTTATTCTTATTCTTATTCTTATTCTTATTCTTATTCTTATTCTTATTCTTATTCTTATTCTTATTCTTATTCTTATTCTTATTCTTATTCTTATTCTTATTCTTATTCTTATTCTTATTCTTATTCTTATTCTTATTCTTATTCTTATTCTTATTCTTATTCTTATTCTTATTCTTATTCTTATTCTTATTCTTATTCTTATTCTTATTCTTATTCTTATTCTTATTCTTATTCTTATTCTTATTCTTATTCTTATTCTTATTCTTATTCTTATTCTTATTCTTATTCTTATTCTTATTCTTATTCTTATTCTTATTCTTATTCTTATTCTTATTCTTATTCTTATTCTTATTCTTATTCTTATTCTTATTCTTATTCTTATTCTTATTCTTATTCTTATTATAACTTATTCCCAAACTATGATGAATTCGTCAATAACAAATTCATATATGTGATTAATAGCATTTAGTCATAAAATAAATCAAATGACTTGAATTTCTATTCAGAATATATTTTACATTAATAGTTTGATTATATAAACTATATCAATTTTGTTACCACTATGGAAAAGATAGAACACATAATAAACATTTACTTCAATCTAACTAATAATATGTTGCCTCGGGAAGATTAGAGAAAGGATTTTTATATTAATACGAAAGGATCTAATATTTATTTATTAAATTATGTATACCCTTGATAATACTCGCATCTATGTATAGAAATGTAGTCGTTGGTCTTGCAATTGAGAAACTAATTAAAGAAGCAGATATTTTGACAATGTTCAAAGTTTGCAAACATTCCCATCGAATGATAATATTCTGAGAAGTGCAGATGATAACTAGATAAAAAAAATTATAGATTCTGCATTATGAATAATTAAAGTCTTCGAAATTAATGGTCTCTCTAGTTAATTACTGGGATCTTATATGCATATAGATATAAATCAACAGGTATAAATATATAATGCAATATGCACCAGTAAACATTTATATCTGATGGAAAATATAACTAAATCACTTCATCTATGATTTCATTATTATCTATAGATATAAGTTAGAAATAAAACAATCCTTATAAAAACACTATTTTAAATAAGTTATATAATCCTAGAGATAAAAAAGACACCGCAGAAATTTCATATAATATTACCCATTAATTCTAGATAGATATCTATTACTTTGCAACCAAACAAGCATATACTGCTTAATTTACAATATAATAATACTACCCATATGCAAATTAATATCCATATATAAGATAATATCCATATATAAGATAATATCCATATACAAGATAAATTCCTTATACAAGATAATATCCAATGCTACAGAAAGAAAATTCTTCAAATATCATTAAGAATTTAGAAATGTTTTATTAATAATTATTTGCATATTAGGATATTAATATTATGCTCATTAGGATCTCCATTTTTATATTTTAAACTTTCATAATTAGTATACATACATTTAATGTGTAATCAAATAATTAAATTACTAATAGTAATAATAATATATTGTATTACTTTTATAATTATTGTACATAAACTTTTATATTAAAAATCAATTCAATTAATAATAATATTAACAATAATAACTATTATAACAATAACAATGACAATAAGAATAACAATACAAATAACAATACAAATAACAATACAAATAACAATAACAATAATAATAATAATTATAATAATAATAAGAATAAGAATAAGAATAAGAATAAGAATAAGAATTTGGAGAAATTAAATCACTAGATAATTATAATTATTACAATTGTGTATACCTTATCCATTGTATTTCGTTAAATACCTACTCTCCATAACATTATATATAATAACCATTTAGAGTATATTATTGAATTATCATATTCCCATGTACATTATTATTTAAATTACATATTAATACAATTTGTTAATTCATAACTGAGTTATCATATATATATATATTTAATTAATGATTGTATATATATTAAATGAATCTTCATATATATAATTATACTCATAATATTATTTCTCGTTTTATATGACTATTATTATACTTGTTAGGGCAACACCAAATTGCCGGCATATAATTGTCTAAATAAATCGTTTTGATAGATTAATGATTAATAATAATTATTATTATTATTATTATTATAATAATAATAAGAATAATAATAATGATAATTATAATAATAATAATAATAATAATAATAATAACAATAATAATAATAATAATATTAATAATAATAATAATAATAATAATAATAATAATAATAATAATAA
>OZ038315.1:9203690-9258278 GCA_964035775.1 Osedax frankpressi | reverse complement strand
AATACTATTAATAATAATAATAATAATAATAATAATAATAATAATAATAATAATAATAATAATAATAATAATAATAATAATAATAATAATAATAATAATAATAATAATAATAATAATAATAATAATAATAATAATAATAATAATAATAATAATAATAATAATAATAATAATAATAATAATAATACTATTAATAATAATAATAATAATAATAATAATAATAATAATAATAATAATAATAATAATAATAATAATAATAATAATAATAATAATAATAATAATAATAATAATAATAATAATAATAATAATAATAATAATAATAATAATAATAATAATAATAATAATAATAATAATAATAATAATAATAATAATAATAATAATAATAATAATAATAATAATAATAATAATAATAATAATAATAATACTATTACTAATAATAATAATAATAATAATAATAATAATAATAATAATACTTATAATATTATTTTTTTCCTATTAATGTTACATTTAGACTGTTTAGACCAAAAATATTTATATTATTATATTTACCTTATTTATATTTGATATCATTCTTAATGATAGGGTATCATTATACAGAACAACACAATATATATATATATATATATATATATATATATATATATATATATATTATGTAATTAAAGAAGTAATTGTATATTAATTAAAATAATGAATAGATAATTCGACGTGCAGTATTCGATTACAATAATCTAGGTTGGCTACAAAGGCGTTGAATTTCTAACCATTAATGCCTGGATGAGTTGGTTGACTCCCCTCTGATGCCCGGATGATGCTTGCTCAAGTGGTACATCTAGTACAGATCTAGCAAACAAGGCACCAGGAAAACATAACAGAACCCCGAATATCAGCACGGCCGGAGGATGATGTAACATCCTAAAAATGAGCATGGTCGCAATGTAGATTGTATTGTTTAATATAAAATCTAAAAACATATATAAAAATATATAAACATTTGTATCTAATAAATCTAATATATTATAATTGCCCGTCAGGTGACATGTCAATAGTAAGGAAGGTATACATTATAAAGGCACATATAATTACATAATCCTCTTGTATAAATGTGCATATAAATGATACAGATAGATAATCACACATCGGAGAATATCCAGTACAGTGTAAAGTGTACAGTGTACAGTGTACAGTGTACAGTGTACAGTGTACACTGTACATTATACAGTGTACACTTTATAGTATACTGTGAATCTTATATGTTTGTGTTTAATATTGATGTAGATGTATAGAAATATATATTTATCACTAGAAACTTGGGATTACTATTATTAAATCATGTGTGTGTTTGTGTGTGTATATGTGTGCGAGTGACTGAACGAGTGACTCTGTGTGTATATGTTTGAGATCATATGTATATTATTATGTGTGTACGTATATGTATGCTTATATGCGTGTGTATATATGTCTATATGTAAGTTTGAGTATGTGTGTATGTTTGGTTATATGTTAGCGTAGGTGAACATGTATTTGGGTAAGCGTTACTTAGAAAAAATACTGAACATTGACCTATAAATAAATGATTAAATAATAATAATAATATTGCTTGGCTCAGATTCGCGATTAAATAAAAACTGTTATATTTTGTATAAAAGAAATCTCTACAGAAAAACAACACATTTATCGGTCAACAAATATATGTCACTCAACTTAGTTAATTATATATGTCACTCAACACTGTTAATGAATATATTATAAATTTTAATACTTCCCTAGTATATCTTACAGACGTTCTTAACATAGCCAACAGACTCCCTTAACAACTCTTACAGACTTCCTTAATATATCTTACAGACGTTCTTAATATATCTTACAGACTCCTTTAAAATATCGTACAAATTTCATTAACATATCTTACAGACTTCCTTAACATATCTTACAGATTCCCTTAACATATATCTTAACCCTTGCTAACATGTCAAGTATAGTCCTAACACTTCCTAAACCTTCACTAATATTCCAAACATTATATAACTACTGCTAATATTTCATATTCTACTTCTACCAAAAACGCTCTCCGGGGATATTCCCTTTTTCCCGTGACAGCTAGTCGATTTCTAATCAATGACCGTTGATGACTGGCGTATGTGAGATATGAGAAGTTACCGGCAATAACTAATCCATTATATTGCCATGGTGCGTATCCCGCACACCGCACACCGCACACCGCTCCACTCGTATCCGAAAACCTACATCTCATACTGATAACTGAAGTATACTTAATGTCTAGCCGTTCATAGTATATGTCTATAACCGTTAATAGTATATGTTGGTTATAGCATATATATCAACAGATGTCAGTACTGCGTTATACATAGAATGTTATATAATATACTATATAAGTTGTAATATTAGTTCCTCTGTTGCTGCATCCACATGGAAAATACCTTAAAAGCATACTTTCGTGTAAGGTTTATAATATGCGGTGTCCGGTTTTGAAAAACTGAATCATATGTGGTAACAATAATATAAATTCACTGTACAGTGTACATTGTACAGTGTACATTGTACAGTGTACATTGTACAGTGTACATTGTACAGTGTACATTGTACAGTGTACATTGTACAGTGTACATTGTACAGTGTACATTGTACACTGTACATTGTACATTGTACATTGTACATTGTACATTGCACAGTGCACACCATGGGATGCCCCTGTATTACAATTATACTGCGTAAGTATAATTAATGAGTTGGAAAAAGTAATAAAATACATAGATCACAAAGCTTCAATATCCGGTTATCTAATATCCAAATGAATGGGGAAATGACGACATGGCTATTTGCCAAACAGGTTTCATTCCCCTGACTCATGAATATCCCATAACTACTTCCGTCATTAACTATGCTCATTAACTCCTCCTTGTACCGATACAATATCATAAATAATAATTGTCGCTCCCACGACTATTGCGTAACCTCATTATTACGCAATGGTGCAGTTATTATTTATAATATAACTCTGCATAATATATATATATGAAACATTATCACATTTGTTCTAAAATGAAACATGTATAGCATAGTTTATATAATACAAAATTATAAATATGAATGTATATTTATTATATATAAATAATGTGATTCAAAATAATATTAGATATATTTAATCTTTTATGATTTCAACTAATCTCTAATTATATAAATAAATGATTTGAGGTTATTTCATAATTAAATTAAAATATAAATATCATTGAAAACAAATAATAATACTATTAAAATAAATACAAATCAATGATATCGCCCAATATCTCTTAATCTTGGTTTTCACTAATCAAATAAAATGACAGAACTTCAAATATATTAAACAATAAACCTTAGATTTATATAATTGTACATCTAAGCAATACACAACACACATAAGATGATACGAATAAGAAAAACCCTCACCTGATATATTACAACGCGTCATTATCCACATCATTAAACTAATTTAATCTGGTTACATATCCTATTACATCGGCAATATCGATTTAATACGTCTGCGCTTTATGTACACGGATATTATTATCAACTAAGATGTATGTATTATATAATATCTCCGCAAACGTTGTCTTTTATTTCGTAATCATTCTGATCATTATATTCATTATATTTTTACAATATTAATTAATCATATCTACAACATGTTATACCAGATGTTATTATACATTATAATATATGTTATAATATATTACTAATTGTATCTAGTATACGTTATTATACCGTCTAATATACGAGATTAGTTCGTTTAGCAGAAATTATTTGTGTACTCATCATTTATATTATTGGCAAGAGAAGTTATTTGTGTTAAACTTTATATATAAATATATATATATATATATATATATATATATATATATATATATATATTTGTGTTAAACTTTATATATAAATATATATATATATATATATATATATATATATATATATTTGTGTTAAACTTTATATATAAATATATATATATATATATATATATATATATATATATATATATATAATTTAATATATATTCTTTTCATATTCAATATTTTATTAATATTATATTCCATATATATCTCATATTTCTATTATATGCATTTCATACGTATGTCATATGTATGTCATAAAATTGCCATAATTATGTATTAGAATGTAATTTTTATACTTATTAATTTCTATTTCATATAGACGTTTATATAAAAATTATAATTTTAACTAACTGATTTATTCTCGTGATGTATTATTATTTATTTAACCTCGATACTTTAAGAAATAACAACCTGTTTAACGAACATTAGTTAACTTACATCTTACCTTTCGGGTTATTTTACAAGTGTTTGGATTGTTCCTATAAATATCGCTGTGTTTGGCTTCTCTTGAGAGTGTCGTGAAGAAATGATTGCGGTAGATGGAATAATGGTTTGACAAAACAATAGAATGGCGTGCGTCGGCTGTATCTTACAGAACGTCCGCCATATTGTTCAGTCCGAGATACTTGTCCTATAATTATTATTATAGGAAGTCGGAATATTTACAGCTATCCCAATAATAAATATATATCTCTACGTATAGTATATGTTCTATATATTGCAATTTATTAATAAATATAATACATTTAGTATAAATATTTGTAAAAAAAAAGGCTAATATATATATATATGTATATATAATAATGATATTATAAGTATAATTAGTTAGTAGAAATGAATGGTAATGAAATATAATATATACACTGTAAAGAGAAATGCATGATTTAAATTATTTTTTTCAAAATTTATATTTCTTACTTTCTCTCAATTCTTTCACTAATTTGAAGATAATCTGTTAACAAAATTACAATATTCTACTTCTGTATTTATAAAAATTACATATAATAAACTTATTTTTATTGAAACAAACAAATTTCAAAGAACTACAATTTGTAAGTTAATATATCATGTAATATATTATGTACCTTATTAGACATCTTCTATATATAAGATAAATTTGTAAGTATAGAAAATATATAATAGATTTATATCTGAAAATATCAATGTATTTAGATATATTTATATATTATAATAATGTTAAGAATTGTACCAATTCATATATCCGGTAATATTATTTAGATGTTATACAAAACTATTATAGAGCTATAAATAATTTACACAATTCCTACCAACCAATACGTACCTAAATATAAAAGCTTTCACGTGGTAACAAACGATATGCAAATTTCGTTTATTTATAAATATATTTATATTTACATTGACATTTATTGGTTCAATTCTATTTAAAAAAAAGTCATGTATAATTTATGCAAATTACGAAATATTCCATAATATGGTTATATTTCGAGAATTTTATATAACATAAAAATCGTATTAAGGTATTTCATATTTATACTTATATACTTTTATATCGGCATTTATTTGATATAATGCAGATTATAATGCATAATATAGATTTTGTAAGTACTTTACATAAAGGTATACTGAATCTTGATTAATCGATTTATGCTGGGTATTAATAATGGCTTCATGGACACACGCACGAAGTTAGTTTTAAAGTAATGCCCTACCAAGATATATGCTTATCTTATTAAATCTCCCTATTAGTTCATTCATATAGACTATTGAATATACTCTCTAAACATAATGTACACCCTGTATATATCCTATGTTTACAGAAACGTTATAACTATGGTAATCTTGATTATTAGCAATTAAAATACAATTATAGATATTATTATTTTACTGAATCATATCACTGAAAGGAGTACTCAGTACTCAGTAGGTCATTCAAAAATAGTAATTAGCATCGACATATAACGTGACAAATATAATGGTCTAATTCAGTATATTCAAAATTTAATAATATAAACATTTATAATCTACCCTTACACAATATCGACATATTATACTTAGTTAAGCTAAACAATTTAATTTACTTAGTTAAGCTAAACAATTTAATTTATGTTACAATTCTAAACTAAAATTGTGTCCACTAATTAAATTTGTGTATTCTAATTCTATCAAAATAATGATAAACCAAAAATAATAATTTACCAATTCCAAAAATAAGTACTCAAAGCAAATGTTTCAGCATTTCTACAATAAGACCCAAAAAATGTAATTCATAATACAATAATAATAGTTCATAGGAAAAGTATAAACATTTAATTTATAATAAAATGATAATAGTTCATAGGAAAAGTCATTAACTCTTCCGAAAAATCATATTTATTATATATAATATATAATAAATTTCCATAAACTGTGTTATGGATATATCATATATTTCCTTGATTATACGATATATCATATAATTGAATACATTTTATTTACTGTTATCTTAATCAAAAACTACATTTCATATTTTTTTATTTATTTTCTTTTTGATCAATATTTTTTCTTATTTTTTTTCTTATTTGTTTTTTATATTTATTTATTTCATAAAATTTAATAAGCTCTTAATTATTATTTTATGTTTATCCTATAATTAATTTTTAATTTTTTTAAACATTTATTGTTGGAAAAATTCAAATATATAATTGTAGATAAATAATTATGTAAATTATTAATTATTAATATCCGATAAGCTTTATAACTTACTTATATATAAAAAGTTTAAACTAATATAAACATACAACACATGATATAATATATGAACATATATAATTATAGGATATTTTTTATTAATGGCATTAATTTGAGGTACCCATATATATATCCTTTAATAACGTTCTTAACTTATCTTATAATATACTATGAATTATGGAGAATGATTTATTTACAAGTAGTGATATATGGTGTAACTCTCTCTAAATTCATAATTATTACATCTATTATAGAATTATCAATTATATTCGTATAGTGTATTTCAGTATGACGTAATACTACTGTACCAGTTTGCGAAAGTTTGTAATATTATTTCCTTTATTATCGGATAGAAAATCGCCGACAAGGGCGTTGGAAATTAAGGAACATATATGTCTTAAAATGTTAGAGATTCATTCATTGGATTGTATATACGAAGCCTATAACTATACTTACTTGTACTTTAAACGTATGTATTAAATAATCATTAAAAAGTATTAGTAGTTGTGATAAAAAATATTATAAATGTTTAATAACATAACAACCTATTGAAATCTTCTATTCGATATATATTAATCCGATCTTAAAAACAAAATTTAACAATAATATATAATTATATATAACTTATTAATTTAGAATTTATTATATTCCCAAAAAAACTCAGATATATCAATATTACTCTATAATATTAATATTCGAAAATATATATCTGTATATGGATGTAATCTTATTTACATATAAGTAATGTGTGTCTTTCTAATATTAACATTAATATATTTAAAAATTTCTTATAATATATTATTATTTATAGATAAATATTTATAATTAGTGATTCATTTAAAAATATATTTAATTAAAATATTAAATACAATTTATAATACATTCTATTGAAAGATATATATATATATATATATATATATATATATATATATATTAAGATACTCTTAATTAATTCAAAAGAATATACAATTAATTAAAAAACAATTTGGATTTTGTATTATATTAATTAATATCATAATTAACGTTTTACGTTTCCTATGATTAATAAATTAATGTTTCCTGTTCTATTATCAATACAAAATATTTAATTAGTAGTTATGATAATATTAATTCAAATTTAGTACATTTTATAAGATTTATTTTAATTATAATTCAGCTTTTATATGAATTTTAATTATCATATTCGTAAAATAATTCAATTATTAATAAATCTAATATTTTTTATAATACGAATTCATGATTTAAGTCGTTCTCATTTCACAATTTTTCATATGAAAATTTACAATTAAATAAATAATATCTGCAATCAATAACTAAGTAAAGAAATTAAATATCATATACACATATTAAATATATTTTTAATAATGCTATGTATTGCATGAAGTCATTATGGTAACAATAAACATAGTAGCAGAATGTAAATATTAATAGTTATATTCGTATTTATATAAGTCATGCTTACATTTGTATAGGATGATATCATAATTGATATCATCCTAATATCAATATTTATTTTACTAATAACTTTACTATTTATTTGACTAATATGCTAAGTTAACTTCGGATTACTGGATATGAAATAATAAATCACTATTTCAAATTTATTTGCAACGGATGCTTTATTTTCTGCAAATTTATAAAAGAAGTAAATATAATTATATAATTCCTCTTAACATGTAACAATATAGTTATTGTTTATTTATATATACTGAATTATATATAGCTAATGTCACGTATCTACTTAACTATATAATTAATAAGTTGTGTCTAACGACATATATAAATTTGAATTTTTAAAATATATTTTGGTTTATATACAATTGGATTATATAACCAAATAGACACATATATATTTTAAAAGGTTGCAACTTCAGTATTCTAAATTATAATAATATTCTGCATAAAGGATGTTCAAATTCTATTGAAAACTAGTTCAAATTTATCACACGGATATCTAATGATTTTGAAATGCGAATAAATCCTTTATGATAGTTCAATATGGACATATACGAAGAATCATATCTGAGTTTAGAACACAAATATCTTATATATATTATAATTAATAGTTTGGTCATAGATTATCGAGTAAGCTAATAATCTGTGGCTGGATCAGTAAAGTTAATCATTTTTTATTATTTAAATTTGTACGAATTTAAAAAATGTTTTTTACATCATTTTTATAATAAGTATAATAAGTCATTCATTTAAAATAAATCTAATTAATTTTAAATATCTATTTAATATTTAATAATATATCAATAATTAATATAATTAAGGGAATAAATAAATTATATATTAATTATATATCAATCTTACACCTGTTAATCAATTCAGACCTGTTAAAATATGATAAATTGATTTTTATTGATAAATTTATTTTTTTTAATTAAATTTTCTAATTGAGCAGAATATATAAAATAATATAAAAAAATTATTTAAAATTCAATATGCGAGTAATAAATATATAGTAATATAATCATTACTACAATACAATATCATTATAATACTGTAAACATTAAACTGAACATATATGGCATAGATAAAGTTAAAAATGATTTAACAACAAAAGAATAATGAATCATAGCTGATCAAGTAGTTGTTGTCGAACAAATGCTGGTAGTTTTAAAATCTTTTTCATGTTTGCTTTTAATGGATTCGACTGCAATAATGAAGTTTCAATATGGACACAATTTAAGACATTTTTAATTATTTATATTTGTAATCTAATTTATATTTGTATACGCGATATTATATTATATAATTTCCAAAACATATATTTATTATTTTTCAATTATGTATTACATAGCAATTGTATTCATGATATCAAACTTGTCAATTACATTAATAATTTACATTGACAATTAAAATTCGTGATTTAAAAACAAATTCTAAAACCGCTAAAGTAATAAAATTTGTATTTAACCGAGATTAATTAGATTACATCAGTTCGTATTCAAAACACAATGCGACAGTTATATAATATATTATTCGATTGCAACAGAGATCGCTAACCACATGAATCAGTAGTTTGTGCAAGTTCTCCGCATAGCACTGAACGAATTCTCTGGTAAGCCAGCGCGAATTACAAGCCAAGGAAGCCGTCAAGCAGTCGGAGGAGGCGTCACAAAATGAAATCGACAGAGGGGCGGAGTCGAGGTCCTTACAGGCTCGGGAGTAGTAGTAGGAAGTGGCCGTGTAGGAGGTAAACGTCTGGTCGACACTATAAGGAGGAATACAGAGTATGTTGAGTAGAGATGTGGGATGATGTGGGAAGATGTGGGAAGATGTGGGAAGATGTGGGAAGATGTGGGAAGATGTGGGAAGATGTGGGAAGATGTGGGAATATGTGGGAATATGTGGGAAGATGTGGGAATATGTGGGAATATGTGGGAAGATGTGGGAATATGTGGGAATATGTGGGAATATGTGGGAAGATGTGGGAAGATGTGGGAAGATGTGGGAAGATGTGGGAAGATGTGGGAAGATGTGGGAAGATGTGGGAAGATGTGGGAAGATGTGGGAAGATGTGGGAAGATGTGGGAAGATGTGGGAAGATGTGGGAATATGTGGGAATATGTGGGAAGATGTGGGAAGAAGTGGGAAGATGTGGGAAGATGTGGGAAGATGTGGGAATATGTTGGAAGATGTGGGAAGATGTGGGAAGATGTGGGAATATGTGGGAAGATGTGGGAAGATGTGGGAGATGTCGGAAGATGTGGGTAGATGTGGGAGATGTAAAATATCACGAGCAATGCAGTTATTGACGTGGGGGAAAACGTGTATATATTTATTCTACATAAATATAATGTAGGTAGATCTAATAGCTGGAATGCATAAGGAAATGTTAAGCCAGGGATATTAGATATTAATTATGGTTAGTATTTATATCATATAAAATACATTATAGGGTTGTAAATGGAGTGACAGTATAATGTGAATACAATTAGAAATGAATAGATGACATAATATGTCTACCCATATGTAGTCTAATGGTACGATATTGTTGGCAGTCTAAGTTGTGAGTGTCGCATAAATATTGAGATGCGTGCCTGGGAGTTAACTTTTTTATGTATTCAAAAGAAAAATGTGATTGTCTGGGTTTGGAACACAAGTTTTCGACGAGTTCGTAGTCGCTAGAGGCCTTCAAATCATCGTAATCCTTAATCAAGCGCCATGGCTCCTGGTTACGCTTAAGGCTCATCTTTATGAACACGGGTTGGGTTAGTCGTTTTCATTGTAATGTAATGTTATATTGTTAATTCAATTAGATTAGTTTTTATTTTAAGGTGTAGTTTTTAAATTTCTATAACATTGCATATTTAATAGTTATATTTCATAATTTACATGTAATAAATAATTGGTGAAACAATATAAATTAGTCCTTGATATTATTAATAATTATTAAATTACTGTTTAGTTTAGATTTTATATCAAATTAGCATGTTAAAAATAGAAAACATTGAATTAATGTAGTTACTTATTAATGCAATTGAGTTTCATTTATTTATAACTTAATCATTATTTTAATATTGTAATGTTATAATTAAAGTGCATCGTTGTCGACAGAGTATAACGATATATATCATAATATATAATTATTTCTGAATCATCACTAAGCTACATCATTTTGATACAGTGGTATGTGCACACTGTATAGTTACGTCATAGGGATACGTAGTCGCGTTGCATCATACCGCGATTACGTCGCTCCAGTAGTTATTCGAGGACGGCAGTTTACAGTGTACTTTAAGTCCCTGTCCGGCGAGTTCAATATTCAAGTACTCATCTAATCCGAACATGCCAAGAGAAGCTCGACCTTCACGCCCGATAGCGTCAGTGTAGCCTAGGAAATGAGGTCATTTGAGGTCACGGTGATATTAGCCTATACAGGATCTATATTCTGAAAATAGCAACTAATAGTTGGTTTGCAATAAGGTTTTGTGTAGTAGTTTTAACAGTACTATTACAGTACTGTTACTAATTTGTATGCTAGAAATTCAACAGAAAAATAATATTATAGATTTTAATTTACTCAGCTTGAAAAAGTAATAATTATCAAAGAGGACACAATATCTAGCGGTACGTATAGTGTCGTATAATACCAGTTCGAAATTATTAATTCTTACGAAATCAATGGAACGCGATACGCTATGTTGCAACGGGCTATAGCCCGTGTATACAGACCTCGAAGGCTCCTCATACGGCAACACCTCACCGTGGAAACGTCGTCTCGTTTAAACACCAAGTAGGGGTTCTTGTTGCGTTGTTCCTTCACGCAGAGTCGCAACGCCGTAGCGCATGCAACCATCAACGCATCTTCTGGTAGGAGTTGGTATACGGGGGTTAGAATAAACCTACTCATTATGATATCTTACCCTAGAATCCGGATGTTGTAAATAGTGTGCAATCTAATATTATATATAAAATAAACATAATATTTTTTTTAATTAAAAATTAAAATGATCTGGATGTTTCCATGGATACTTGGTTAATCAAAGATTGAAAGACCTAAGTAATTAAAATATTAATCTATTGCTAACTAACAAATTATCTAGGTAAATATATATGTAAATTATAGTCCATATTATGTATAATTAAGTATAATTTATTTTAAATAACGAAGTTTATATACAAATATTTTATATAATTAAAATTAACTTAATATAATGTCTTAACTATAGTCAGGTAATGTGTTACGATATATTGATAAATAATTGTTTGCGATAATGTTTGCGGTCGTTATGGTAAATTTAATATAATATAAGTATTTTTTCTAGTTGCATATATTTATTATTTATTATATACCTATTATTAAGACATTGTTAATAATTAGCATAATATATTTATTATCTCATGTTGCAAATTTGGACTTTATTCAAATATTGTTTTCAGTTTTTAATATTATTTAATCCATAATTAATTAACTAATTAATGAATACTATTAATTAACAATATTAATAATTATTAAAAACGGATATTTAGTTAACGATTTATTATTAATTTATTAGTATTTTAATATATAACATATATGCTTAATATTTCATAGTTATAGACAAGTTTACCTTTATAATCTTGGATTATATTGTATATATATAATACATCTTAAATACTAATATGTAAATATATATTAATTTTACTAACGAATAAAATAACTAATAATTATGAAATATACTGTAACCTTATTAAGGATTGTACTCAGTTACATAATAAAAAATATAGTCTTAACTACTTAACTGATTGAGTACTTAGGCCATCAGAAGTATGATTAAATACTTTAAAGACCTCCGATATATACATTACTAATCAATTATATTAAGAATTATGAATAATATTAACTTATTTGTATACAAATATAATAACGCCTACGTAATATAATAACACCTACGTGGTGAATATAAATGAATATAATGAATAGAATGATAACATGAATAGAATGATAATTTCTTAGAGATCACATCTAAACAGACTCTAAACACGTCTATGATCGTGGAAAAAAAACAAATATATTGTATATTGGCATTTCACTAATATAATCTAATAAGAGTCGTTATTAATGATATTGGCGGCAGATAGAATAGATAGAACAGTAGTACACTGAATAAGAAATATTAACTTTAAAAAAACTAAATTGATCAGATATTCAAATAAATCAATGATAGCTTCAAGTGAGCGGTTATTCGGGATAGTTTTTTTAGAATGTATAATTATTTCACCAATTTTCACCTATGTTGCGAATTAAAAAACATTCATTTAATTGCTCTTGTCGGGACAGAACATTTGATCCAATATTAACCATAAATATATTCACTTCACGTATAAACACATGTTTATATATCGAATGTAATTATATTTAAATTAACTTAAATTAACTTTACTTTGTTGTTTACTAATTATAATTTTACACTTTTTATTAGATATTTAAAATTGAGAAGTCTCTGTATACAAAGTGTAACTAGTGATAAATAGTTATTTTAGTACAACATAATATATTCAATCAACTCGTAATATGGTATTAATATATGATTACATATATAATTAAGTATCTGATCATTATGAGAAATGAGGAATTTATTGAAAATTGGACTCGTTCGAATAATTAAAATAGACTTTCAAACCACAAATAATAATATATAATTAATATAATAAGATTATTTAATTTAAATATATAAATTGAAAATATCGTTTATAATAAATTACTAGCAAATATAACTAATTATATACTAGTTCCAGTAAACATTATATTATTAATAAATTATATCCACTCGAATATGCATATATAGACAAGAGATGAGCATATTTTTTAAATCTCTTAACCAGCACAATTTTATTATTAATAATATTAATAATAAAATATATTTAAGTATTTTATGTATACGTAGTTTTTTATTGGACAACATCAATCCAAATTTCAACTAGTATAAATTATTATTCACTATACAAATATTTCCACTACACATATTAAAAAGCTTTAGACTATGTTATAGCATTTCTTTAAATGAATTTTCCAGTTATTTATATGTATTATTGATACATATCAATTCAGTTTTAAAGGGTTTCAAGAAATAAAAACAAGTAAGAATAGTTTTGAAATTGATGATGTCAAGTTAAATAATAATATTAGTTAAATAATATTAGTTAAATAATAATAATAGTTAAATAATAATATTAGTAAATAATAAGAATAGTAAATAATAATATTAGTTAAATAATAATATTAGTTAAATAATAATATTAGTAAATAATAATATTAATAAATAATAATATTAGTAAATAATAATATTAGTTAAATAATAATATTAGTTCAATAATAATACTAGTTAAATAATAATACTAGTTAAATAATAATAGTAGTTAATTAATAATATTAGTAAATAATAATATTAGTAAATAATAATATTAGTAAATAATAATATTAGTTAAATAATAATATTAAAGTAAATAAATACCATTTCAAATTAGAAATAAAATTTATTAGTAACCACTAAATAAGTTCACAAACCGGGAAGGACATTACGCTCTTGACAGCACTGGTCGAATTTGTGTTTAGTCTTGCGTTGCAAGTCGATTAGAATCACTCTCGTCTCAGCTGCAACCGTCAACATCGGATCATCTCCTAAAAAGGACAGTTAGACTATTAAGACAACGTGGATGCATATCTAAACCTCACGAACAAATATTAATACTTACAATTTAATTAATAATTTAGTGGTTACAAATTTATAATTATTTAATTTAGTAAAATTGTATGGACACTTATGGGATATTAATACACGACATATACACTCATATTATTTAAAAAAATTAAAATACCTGCGAATTGTTTACTTTAAGATAAGGACTAACTAAAGAGAATAGAGAGTTCTCCTTGAAAAAATGATTTACTTTATGGCAAATTGAATACGAAATTAACCGACCTACATGCAATAAGGGATTCACGATGTTTATGAATCCTTTATTCTTGTTTTTATTTCGTTTAGACGATCCTTTTCTTAGAGATCTCCTCAACGAATTTAATAGAGTAGAATTACGACGATTCATCGGAAATGAATCATCGAGCGGTGGTGCTTGACTAATCTGATATTAGAATTAAATTATAGTTAACAAATGTTCAACTTCAAAACAATTGTTATTGAATAATGGATATCGATTAATCAGGATAGTAACATGTATTTAAATGGTGATATATGGGATGATTATTAGATAATGTATCGAGCTACAATATGATCAAACGAGAAATTATGTTATAAATATATAATACTCAATATCGATCTGCGAATTTATAATTAAATATTATTTTGTACGCAATAAGGAATTTACATATATAAATAATGAATGATAAAATATGCGATAAAAAGACGTGTAAGCATGCAGAGTTATTAATCTAAAGGCTAATAAAGTAATTGATTCATCTTATCGTTGATTCATAAATCACAAGAGTAATCAATATAACTTTCATATAGATTTAATATATACCATAGCGACCGCGCCCTATTATATGGCAGTGGTTTCATACGACGAGTGCATATTCTACGCGGTGAGTCATTTCTATTGCAGCTAGTAAGAGAGCTAATAGAGGAATATATTGTATTGCCCTAGGGTAGCTTCAGTTGTAAACTGTTATTCATTTCAAGACAACACCTATTCAATAAATATGTATGACTAGGATTTATCGCAATTACTACAATTATAGAATATATTCGTATATCTATATATTGTTTATTACATTGTTTATGATATAAACTAACTGCATAATATCATATATAACATTCAGTTTACTATTTACTAAATATCTCCTGATTATCAAATAGGTAATCTCCAGTTGACCTATAAACAAAACTGGAAACTGCGGATATAATAGCTTAATAATATGATATCAAATCATTGTTTATCAGTAACTTTCTGCTGAAGTGTAATACAAAGCTAAAGTTTTAGATATTTATATATATATATATATATATATATATAAATATATTAATATATATATATAGTAAATACTATTTACTAAATAGCAATTGCCATAGTTATAGTTAATGATATGTTATATATTTACTATAAGTGTATAATACATATAAATTGTAATTACAAATTAAATAGATTAGAGAATAGTATGTATATATACAAAAGATCTTTTGTGCACGAGAAAAGATTCTTTCATCCGTAGTATTTCATTGAATTAAATTGTGAAAGATTATTAAAAAGCCATTCATTCTCAGTGTATTTGTATATTAAAATATGTCGGAATATATATATATATATATATATATATATATATATATATATATATGTTCAGCTATACTATTAATTACGCAAATTACGATACTATTTATTACTATTTAGAGATACATAAAGATTTTACATATCAAGATTTATATAATATAAAAATTAATATATCCAGGGTAAACCATTTCGAGATGAGTTTCCGGTGAAGATAAACAAAGAGGAAGTTGAAAACGCAACATATGTTGAACACTAAGCGAATCCGAAATCAAGTCGTGAATTATAAACAACAATACTCCCAAGTCAACCTTCTTGCCTAAACAATACATATACATGGTCATGTAAGAGTTATGTAATAGTATAACTTGCTGATATTCATATTTGCAGTCTATTGATAACTGAATACCAAGTAGACACATACTATTGTTATATATTGTAAAACCTTTGTTTAAGTATGTGTGACATATAGTTTAATGGAATATTTGATGAAATATGAATTTAATGATTCTAGGTTTTTTATTTTCTAGAATAATCAAAATAGAGAATTTATTAGAATTTTACTATTTAATCAAAAATATATAAAGAACTATCGATAGTTGTAAAGTAAATATGTATTTTAAATACGTAACACTAGTGCCGTTACTTATCAAACTAGGCAGAGTAGATCTGTGCATGGCACTCGTGGAACTTTTGTCTTCCTTAATCTCAAGAAAAACACATCTCCACATAGGACCAGTTTGCGAATTAAAATTATTTAAAAACTGATCTTCAATTATCTGTTAAAAATGCCATATTGAGAGTACAGTCAAGGTTGATCTAATTATTAGTATATATATATATATATATATATATATATATATATATATATATATATATATATATATATATATGTAACATGTTAATATAATATATAATATAATATTCGTTTTGTTTTCAAGAGTAAACCTGCAACCAGCTGAGTTTGCATTTTCCTTGCTTCAGGTAGGTAAGGTTGACCTTTCTATTATCGAGGTCAATCGACTCGAATCTCTTGTTTATAGTTTTAGCAGAGTTCTCCATACTTTTAACCTTCATCCAGAGAATATGTTGCGAGTCAGCAAGTTTCTTTAATACGAGGTGAATTAGTGATTTTAATGAATTGCGGCAAGTTTTAAATGTAATATACACTATTTAATAAAACACTTCTTATCGTGCATAAATAGAAAGCAGATTACGAATAACGGGCAATCGTAGGCGAACTGATACTATCCGATTACATAAGAAATGCAATACACTGAGGCGGTATATACACATTACGTAATTAAGGCAAACGCCCAGCAACATTTATTTAGATTTAGTTACGGATACCTGAACATACATTAGAGTAAAGTAGTTGTAAATAATGAAATTCAATACCGCAATACAAAGGTTACAAGGGTTAGAATATTACACGCCGAGGTAGTTTGGTTATGTTGAATGTCACCGCGTACGAGCTGACCGTGCCTGGACACCCTATTACGTAACGCGCGCCGGTCAGAACCGCTTCTAAACACAATACCTCGAGAGCGGCGGTAAGTATGTCCTCGTCGAACCTCGGCGTTTCGACCTTTAAGGCCTGCACACCCATCACGTGGATAGAGAACCGAGATCCGGTCTTCTGGAGAATTTCGGCCACGGTTTCGGCGTTGGTCAGCCGTCTTTCGTAGAAGCCGCCGGGGTTCAGGTTGTACGGGGTCGAATCGCCAACGGGGTTCAAATGGTGGTCCTCGTATTCGGAGGCGATATCGCGAGATGTCGGAGTAGAGAGGGCGCGAGCGTTAGGAATGTCGTCGTGGATAGCGTCGCGGTGTCGTATCTCGGATAGGGAGCTGTAGCCATGGTCGGGTGTGTCAGTGGGCGTGTCAGTGGGCGTGTCAGTGGGCGTGTTGGGGAGCGGGGAAATATCGGTTTTGTAGACGCAATCGACGAGGTCGCGAGAACTCGAAGGATCGCCGCTAGAGGCGCCGCTGTCGCATAGCGGAGAGGACACGCCTTTCGATTCATTGAACACGTCCAAATCCTTGTAATCATCCTCCTCGTCGCTAGTTACGTTCAGAACTGGTACCACGAATGTTCTGCTACCTTTGACTTTCATATCAGCTATCTACATGAAATACTAATGCTGTAAATAATGTTTATATATATATACATAATATACTTCTAGGTATTATTAATCATTATATATTTTAAAATATGCACAAGTACAATATTCTAGAAGTATAACTTTGAAGATTAAATGTATTTCGTAATATAATACAATATGACGTCATATAAGTTTCTATTTACATGTTACTTAGTCCTTTTTAAAATTTCGTGCAGTATATATATATATATATATATATATATATATATATATATGTAATCATATACATACATTTATATATCATATTATAAAATCAACATATCCGATATTATAATTTATATTCTAAATATATATTTACACACACACACATATAATATATATATATATATATATATATATAAGAATATTGAATGTAAACTAGCTATTGTTGAATAGTTAATATAATGAAATGTTATTCTACATAACATTTTAAACTAAATTTTACAACTAAATCAGCTTTACAATGAAATATATAGCCAACGCGTCCATATAAAAGACATGCCCCTAAACGATTATCTCAAAACTCGTGTCTATAATATATGTCATTCAAACAATCCGATAGATCACTAAATGTGATACTAAATTAGAAACAATAACTATAATAATTTCAATCACAAAAATAAGCCACCACTAGATTTATATATCCGCTGTAACACTTATCGAAATTTAACGCTTATTTTATATATAAATAACATCTAGCACCGTTATGATAACAGTCTATAAGAACCTCATATATACACATATAAAATATAACACATGTTGTAATATTAATAAAACTGATTTAAAGTTAAGGTATATATCCTTACTTATGTTCTGTTATTATTAAACATTTGAAAATTATTATTTTGCGATTAACAATATTAAACTATATATTATATATTCTGAATTTAAAAAAAAACTATGTTATCATACCCATGGGAATACATACATATATATAATCCACGTATATATACGTATATCATTTAGCATATATTAACAAAATATTAAGAATAATCTAACAATATACTAATGTTATATAATAACATTAATATTAGCTTTTTTTTAGTTTAACTTGCTTACCTGAAATCGCCTGCATTAAATCTTAAGGGGCATTCACACAGAGCTTTTTACAGCTTTTAAGCTGCCTAATTAGGCAGCTTTAAACTACAGAAAAAGCTGGTAATTTAAAATGCGTTCACACTGAAAAAGCTCGAATAAAGAGCTCGAGCTGTCACTTTGAGCTTAAGATTTAATGCAGGCAATTTCAGGTAAGCAAGTTAAACTAAAAAAAAGGTAATATTAATATTATTATATAACATGTAGGACACTATAATGCATATCTATCATTATGCTTATATTTAATAATCAATTAGATAAATACATAATATACATTTATACATTTTCATGTCCTGATTTGTCATAAGGTGACAATTGTAATTTGGCAAGTTCTGGAATATTGTAATCAACGCAGTTATAGATAACTTATAGCTAATATTCTGAAGGAAACTTCAAGGTTTATATTTACTTATGTCTACCCTATATTATACTTATAGAATATATTGAGGTTCTTTATTATATTAACGTTGTCGACTGAATAACTATAATGTATCTATCTGATTTGTTAGATAAATTAAAAAATCATATAATATTCTAAATCTAATAATTAAACAAATACCTCTATCTAACTGATAATTATGAATAGACAACAATACAAAAAATACTATATTTTTTATAATAAATCATTATTAAATACACTATATCTATAGGTTATTACAATTATTAAATCTTTAATCTCTGACTTGCTCATTTTTTATAGAAACTCGGTTCAATGGTAATTTTAAAGATTTAAATATATTGATTATACTATCATTCAAATGAAAATAACAATACTAAATTTGGATGATGGTATAATTATACAAAACTATAATAACACACATAAACACATAATTATAGATGCTATCTCTGGCAAAGGACTACATGCATTATGGTTCTTACTTTTATAATTACACTTATTTAGTGTACACTTGAAGTGTTTTGATGACGAATTATATTATTATAAGATTGAAACAATTGCTCATCAATATTCTCATATTTTTTTGTTTTACGATTTCAAACTTCTATGAATTGATTGGATGGTGGTTGTTCTAAGACTCAAGATTATTGAGATTGTATCAACTTTTTAATTTTAATAACAACGTGTCCATATAACTTTTATTTTATATTTAAAAAGATTATTAAATTATTATACCAAATATATATCATTTTTGATGATATATATCAAATGATATATATCAAATGATATATATCAAATGATATATATCAAATGATATATATCAAATGATATATATCAAATGATATATATCAAATGATATATATCAAATGATATATATCAAATGATATATATCAAATGATATATATCAAATGATATATATCAAATGATATATATCAAATGATATATATCAAATGATATATATCAAATGATATATATCAAATGATATATATCAAATGATATATATCAAATGATATATATCAAATGATATATATCAAATGATATATATCAAATGATATATATCAAATGATATATATCAAATGATATATATCAAATGATATATATCAAATGATATATATCAAATGATATATATCAAATGATATATATCAAATGATATATATCAAATGATATATATCAAATGATATATATCAAATGATATATATCAAATGATATATATCAAATGATATATATCAAATGATATATATCAAATGATATATATCAAATGATATATATCAAATGATATATATCAAATGATATATATCAAATGATATATATCAAATGATATATATCAAATGATATATATCAAATGATATATATCAAATGATATATATCAAATGATATATATCAAATGATATATATCAAATGATATATATCAAATGATATATATCAAATGATATATATCAAATGATATATATCAAATGATATATATCAAATGATATATATCAAATGATATATATCAAATGATATATATCAAATGATATATATCAAATGATATATATCAAATGATATATATCAAATGATATATATCAAATGATATATATCAAATGATATATATCAAATGATATATATCAAATGATATATATCAAATGATATATATCAAATGATATATATCAAATGATATATATCAAATGATATATATCAAATGATATATATCAAATGATATATATCAAATGATATATATCAAATGATATATATCAAATGATATATATCAAATGATATATATCAAATGATATACATCAAATGATATATATCAAATGATATACATCAAATGATATATATCAAATGATATATATCAAATGATATATATCAAATGATATATATCAAATGATATATATCAAATGATATATATCAAATGATATATATCAAATGATATATATCAAATGATATATATCAAATGATATATATCAAATGATATATATCAAATGATATATATCAAATGATATATATCAAATGATATATATCAAATGATATATATCAAATGATATATATCAAATGATATATATCAAATGATATATATCAAATGATATATATCAAATGATATATATCAAATGATATATATCAAATGATATATATCAAATGATATATATCAAATGATATATATCAAATGATATATATCAAATGATATATATCAAATGATATATATCAAATGATATATATCAAATGATATATATCAAATGATATATATCAAATGATATATATCAAATGATATATATCAAATGATATATATCAAATGATATATATCAAATGATATATATCAAATGATATATATCAAATAATATATAATTATGATATAATATACATTAATTACAGCATTCTCAATTTATCAATAGATTCCAATTTACCTATATATTAGAAAAATAAAACTTATTCATATCATATTACTAGAACCTCTAACATTAATTTTAAAACATTTAATATTATCATCGATATGATATCTAGCCGATATCCATTAGCAAATAATTTTATATTTCTGTACTTCTGTCGATGACTCACTAAATATTTATATTTACATTGTATTTAATCTTGAGCTTGTATATACTTCGTGTAGATATATTTCATTATCTATACTTCAAATGATAAAATGAATGTTAATAACGGTAATCTTAAGAAAAAATATTGCAACTAATTAATTATAGGACACTTATATTGAAGTTCAATCATATATTACCTTACTGAAAGATAGCAGTACTTTATAATTATATTAATAACCATGTATTGATTCACAAATCCTCTTTAATGTAGTGATGACAAATGTTGTTATTTTTTACAAATCCTTACGTGTAACTAATATATTTTCTTATGTTTCTATATCTCTAATCACTTGTTCAACTTCTCCATTTCATACACCATCATCAACTTATTGTAAAGCCCAATTTAACTATTTAAATATGGCATCGTGTAAACATTTTCTCTCGACTCTTTCAGTAACAGAATGCCTCTAACCTAGACGTATTTCACATTGCATATATCATCACTTTTACTCAAATATGTAATTGTTAATATTTCACAAACTTAGTACTGAGAATAAACTATTTGTTAAAAATCCAGAATATTTTATAGGTTTCTATGATACTGTGTTTGTTTTGCCGTTTTTGCCATTTATATATTGCCAATCTGCCAATCTGTATACATTTTAGATAGCTGTCGCGATTATATTGCACGGTAATAAAGATTAGAGATTGTATATGTATTGTCTACTGCTTATCTTCAGATTGCAACTACAATCTTAATGATTCTTGTGACAATTGTATGGTGTTGAAACAAATGTATAAAGTATATATATATATATATATATATATATATATATATATATATATATATATGTGTATATATATATATATATATATATATATATATATATATTTACTTTACTTAAATATAATTCTATTTTATCTTTCTTTTTATTATACCACTCGTAAGCATCTCACATTTAATATATTCAAGTCATGTTTACAAACAAGCATATTTATGTCTTTTTATTTATTATTTTAAGTATTCCCGATTGTAAAATGGAGTTAATGTCGTTGTTATTTAATCGTGTTATTTAATCATGTTAGTTAATCGTGTTATTAATCGTGTTGTCATTCGTGTTGTTATTTATTTTCCTATACTCGATATACTATTTATTTAATAAATTACAAAATAGACAAGAAATCTACAGACAGGTCAATTTCACGACGTACAATGTACGTCGTACATTGCACTTCATGAAATTTACGTACAATGTACGTTACCCACATATAGATAAATAGTTCACTATTGATGAATTATTACACAACACAATACGTATGATATAATATATAATATACAATATGATATAATATATAATATACAATATGACATAATATACAATATACAATATGACATAATATATAATATGCAATATGACATAACATACAATATACAATATGACATAATATATAATATGCAATATGACATAACATATAATATGCAATATGACATAACATATAATATGCAATATGACATAACATATACTATGCAATATGACATAACATATAATATAAAATTATATATAAAATACTTTGTTATTTACTCATAAAGTAGCATTTCGAACAAAGTAAATGTTATATAAGCATTGAACATGAAACATTAATTTAAAACATTATAATAACTCGTGATAATCTTTCATAGTATGCAAATATAATTAATATAAACTAAAAAATAATAGATTACGCTTTTCAATAACGGTATTCACACCGGGCATTATACAATATTAAGCTATATATTAATTTATAAATATACATGTGTATGACATTAAATATTATTCAAGTTATACGTATATTAATAAATGTGAATTGAGTTTTTAATAATATATAATTATGAAATTGTTGTTAAATTGGAATTTAGCTGTTTACTTATAAATCTAATATAATTAGGAAATAGCACACCATATATTAATATAAATCATATGTATTAGTATATGATGCAATTTATATCAATATAAACAGGTGAATCTAGGATATATCCATGTATTTAAATTTTTAAATATATAACTTAACTAATATAAATGCGCAATGGTCATATATATATATATATATATATATATATATATATATATATTATTTTCGTTGGAAATTAATAGTAGATCTATTATTAATAACTCTATATGGATTTACCTTTTAACATTAACTCTATTCCGAGAGGTTTCATTGCCTATGTTTATGATTAAATAAACTTTATGCCAACGTACATACATGATATACATACATTTATACAGTAGAATAGTATATAATTATACTAACATAGTAAGTTGAATAAGTACGCAGATCTCTCAACTGTATTGTTTAGAATAGAAATGCGATCGTATAGAGTAACTAGTCGAGACGCTAGCGATGAATGAGTGAGTGTACGAGGGATTTTGTTTTGACGGTTACGCTTGACTGAACAGCACTCAATGGATCCAAATAATGATTTGTATGGGACGCGTATTTAAGCAGGGCTTAGACTCTAGAGTCCGGGAGAAACGTGACGCGATACAAGTTGAGAATGCTATCCTGTACCCCATTGCATCATGGCGCCCATTATTACATCACCATTGATGCAATATATTACATCACTATGGCAACGTTTTCGTTATTATGCTTGAGTCATAGCCGATTATTATACACAATATACCCCCATATTGGACTTGAAGATGTAGCTCTATAATATAACACTTTTATATATAGATATTATAATATAATAGGAAATACTTTTGTAAATTGTATATTTTATAATTTTCAAACTCATGACAAATTATATTTAAACAAAATGAAAATGATATTTTAATGACAACACCAGAACAAAATATAAACAAATTAAATATATAATAATAATATGCAAGACATAATATTGCAACTGGATAACATGTATACAATATTCACGCAGAAGTTGTATATAATATATATAATGAGTTTAACCATTATGATAAGATTGGATAGTTGATCAAATAAATTCTTCAATCTAGCGAATAGGTTTTAATATTTGTTCTGGTTTTCACTGTAAAATATAAAAAACATAATGAAATTAACCGTAATGAGCACATTTTTTTATAACTGTTCGTAATTATTGGCAAATTATTATTAGAAACATTGATTAATCTTGATGGATTAGCATTTAATAACTACGATTAACAAAGATAAAAAGAAATTGTAAGCAGTGTTCTTGACAGTTGGCTTACAGACGTGAAGGTGTGATTTTATTTTACGTGAATACCTTTTAACATAAAAGGTTCTATTTTATATATGTATGTAAATTGTTCACTGGTGGGTATATGAATTTCCCGTGTCCAAAGTAGTGATGATTACGATAATCGAGAACAATTTATAACCATTAATTCGTTTTAATTTAGTTGTGTACAATATATTGTATTGGTTTAAATAGGATATAATGAATCCGGTTGGATTGATTGATATTAAATTACTAATTTGTAAACTTTTTAGTAATATTATGTAATATAGGCACCATACCATTAATTATAAATAAACACATTAAATAGGCAAAATAAACTAACTTCCTAAATTATAAAAAATATTTTTTAATTACAATTTCCCAATTTTTTCTTTGAAAAATTGCAGTTATTCTTAAATAATTCGTAATTAAAATAAATGTAATCATTAAACAAATATATAATTTTCACAATTGGTTACTAAATATTCTCTTCTTTCCATTATATATTTGTATATATTATATATATAACAATATATAAATATACTCAAATTAAAACTTCGAAATCATCCTCACGAGACTTGTATTTACTTAATAATATTAAGTTACTATACATTCCACTGATCTCATTTAAATATTACAATGGACACATTTCTAGACACGGTAAAGTTGACACACGAAAGCAAGCAAGCTCAGATCTAACCAACTATAAATATGAAGTGATTAAACTCCTACATATATCTAAATTCAAGAACTTATTACCAATAACAAATATTATTCTGGAAAACAACATACAGCACTGATTTTAAAAACCTAGATAATTTAATTTCCTTTCTCCTTTTACAGCCAATCTAGTAACGACTGACTAATATTCGCATATAAAAAGACGATATTACAAAATAAATATAGAAGTTATTGTATTAGACCAAGATTTAAAGATATTTATTCTAGGAACTCAAGTGAATATATTCGATAACGTCAACTAAAATGACGTAATAATTGTAATGAGATATTAAAAATACTTATTTTAAGATTTTAGTGTTTTGATAAGAAACAATGAATGTAAGCCCCACTTCCGTTTTTAAAACTTATTTATAAGTGTTGTATTTGAATAAATTAACTTTATTATTTCAACTATATAATCATTAATATATTGTATCTTATTTTTTGTTCTTAAATATAAATAAATATATAAAGTATTAATAATTTTATTATATTAAAATAATACAAATATTTGCTCATATTGTGAATATGATAAAAATATAAATGTTATAAAAAATACATATCTCGATTGATTGGTTTTATTGTATAAATTTAATTTTCACTTTATCAATAAAACTAACGGAATTGAATCTGATATTGTCTGAAAGTGAGTGAATATAATTAGTAAATGAACGGTATAAACAGTTGTAAACATTATTATTATATAACTAACTCGGGGAACCGTTTCTGATACGAAAAGCTCTAAAAAAATTAGAGAATTTGTCACATTCTTCTTTATGGTCATAGTGGTTTTTTGAAATTTCATAAAATATTCTTTTCAAACTGATTATGAAAACATATTTATTTAACGTTTGTATATTATACATTTATATTGATAAGAGATAATACACTAAAGTAATTTATTTATAAAGATTAAGAATTAAGAAATAGTAACTCGAAATAATACCTGGTCATTATTTGTTTATCGTTTAAAGCTAATTTATCTTCAAGGTTTGCCATTAATTCCGTGGCGTAATCAAATCTCCCAGCTATCATATTAATAATATATTGATTAATAATATATTGTACATATCATAAAATGAGTAGATGGATTAATAGGTTATGCATTAGAATTATTATTTTTATATTAAAATAATAAAAATTGATATTTATCGAAGTTATAAATATATTGATATAATTGTATAAAGAAATGTGAAATTGTTATTATTTTACATATTGAAACCAGTTGCGGCTAGGATATCGTTTACAGCATCTTCGAGTTGTTTCTCGCAGCAACCGAACTTGGCATCCGCGCATTGTTCGGAGAGGATGTCTCCCATTGTTAATACGACGTAATTGTCGAGGTCGGCGATATGAGCGTCGACGTGTTCCCGCGAAGAGATACTCGTATATTTCAGTCCTGCGTCGGAGACGAGAGTCGAGGCGATGGGTTAAGGGCGGAGAGGTACCAAATGAGGTTAAGGATGTTGTAGTGGATAAATGAAGAGCTATATGCATATAAATAATATTCGGTATGTATATAAATTGAATTAATAATGATATATTTATGCGTTGTGTGTATATAAATGTAAAATGCTAATAATAAATGTGATGGATGATTAGGATTGCATGATGGGGTGGGAGGTGACCGGAGAAAAGAATTTACATTACACGTTGCACCATGAAGTGATGATAATTTGATATATGAAATATAAGTAATTCCTCACGTGTATGGGATGCTATTATTTGACAGGTTAATATAGAGGTAAGAAGGTGAACATTAGGAAATGCTAAGACTAAATTTAGTAAATTGATCTAGTGGTTCTACGAAGATACGTGGGTTCCATGAATTACGCGTTTGACATATTCACTAACCCTTTAACACCTTAGCTTCTTCTCCGACTCCAACTCCAATTATCATTTTTAATTGAGGTGGTAATAAAGAAACCAAATGCAATAGGAAATCATTGAGTTCGGAAAGTTTAACTTGATCCCTAGTGGATAAGTCGACAACTATAAGATACTGCTTATCCGAGGGTTCCAACTGCGAGTTAGAAAGGAAGAAATATGTTATTTGTATATATTTAATTATAAACTAATAAGCACATATTTATGGTAACATAAAATAATTTGAATTTTTTTAAATCCAAAAAATATCGAAACTTTGTAAAAACTATAAATTTATAACCCGAATAAAGCTATTTTTAAGCTTTATTTTCAATTCGTAATAATCATTAATACCAGTAATTCCATTAATCACAATTACAAAGCAAACGTAATGTTCAGTGATTATCTTCATAACTAACAGGTCTAGTTACACGTTCGGGAGAGCACGAGGTTTTACCGATGATACGATCTCCGATGAGTTCAGAAAGTTGAGCCAAACAGTCGAGTTTTGGGGCTTCGCTGCCGCGACCTTTACGGGGTGACCTCGGAGGTGCCTGTGGCGTAGGGTTACGTCGGGGAGTTGTCAGACAGAGTAATAGTCTAAGATTTAATTGACGATTCTCTTAAGTTGATATAAATCATAAGAATGATGTTTAAATGGATATTTGTTAAATCTTTAGATATTAGTATCTACATTTTAATTTCTATCATATATCATATAAAGAACTATTATAAATTATCATTTCAATACTCTGTGGATAAAATCAGCTCTAGATAACAGACATTTACTACATTATAACTATGATAAATCAATTGCTATTTTGTATCTATTTATTTATTATAAATTATATATATATATAATATATATGGTAGATATATAAACCTTAAATACAATTGTGTATAAATATGGCAAATTAAACGTTTAGAGATTAAAGAGGTAATAAAACTAACAAAATGATCAGGGATACCCCAGATGGCATTTGCAACACCTCCGCCGCCGAAACACCGTTGGGATGGAGTTTGAGGTCGATCTTCGGAATCCGCGAGCTCGCCCGGGGCTGTCGGATGTACGCTTTCTTGGAAAATCGTGGTATCGAAGTCGGGTTCATCGGGTGCGTACAGATGCATCATCGGTTCCCCGATCAAACGATCCAGAGCTTCCTTAGGGTTCACTGAACGGGAAAGTATAAGGATTACTGCGAATCGAAGCCCGGATGATGTAATTGAGAACTGAATTCCGAGCGAATGCAATTTAGTTACAAATTAACGTATTACGATGTCACATTTCTCAATAAAAACAAAATATTAATTCCTTTTCCTTTTGAATCTATAAAATCTCATAAACGAATATGAATTTTGTATGAACTTTCACAGTTCAACAAACGTAGCGATTTCAATGCGGTAAAGATCTACGCGGGACGTACTTTTCTTTAGGAATTCCAGGTCCAGGTTGTTGAAGTGCCAAGCGAACTCGGGCAGGTGGCGACAGAGTTCCGCTGCCAATGACTCGCACATCAATTTCAAATCTATTTTCGACGCCGTGTCGTCGACGAAATACTTAGCGACCACCTGTCGAGGTCAAATAGCTCAAGTTTGGGAGAGAGTCTGAAACTAAGGCGTTTATTAAATAGACGTTGTTTACGTGCGTAAAGAACGATGAGATGAGTAAAAGTCAACGCGGAATTTGTAAATAAATACAGTTTATTTATCGGTTAGTTCCGGATAAAGAATCGTTGGTCGAATGTCAAAGGTTACAAAAGAATTAAATACTCGCAGTAGATGGTTAAATTCCGAACGAACACAATAGCGTCAACGACGTATTACAGACTTTAACCTTCTCGGGGTACTTCTTACACACGGCGTTCAAGAAACACGACGTTCCCCAGTGAGGCGTTGAATTGACCACTAGTAGATTCTCAGGCTGAGTGGTCAGCAGGTCATCCATCATTCGAAATATCCATTCTATTTAAGGAAAAAGAAACGTGTATGCATTAAATTGATTATTAATCTTTCTGCGATAAAACATATTAGATAAATACCTTTATCTATCCGATATATTATAAATTAATAAATATATACCTTTATATTAGCCAAGAATATAAAAGTTTACTATTTAAAATATACATTTATGAATATATAAACTATATTACATTCTTTATGAAATGTATTTTACATCAATTTATATGAAGTCAATTATTTCCTTACTGCATTTAAAACAGGAGCAAAATATTTCTTCAAAGTGCATTTAGAAAAAAGATTAATGAAATATAGAATGGGTACTCTCATCCTTCAAAAGGGTCAATAGGTCACGGGCAACATAACCTCCTGTACGGGGTCGCATATGGTGGTACTCTCAACCTTCAAAAGGGTCAATAGGTCACGGGCAACATAACCTCCTGTACGGGGTCGCATATGGTGGTACTCTCAACATTCAAAAGGGTCATTAGGTCACGGGCAACATAACCTCCTGTACGGGGTCGCATATGGTGGTCCTCGAGGTCCGGGGGTGTCCAACGCACTAGCTTACTATTGCTGTCCTCTTCGTAAACTTGAAGCCAATTCGAGCGATATTCGCCGATCTGACCTTTATCCCCATTGTCTTGGTACTTCTTGCCCGCGTCTCCATTGTCCTTCTTTTCCTCGGGTTCGGGCGTATAGAGCAGGCATTCGATGAGTAGTTCGCACGCAAGTTGTCTCGTTTTCTGAGCCTCGTCTCCGCGGTAACCGTCTACGTTTAAATTCTGAAGGTCGTGGTTTAGATATTAACTTATGGGTTAGGGCTCAGCGTAGATGGTTACGCTGAGTAATTAGATCATCAAATATAAAAATGTTGTATAGTTCTTTAATATATAGAATTTAGTATATAGTATAATATAGTCTAATATATAGTATAGTATATAGTATCTTTTTTATATAATAAATATTAAATATATGGTATAAATATTGAAAATACTATATATATAGTATTTTTAATACAGTGAAATAACTGTATTCAGTAAACAGCAACACAAAAGAAGTGGTTTGCCAACCATGAGCTGGCGAAAGCATTTTCCGATGTCGCAAATCAGTCGTAAACAATAATCTTCATTCGCTCGTGCGGAGTGCAATCTTGTCTTGGCCTCGGCGAGTATCAAATCCGCGGGAATCTGTTCGCCGCCGACGGATTCAAACGGCAACATGTTGTGTTCGATGAGGCGTGCCTTACGAGGAGAATTGTTACGAGCGTTAAACTATGCGAATAACACGAAAAGAGAATTTAACAATTTTAAAAATATTATATATCAACCCGAGATATTTTTTTTGAATCTAACTTTATCTACACCTTTTTTTTATCTACGGTTATATTGCAAATAAGGCCACGAATAAGAAAATAATCCGTAACAGATTCAGATTCATATTTATTAATTTGCGGATTAAAAAATATTAAAATAATATTGCCTTAATTATATTTTAGTAATTTGTAGGTAGGAATCCTACTTAACTTAAGTTAAACTATTAGCTATGTATCCCTATTTTCTTCAAATATATATATTTTATATATTTTTATAAACTAATATTATATAAATAGCTTATAAGCTAATTTATTATAATATGTGTTAATTTAGTAAGTGTAAGCTCATATTAAATAAAATAATACAATTAAATAATTATATTCATTTTACATAATATATAAATATAACTTTGTTATTATGTATTATTAATGCAATATGATGTATAAAAATATATAAAAATTAGTTTATTTTAAAAGAATAAATATTTTTAATATTATAATATGATTATTTTATAATGTATAATTGTAGGCATTCTGTCAGCATTGTCAGCACCTATGTCTTTATTCCAATTTTTAATATCATCATTACAAATGACATATGCAAAACTATCCTCATATTCTAATACTTTTATAAAAAGGAAATCTGTAATATCTTTTTTTATTACAGTACTTCAACAAAATAAATGTCACTGTAAACTCACAAAAAATAATAAAATAAATATAATATTAAATTTTTCTTTATCTTATTCTTTTATATTTTTAATAAGAGATATTCAATAGTATTGTATAAAGAATACTTTTTCATACAATGTACATTTATTTTTCTCAATATTTTAATTAATAGACTCTATTATGTATGTAAATAAAATAATAATAAAAATTATTTATTTCAAAATTAGAAATTTGAGATTCATAAATAATTTACACAAATTGACGTTAAAAAAAGAGAAGTCGGAGAGAATATATTACTCGATACAAACCACTGCGTCGAAGTACTCTTTTTTTTCGATGCAATTCGTTACAACGTCGAGGAAAGGAGGGGCCACTAGGTATCCGGCGGCGACGTGTGCGTGAACACCACCCAAGAGGGCAATGGTGAGTTCGGACAGAGAAGTTTCTGATTTCAGGAGCTACGCGAAAAACATCGACCAATTAACTAATATGGCCGAAATGATCTATAATCTATGATTGCTATGTATCAAATCATTCAGAATAATATACAATATATTAAATCAATTACGACATTAATATAAGTTTGAATTCTAAACTAGCGTAATCTTAATATAAATATGGATTGGCGTATTTGGAATATATTAAAGATTATATATGTGGTGTATAAAAATAAGCATACTAATTCACTTGACTAATTCATGGTAAATATGATGTGGGTTCATGAATGAAATTAAAATATATATATATACTTATTAGAAATCTATTTACCTTCCATAGGCCTCTTTTACCTAGTAAACGCTGAATCCAGGGTACGTCATTACTGATTACTTGATATTTATCTTGGAATGTTAGAATCAGCTTCAGCCTAGCCATTTGCAAGTCTAACTTGGCATCAGGTGACATTATAATGAACCTATTAGAAAATAGAGTAATGTAGATTTGGACTTACTATATGTAACTTATGTTAGTAGTCCTATATAGTCCAAAGAAATACATTCGTAAACTACTTTACAATTTACTAGTTTTCTTGGTTCTTGCGTCATTATCTTAATATTAAGTTAAAATATAATAATTCCAAGAAACAGTCGAGTTAACATTGAATGGATAATTTGTCATGAAATTTAATAAATAGGATTAGCATACATTAAATAGAAATATGTATTATCTAATTATTATTTCATATTTCATGAAGAAAAGAATTTATTAAAATAGATAATAATAAATAATTAATTAAGATCAATTTAAAACGAATTATATCAGTCAGAAGTTCAGCAGGGTTCAGAAGTCATATCACACATGACTTGCAAGTTGCAATGTATGTCAATATTGAGAGAATAACACTGAGTATAAAAATAAAATAAATAAGAAAGGGAATGTTACGATAAACTCACCAAAGTCCAAACAGCGTATTTAAAGCATATTTAGTACGATGGATCTACATATTACTCAAATAGAAAACACAATGCAATGCATGACGGAAGCAAGATCAAGGTTGGTCTAATTATTGATGGGTCAATAAGATATCAAAACAAGAACATCTAGTATATTAAAAGTAAGTACCATGTCTATCAGATATCTGTAACATTTGATTGTCTCATTGTTCAAGAAATTTATTCTAAATCAATATATTCATAAGACGGCATTTTCATGTTATTGATTTCCAACAGTAGATGGTAACAATAAAGTAAATCTCTATAGTAAGCGATGTAAATTAATCAGGAATCTTTAGAGCTCTTTCTAGTCTTTCAAAAATAAACTGATTCCGAATGATTTCATTTTTAATTTTTATATTATGAGCCGATTTTGAGAATTATAAATTAAATTTTTATTTGATTTTGAATCTCTAAATATATTTCTTTATCGGACAAAGATATATTGGATAAGAAAAATTGAATCATTTTATATTTTAAATTAATATTATTTATTATATGCCTTTTAAATACCTTATTTTAAACTAGGAACTATTAATAATTCTAATTAATATATAGACCATAATAATAAAAGACAAGCCCTGGTCATTTTAAAATAATGATTATTTAACAAAAGGCTGATTGTATATATATTATGAAGCCTTTGTTACCCTAAGCAAAGCAATTTAATATATCTGGTTATCCAAAATAGCTAAAGATGATAATTCCAAATTCATTGATTTGAATGGAAATATGGCATTAACTTATTATAAAGTCCAGTTGTAGGGTAACTGAAGTAATCTGAGTAGTCGATGATACAATGATTCTGTAATGACCAACGCGGTCAGTGCTGTTCGTTACTGACAATCGTACAGGGATGCAAATTACAGCGAGTGATCTGAGGATAACCATTAGGTCTTGATGATATTAGCGTAAATATTACCAGCAGTAGAGCGTGGTCGATATGTTTTGTGTAGAACAACAGTATTTTACTGTATCTGCTATTTAAATACTGTTAAAAATCACATAATATAGATATATATATAACTGCTTTGGTGGTGTAATGTCTTATAAGGTGTTAACAGCCGAGCAATATGACAGTGTTACAAATCTCTATCCGGATTAAAAATCAGCCTTTCTATCATATATATATATCAGTGGAAAATGAATTCACCGGCTCTTGTTAAAACCTTAAAATATTTTAAACAAGAGCTTCGAAGGATTTTCGGCTATCTTTTGGTAATTATAAATTTCACTTCACTTCATATAATGAAAGCACTCCAGCGAATATATGTAATACAATATAATCTAGGCAATACTAGGCATCGTAGTAATAGTAATGTGATTTAGTTTAAAAGTGACATGTGATATTTAACAATCATTTATGTATACTAAAGGGTAATCCACGTATGGTTTATTTGCAATCGATTTCTAATGGATATGTTTAAAATCGGGGATTATAATTTATTATTATAATTTCGGGGACGTAGAAAAATTCACGGAGTTGGTATTGCCTCTTAGTTTGATCATATATGCAAGTCATTTTTTGATTATAATATTTCTGATTAAATATTGTTTTTGATTATGCGTATTCTTAATTTGTTCACTTATATGTGAGCACGATCGCGTAATACATTTTATATGTAGTATATTGTACAAACTGAAGAGAATACAATTTAATTTAAAATAATGTTAATGAATATTGTTAATGAAGTCAATTTCGATAGCTTATATTATTTTAAATCAGCAAAAAAAATAATTATTCTAAAATTTTACATTTGAATAAATTCAAGAAAATTATGATTTAAAAAATATATATGACAGATTAAATTATAGAAGATGATAAATAAATGAATGTAGCTAAATATCTGCAATTGATAATATAGATTAATAATTTACAATTGAATGAGGAATTAATAATTAATATTTGTAAAATGATGATTCATTGGTAAATATGATGATTCATTAAATTAACTTTACATACATTATTTGATTGTTTACAAACCCGATCGAATAATAAAAATTTGTAAATATAAATGTATGTGTATTTACTTATTTATCTTCTGAGTTAAAATATATAAAATATGTACTTTACAATATTAAATACTTACTTTTGTATTGAAATATTCAAATGAAATCAAATCTAAAATATTAAACTTAACTGATTTATCATTTGTTGAAACTTTTATCACGTGCAATATTTGATTTTATTATATCCTGTTGATAGATTGATATACATTTTTATGATTATTCTGTTAACGATACAATATATACTACGATAATTTGTAGTCATACATTTCCATTTCACATACTTTTATTAACCAAATATGACCTAATATTAAGATACCGTATTATGTAATATTAGTTATTAACAGTAGAATAAAATCATGTTGTTAAGGACGCCATTGATATATATTATTAAACCACCTTTCCTTTATCGAAAACTCATTCCTTAATATATTATCTTAACTTCCAAAAAATAAAGATATAGATTTATATCATTTTATATGATACCATCATATACATATCTTTAGGGAAATCAAAATAAGATGCCAAAGAATGACTTTTTAAATACATAACAAGTGATTTGATTTGTGAAAGTACATTAGTAAATACATAAGTATATTAGTAATTACTAATCACTCAAAAAGTTATATTAGTGATTTAACTCCGATTTTAATTAAATGTATAGTTAATGTATACATAATAAGTATTATTAACTACTATAATAAATTACAATTATATATACTGAATATTAATATTCAAAACTTGCAAAGAAAAACATACTAAAATCATTTTCATGTTATCTTCTCTTTGCTCGAATTCGGGAAAAGATTACTGATGACAAATCTATTTTTAACAATAGTCCATTTATTCCTCTTCATAATACCAATACTCGAATCAGAAGAAGATCAAATAATCATAATAGTTAAACGAACGAAATAGAAAACAAAAAAATTTAAATGTGTTTGGTGTATCCATTACTCATGGGATTATGTTTTAATCTTGTGTAGGAATATATACGATTCTGTAAAATAGCGAAATTGTTGCGATTAATAATGTCAACGATTATTGATGAATTTCTTATATGAAATTCCGGGTTCTTCAACGGATTATAGATTGGCACTAATGAACGTAAATTTGCTGAAATATTCCGAAATTAAAAGATATTGTTTTTTGTTAGATTCTAATAAATCTAATACAACCATAGAATTACGACTAAATCGCGATAAAGAAACTTTGCTACGTTTGTTTTTGTTTTTGCAAATATCTTTCTCACTATTTTCGATATCTTTATAAATACCAATTCAAAATACAGATGACTTATCGAGTAGCATTGTTTCGACTATTCCAAGATAACAAATTTTTGTTGAAGTTCAGCAAAACATATAACTACTAAACTTTCTTTAGTTGTAACTAATTATCATATTCAGTGTAAGCGTGTTAAATCATTTAAGTGTTTCCAATTTCGCAAACCAACCTTCTTTATTCGTTATATTTAGAATTAAATCTTGTAATGTAGTTTCTTGTATTTTGATTAATTGGTGTTCGCTAAATGATGATGTATGCATAATTATCTGGCTGGAGTAGAGAAATCTGAAAACTTTTTGGAATTGCTGATCGATTGTAAAGTTATTTCTATTGAATATTAAAACTTCCGACTTGGCTCGACGCATCGTGTTTAGAGGACAGTTAAGATCTTCTTTTGATGTAACGAAAATCTCTACATTGGCAGCTTAGACAAAGTTTTGGAAAAATATATAGCAAAAAATAATTATTAATCTTTTATTTTCCGAGAATTACCTTTGTACATAAGCTTATAGAAGATTATTATGCAATGATGAATTAAAATATTTGTTATATGAGTTAAGAAAACTTTTTATTATAAATTTATAGATTGTGGATGTTATAACAGTCTAAATTAATTAAATGATTTATTGTCATATATATGAACTAAAATACTTCTATAATTTGATATATACCTAATGAAATATATTGTAATCTTAAATAATAGTAGTTTACCTATAAATTAATATTAATTAATATTTAATATAATACAAAATACCTTTTTGTTATAATGATGAAACAATATTATATTATATGTTCATACAATTAAATAAGTAACATGTAATATTAAAAATATAGAATACAATGATATATGCATAAAGACATTAAATTGTACCTATATGTATGAAAAATAATTAATATTTTACTGTATATTCAATATAAATTCACATATAAATAATATAAATACATGTTTACAATCGGATATCTAAAAAATTTTTAATAAATAATTATAAATAAAATAATAAATATACAAATGTATAAATAATAACATATTTATTAAAGTAAAGTTTCATGTTAATTACATTTGATATCAAAATACAATAATATATTATATTTATATATATTATATTATATTTATATATATTATATTTATTTATATATATTATATACATATAATGATAATTATGATCCTTTAATACTATAGATTTATAGCAACAATCTAGGTACATAATTTGTAAACAGAATTATAAAATAATAATCAATAATATAAATATTTAATATTTAATATAAAAGCGGCATAGTAATCATGAACCTATCATAAGTACAAATATAAAATGGGGGTAAATTACATGATAAAAATGTATTGTATACAATGTTAGTGTACATATAAAATGTTCTCCATTGACTTGCTATTCTAATGTAGTACTCAACAATAAATAATAGTCGATACAATAAATCATTTCCTAAGGTCCAAAACAAATACCTATTCAATGGAATCATTAATATTAGATTACACGCGTGGATATGTCAAAGATATTTATGATTTCGATTGTTGCATTAACTTACGATATTAAATTTTAAAGTCGCAGTAAAATTGATGAAAGTGATATTTCAATATTAAAGATAGTAAATTAATTAAAAATCATTCAAATAAATAATAATGCGAAATTTGTAAACGACAATTTTGAAACACTAACTGATCCATCACTGGCACTAGCTGCAACTCTATTGCCTTGGTGGTTCCAACACACTTCAAATATTCCACCGGTTCCTTTGTACCTATTTACCAATGCTCCAGTCTGTATGTGTTGCAGTTACAGGTTACGATGATCCCGGGTTTATAATTATAAAGATACTCAATAATATTATTCAAGTAAAGTTTGAAATAAATACAGAGTTATTTAAGGAAATATAGAATGAAAGTTGAGTTTAACTCTTTTAGTGTCAAAGTATTTTGTCATTTGGATTTTCATTTGAAAACTATTAATATTGATACAAACATTTCATATTAAACATATCATTATTATATATATATATATATATATTAGTGTTTTTTTTAAAATAATAAAGTATGAATAATAATTATTATTAATAAAGTTTTATTATTTATATTTTACTGAATACAAAATATGGAATTAAATCATACTAATTTTTGATAATTTATTTTAAATGGTTTAATATTATGTTATTATAAAGAATAAAGCAAAGATATTAATGCATGGATATATATTTGATCGGTTTTAGATTTATTTGTTAAAATAAATAACAATCATTTATTTGACCTTATTAAATTATTATATTATAAGAATTATAACTACTTTTAATAGTAATAGTATACTTATAATAAAGAACTAAATACTATACGCTACCATATTGTTTATGTAAAGAAGTATTATTCATAGTAATACATGTAATACAAATAAATGGTAAACCATTTTTCTGGTTGTTTAAATTTATAAATAAATTCATTTGGTGCCATTTTCTTATTTAAATATTTATTTAGGAATACAAATATTTATAGATAATATTATTATATTAGTTTCATCTTTGTAATGGTTTTAATTCATCATATTAATAGATTGAAAGCTCGTTAGATTAAGATTGAGATAATAAGGAGATAAAGAGGAAATAATGACATACTATAAAAATCAGAAGATAATGAGGAGATAATGATGAGATAATGAGGAAATAATGAAGAGATATGGGTGGGATAAGGATATAGATAGATAAGATAATAAGGAGATGGTTAAAGGTTAAAGTTTAATGACCTGGACATTCCATATGTGAACACACTTATCAAAAGAGCCACTTGCAAGATAAGCTCCATCTGGTGAGAAGGCAACGCTGTAAACAGGTTCCTGATGTCTGGTCAGGGTGTGAATACAAACCCCATGCTCTACATCCCATATCCTCACTGTGGAATCAAATGAAGCACTGCGGGAGATAGGGAGTTGCAGTGTAGGTAGTGTAGGGAGTTGGAGTGTAGGTAGTGTAGGGAGTTGCAGTGTAGGTAGTGTAGGTAGTTGTAGTGTAGGTAGTTGAGGGAGTTGTAGTGTAGGTAGTAAGTGTAGTTGTAGTGTAAGACAGAGAGTAAGATAGTGTGTAAGACAGAGTGTAATATAGAGTGTAATATAGAGCGTAAGATAAAGGGTAAGATAGAGTGTAAAACAGAGTGTAAGACAGAAAGTAAGATAGAGTGTAACATAGAGTTTAAGATAGAGTGCAAGATAAAGAGTAAGACAGAGTGTAAGACATATTGTAAGACAGATAGTAAGATATGATGTAAGGTAGAGTGTAAGACAGAGAGTAAGACAGAGAGTAAGATATAGTGTAACATAGGGTGTAAGATAGGGTGTAAGACAGAGAGTAAAACAGAGTGTAAGATATAGTGTAACATAGAGTGTAAGATATAGTGTAAGATATAGTGTAACATAGGGTGTAAGATATAGTGTAACATAGGGTGTAAGGCAGGGTGTAAGACATAGTGTAAGATAGAGTGTAACATAGGGTGTAAGGCAGGGTGTAAGACATAGTGTAAGATATAGTGTAACATAGGGTGTAAGATATAGTGTAACATAGGGTGTAAGATATAGTGTAACATAGAGTGTAAGACAGAGTGTAAGATAGAGTGTAACATAGAGTGTAAGACATAGTGTAAGATATAGTGTAATATAGGGTGTAAGACATAGTGTAAGATATAGTAAGACATAGTGTAACATAGGGTGTAAGATATAGTGTAACATAGAGCGTAAGACATAGTGTAAGACATAGTGTAACAAAGGGTGTAAGATACAGTGTAAGATATAATGTAACATAGGGTGTAACATAGGGTGTAAGATATAGTGTAACATAGAGTGTAATACAGAGTGTAAGATATAGTGTAACATATAGTGTAAGATATAGTGTAACATATGGTGTAAGATACAGTGTAAGATAGAGTGTAAGACATAGTGTAAGATATAGTGTAACATAGAGTGTAAGACATAGTGTAACATAGAGTGTAAGATATAGTGTAACATATAGTGTAAGATATAGTGTAACATATGGTGTAAGATACAGTGTAAGACAGAGAGTAAAACAGAGTGTAAGATATAGTGTAACATAGGGTGTAAGATATAGTGTAACATAGGGTGTAAGATATAGTGTAACATAGAGTGTAATACAGAGTGTAAGATATAGTGTAACATATAGTGTAAGATATAGTGTAACATATGGTGTAAGATACAGTGTAAGATAGAGTGTAAGACATAGTGTAAGATATAGTGTAACATAGAGTGTAAGACATAGTGTAACATAGAGTGTAAGATATAGTGTAACATATAGTGTAAGATATAGTGTAACATATGGTGTAAGATACAGTGTAAGATAGAGTGTAAGACATAGTGTAAGATATAGTGTAACATAGAGTGTAAGACATAGTGTAACATAGAGTGTAAGATATAGTGTAACATATGGTGTAAGATACAGTGTAAGATAGAGTGTAAGACATAGTGTAAGATATAGTGTAACATAGAGTGTAAGACATAGTGTAACATAGAGTGTAAGATATAGTGTAACATATAGTGTAAGATATAGTGTAACATATGGTGTAAGATACAGTGTAAGATAGAGTGTAAGACATAGTGTAAGATATAGTGTAACATAGAGTGTAAGACATAGTGTAACATATAGTGTAAGACATAGTGTAAGACATAGTGTAAGATATAGTGTAAGATATAGTGTAAGATATAGTGTAACAAAGGGTGTAAGATACAGTGTAACAAGAACACCAAGGCCTACCTTGCTAGAACAAGTGGAGCGTTGGCATTAGCAGTTCCTGGACCCGTTGGGGACCATTTAATCGTGTAGATTTCCTTGCTGTGGGCTTGTAGATCATGCAGACATTCGTCCTGTTTCATGCTCCAGATCTGGGAGTGAGTGGGGGTCGGGTAGTACTTAGTGGGGGGTGGGGGGGGGGGGGTGGGGGTAAAAGTAACTGGAATGTCGGGGCGCGAGTGATACCGGGATTTGGGTTTACATACAAATTAGAGAAAAGAAACTGATTATAACAACACAGCTTTATATAACTTTTAATCATTATTTTATGAATTGGAGAGGCTTTGGGTTAAGGAAATTGTTAAATTTTTAAAATTCTGGGGAGAGATTTGATAGTGGGACAATGATATTGATAGTGGTGAAAAGGTGGGTATAGAGTGGGTGGGGGTAGTGTGAGGTTAGAGTGGGTGTGTGTAGAGTGGGTGGTGAAAAGGTGGGTATAGAGTGTGTATAGGATGGGTAGTGAGAAGGTGGGTATAGAGTGGGTGTGTTTAGTGTGAGGTTAGAGTGGGTGTGTGTAGAGTGGGTGGTGAGAAGGTGTGTATAGAGTGGGTAGGGGTAGAGTGAGTTTAGAGTGGGTGTGTGTAGATTGGGTGGTGAGAAGGTGTGTATAGAGTGGGTGGGAGTAGAGTGAGTTTAGAGTGGGTGTGTGTAGAGTGGGTGGTGAGAAGGTGTGTATAGAGTGGGTGGGAGTAGAGTGAGGTTAGAATGGGTGTGTAGTGTGAGGTTAGAGTGGGAGTGTGTAGAGTGGGTGAGTGTAGTGTGAGGTTAGAGTGGGTGTGTGTAGAGTGAGGTTAGTCTTTATATTAACTAATTATAAGGATTAATAAGTCATTTGCTATTCTTTGGACAATTACATATTCTTATTATTATCTTTCAATATAATGAGATCTTGTTAAATCAACTTAGTAGTAATAATATATCATTTATAACAATCATGAATATCTTTTTCATTATTGGAAATTGTATGATTTATATTTGCACAAAATTAAATATCAAGTGAACATCGAATAAATTCAAAAATCAAAACAAATCCACATAGTTTGGTTCCGATATTGTTAATGATAATAATAGAATATTGGTTATTAAATTATTAATACATTAAAAAGATTAATATTGAATAGCTTACCGAGGAATTATTAATGCAATATAAGATACTCATTTAATGGTCTAGTGGGTTGCAATCATAAAAAGAAACAATGATAATTATAGTTTATATTAGCGGAGGTGAATCGTAGATAAGGAATATAGGTTATTGGTAAACAAATGCAGACGATGGTGAGTATGAGAGAGAACGGCGTAGAGATCAAAGTCTGCATATAGATCATTCTAGAAATGTGTGTTACCGCCGAGGCGGGGCTACACGGGTTCGCTGGGTGTTCGTTACCTTTAAGGTCATATCGTCGGAACAGGAAGCGAGGAGATTTCCGCGTGGATCCCATTTCACGGCGTTCACCTCATTCTATTTATAGAACGAAATCATGATCAGCGTCGGGGAGGTGTTCAGGTGATAATTGATATAAAGGTTAATGATGATAATAATTCTTCTAACGGGCCTATTCGGAGCATTACTCGTCGTATCTCTTACCCGCGATCGAAACGCTAGAAAATATTACAATGGAACAATGGAACAATAGAAATGTATATTTGAATTTTGATTTTTAAATAAACGACTTTAAATATTTTTAAGTAGACGAATAAGACATCGCCGAATGGTAGAGAACAATGGGCTGCATTGTCTGCTGTACTGACCACGTGGCCTTTAAAGGTTTTGATGGGATGTTCGACGCCCAGCTTGCATACGTGGATACACATATCCGTGGAACAGGATGCAAAACTCGTGTTTGTCTGCCAGTCCACGTCAAGAGCGGGAGCTGGAAAGGGTTGTACGGAGATAAGGTGTTATTGGCGGAGATAAGAGGTCAAGGGTGAGTAATTGTCTTGCTTATTGGTGGAATTAGTTGACGGGAAATAGATTTAATTTTTTATTGGTGGTTCGTGAAAAAACAATGTGAACAAAACTAAATATTAAATATTGAGTTTATTGATTATTTATACCTAAATTATAATAAATAAATTCATTTGTATTTAGAAATATAAATAATATCTTAGTATTGTCTTAAAGATATCATTTCTTTATATTGATAATTATTAATATCAAAATATATTGTAATGAAATAGTAAAATAGTTATAAAAATTTAAATATTTATATGTTAACTAATATAACAATGGTAGTAATTAATTATTAAAAATTAATAAAATGCAATTGTATCTATTAAATAATCCAACATAAATAAAGTATGTATTTGGTTTGTATTAACAATAGATAAACAGCGATTGTTCTTTAGTATATTAAGAGTATATAAAGAGATATCTAATATATTGCATTAGAAACTGTAAAACAATGCTGTAACATAATTAGATATTGAACTCATTCTGACACAAATTCCCTTGACAATGAATGCTATCTCATTTTGTATTATTTTTATCATATATATAATATCAATGATATATTCAAAAGTTATTATATAGAGTATGCAATATATACTTTTGTAATGATATAATATAATAGAAATTAATTAAATGTTTTACATTTCATATGATTTCATTCATATATAATCATGCTAAATATTTATAAATATAGTATATTTTGTAATATGAGAGAGGGAGAGAGTGAGGGAGAGAGTGGGGGTAGGGTAGGAGTAGAGAGAGGGGTAGGGGAGGAGTAGAAAGAGGGAGATATATAGGAAGATGATATGAACCTAATTAGTAACCTGTGTGGAATGCAAATTGTTGAGTACAATTTCCTGAAGCAGCATCCCAGATGATAGTGGTCTACCAATAAGTGTTAATATTTATAATTAGTTAGGATCTAGTCTAATAAGGGGTAAGGTATTAGGATCTAGTCTAGGAAGGGATCAGGTGTTAGGATCTAGTCTAGGAAGGGGTCAGGTATAAGGCTCTAGTCTATGAAGGGGTCAGGTATTAGGATCTAGTCTAGGAAGGGGTCAGGTATTAGGATCTAGTCTAATAAGGGGTAAGGTGTTATGATCTAGTCTAGGAAGGGGTCAGGTATTAGGATCTAGTCTAGGAAGGGGTCAGGTATAAGGCTCTAGTCTATGAAGGGGTCAGGTATTAGGCTCTAGTCTAAGAAGGAGTAAGGTGTCAGGATCTAGTCTAATAAGGAGTAAGGTGTTAGGAACTAGTTTAGGAAGGGGTAAGATAGGATGAGATAGGATGGATCACAATGGAGAGTGTTAAGATGGGAATAGAGTGGAGACAATTACTTACTTTATCGACACCCGCCGAGAGGATAGAGTTGCCGTCCTTGTTCCATTTCAAAGCGAAGATGGGTCCTTTGTGTTGACCGAGAGTGGACACTAGTCTACCGTCTGTGTGCCAGATTCGAGCGTAGCCATCATAGGAGCCAGTGGCTAATAGCTTCCCCTCGCACTGGGTGTAAGGGATAAGGTATGTAGGGCGTGGTGGTGCATTGGTGAGGGTGAGGAGTGGAGCTTAAGCGAGTTCATGCCTTGATCTGGTGTTGTGGAGTTATCGGAGTGGATCTATGAGTTTAAGTACTATAGAGGTCAACCAATTACATTACACAGACTACATTACGTTGACTACATTACGTTGACTACATTACATGGACTACATTACAATGACTACATTACATAGACTACATTACATGGACTACATTACATAGACTACATAACACCAACTACATTACGTTGATTACATTACATGGACTACATTACTTGGCCTACATAACACCGACTACATAACACCAACTACATTACGTTGATTACATTACGTTGACTACATTACATGGACTACATTACATAGACTACATTACATGGACTACATTACATAGACTACATTACATGGACTACATTACATGGACTACATTACATGGACTACATTACATGGACTACATTACATGCACTAACATTACATGGACTACATTACATGGACTACATTACGTTGACTACATTACGTTGACTACATTACATGGACTACATTACGTTGACTACATTACATTGACTACATTACATGGACTACATTACTTGGACTACATTACATAGACTACATTACATGGACTACATTACATAGACTACATTACATGGACTACATTACATAGACTACATTACATGGACTACATTACATGGACTACATTACATGCACTAACATTACATGGACTACATTACATGGACTACATTACGTTGACTACATTACGTTGACTACATTACATGGACTACATTACGTTGACTACATTACATTGACTATATTACATGGACTACATTACATGGACTACATTACATGGACTACATTACATGGACTATATTACGTTGATTACATTACATGGACTACATTACTTGGCCTACATAACACCGACTACATAACACCAACTACATTACGTTGACTACATTACGTTGACTACATTACATGGACTACATTACATGGACTACATTACATGGACTACATTACATGGACTACATTACATGGACTACATTACATGGACTACATTACATGGACTACATTACATGGACTACATTACATGGACTACATTACATGGACTATATTACGTTGACTACATTACATGGACTACATTACATGGACTACATTACATGGACTACATTACATGGACTACATGACATGGACTACATAACGCCAACTACATTACGTTGATTACATTACATGGACTACATTACTTGGCCTACATAACACCGACTACATAACACCAACTACATTACGTTGACTACATTATGTTGACTAAATTACATGGACTACATTACGTTGACTACATTACATGGACTACATTACTTGGCCTACATAACACCAACTACATTACGTTGATTACATTACATGGACTACATTACTTGGCCTACATAACACCGACTACATAACACCAACTACATTACGTTGACTACATTATGTTGACTACATTACATGGAGTACATTACGTTGACTACATTACATGGACTACATTACTTGGCCTACATAACACCAACTACATTACGTTGATTACATTACATGGACTACATTACTTGGCCTACATAACACCGACTACATAACACCAACTACATTACGTTGATTACATTACGTTGACTACATTATGTTGACTACATTACATGGACTACATTACGTTGACTACATTACATGGACTACATTACTTGGCCTACATAACACCAACTACATTACGTTGATTACATTACATGGACTACATTACTTGGCCTACATAACACCGACTACATAACACCAACTACATTACGTTGATTACATTACGTTGACTACATTATGTTGACTACATTACATGGACTACATTACGTTGACTACATTACATGGACTACATTACTTGGCCTACATAACACCAACTACATTACGTTGATTACATTACATGGACTTCATTACTTGGCCTACATAATACCGACTACATAACACCAACTACATTACGTTGATTACATTACGTTGACTACATTACATTGACTACATTACATGGACTACATTACATGGACTACATTACATGGACTACATTACATGGACTACATTACATGGACTACATTACATGGACTACATTACATGGACTACATTACATGGACTACATTACATGGACTACATTACATGGACTACATTACATGGACTATATTACGTTGACTACATTACATGGACTACATTACATGGACTACATTACATGGACTACATTACATGGACTACATGACATGGACTACATAACGCCAACTACATTACGTTGATTACATTACATGGACTACATTACTTGGCCTACATAACACCGACTACATAACACCAACTACATTACGTTGACTACATTATGTTGACTAAATTACATGGACTACATTACGTTGACTACATTACATGGACTACATTACTTGGCCTACATAACACCAACTACATTACGTTGATTACATTACATGGACTACATTACTTGGCCTACATAACACCGACTACATAACACCAACTACATTACGTTGACTACATTATGTTGACTACATTACATGGACTACATTACGTTGACTACATTACATGGACTACATTACTTGGCCTACATAACACCAACTACATTACGTTGATTACATTACATGGACTACATTACTTGGCCTACATAACACCGACTACATAACACCAACTACATTACGTTGATTACATTACGTTGACTACATTATGTTGACTACATTACATGGACTACATTACGTTGACTACATTACATGGACTACATTACTTGGCCTACATAACACCAACTACATTACGTTGATTACATTACATGGACTACATTACTTGGCCTACATAACACCGACTACATAACACCAACTACATTACGTTGATTACATTACGTTGACTACATTATGTTGACTACATTACATGGACTACATTACGTTGACTACATTACATGGACTACATTACTTGGCCTACATAACACCAACTACATTACGTTGATTACATTACATGGACTTCATTACTTGGCCTACATAATACCGACTACATAACACCAACTACATTACGTTGATTACATTACGTTGACTACATTACATTGACTACATTACATGGACTACATTACATGGACTACATTACATGGACTACATTACATGCACTAACATTCCAGTCGAGGGAAGTGACATCCTTATTACTTGGAACCTCAGAACCTCCCTGGATGATGCAATGTCGAAGAACGAGTTGTTTGCTACTGTCGCTGTCCCAGATGCGAGCAGTTGAATCTCCAGACCTGCAGAAGTGCAACACTTCGGGTGAACATCTACGAGACACATTTGCAGTCCAGCGATGATTGACGGGGTAATGTCGAAATAAACTTACAACCAGCGAAAGTGTTTTTAGTTATGGATTATTTCATAAGCTGCAAATTAATGCAATACATTTTTCTTTATTTTACAATATCGCTAATTATTTTGTATTATTTTAAACATTTCTTAACATAATACATTTTTTTCCTGAATATTTGTATAGTTTTATTGATAAAATTAAGTTTATAAGAGTGAAATTTCGAAATAAATGTAACAAATCAGGATACTTCTTATTTGATAAAACGTTTTTACATTTCTTTATTCAGTTATCAATTATCACATCTCATTTAATAAGTTTTAAAATTCAAAGTAAATCTATTATACGGCTTAATGTTTGCATTGATTGATATCTTCTTTAATGCGGGGAATTACGAAAATACAATTATTTACAAAAACCTTCCCATGCTACGCCAAATACAATGAACAGGGAAATCAATAAATATACGCACTCCGTATTATATAGACTCACTATACGCGATGTGTCCCGATATATTAAATGAAGAAGCGAAAGAACTACATCTAAACGGATTGCTCTACCAAAATATATCCGTAATCATTCGACAAATAAAATGAGAGAGAGATGAGAGATAAGAAAATGGCGTGGGGGGAGTAAATGTTTTGATGCAATGCATAATTAAAGAATAATACAATAGTTTCATAGTGCCGACGTGAATAGTAGACCATTCTTTTAATTAAATTAGATAGGGCGCATATCTATATAATATGAGATATATGCAAATATCAAATATAAGCCTGGAACATACATGCGGATTGTAGTTTGTGTATATGCCATGCATTCAATAGGTAAGATCACACTTGTCTCAAAGATAAAAACAATATTATTAATGCCATCCAATTAGTAGTAATTAGTAGTAAGCTTTTATTTTAAATTTGTATTTCATTAAAATGAGACGTAACAAACAATAATGACTTTCAAATAGCATCAATATTTATATACTATAAATGTATTATACAAATATTGTTTAATAATTATTATTAATATTTAGAGTATAAAAATAGCATTAAAATTGAACTAATTGTAGTAATTGAGTGTATTTAATTGTGTATTGAATTTGTAATCTCAGATGTCTACTAGATGAGAAATGTTGGGTATTTTTAACCTGTAAGTTGATTTCATATAGGGGTGGTATAGCTGTTAACAATACTTTGAACCATATTAACATAACAGGCAACTCGGGAATAACAATGGAATATCGAAGTAAGAAATATTAATATTTATAGATAGAGAAAAGAAAAACATGTGTTAATAAAACCAAAACTCCCAATTGAATAATATTTGCAATGTAGCTTTGTTAATGAATCTTGCGAATGACAAACAACCAAACCAATGCATTTACAGGCCATGCACGTACTAGAAACCACAATAGAAGCCACATAATCATATCAAACCGTAGCCCTAAAAAACTTCACGAAAACATTAAGACAACAATTCAACTCTCCGCGGGAAGATCGACATGCAGTACAAACAAACACTGCGGACAAAGACAATAGAGGTACACGACGACCCGGCCGGGGTCGACCTCCAGCCGACCTCCAGCCGACCCCCGACTTAACTACGGTGTTACGAGTGCTCACGTACCCAGACGCCAATAAGTCGTTGGTGGGGTTCCAGGCGCAGATGAAGACTTCGGACTCGTGACCTTTGAGGACGGTGGCTCGACTCGCAGAGATATCGCTACCGTCCACGTCCATGGGTTCCACACCTGGCGTAATGGGGGGTGGGGGGGGCGAGGGAGTCAGGGTCCACCGACGGGAGCCATCTTACGCTGTCGATGGTCGACCCTTACAAACTGATATCATAGAGAAGGTGAAGGGGTTAAGCGGAGAGGTCAGATGTGAAGTGTGCAATGTAAACCCTATAGTCTCTTGTATAGGCTAGGACAGTGTTTAAAAAAGACAAAGAAAGTTGAATTCTCCAAACTCGACCAACCGGAGAAGAAAATGTGAATTGCAATCATAAAGACGTTGACATTAATCTCATAAGATTCACATTAAGATTCACTACGAGTTTAGAAAATCATAATTGGCATAAGTTAATAACGTAAGATATTTAAATAATAATATAGTAAATTTATCAGAAATTAGTATAAATGTTTATTATAATAAATATCTGCTAGAGCTTGAGATTCGTGTTCTGAAAGACTGTGTAATGCAGCGAGAGTACTCTTCGCCGTACTCGAGGCCGTAAGTCTCTACTACGCGTCGAGGAGGTGAAAGTATCGAAGAGGTGGGTTCTAAAAAAAACCGTTGGCGTCGATCGGTTCGTCCTTGACTTCGACCTTGTCGACTACGGAGGTCGTAGACGAGGCGGCGGCGGCTGTGGGCGCGGCTCCCGAGGTCGGCAGTTGAGCCGACGAGGACGTCGAGGCGGCGGCGGCGGAAGTCGTCGAGCCGACGCCTATAGGTGGCGTCGCCGACGATGTCGTCGTCGTAGCGGCGACGGCGGCGATGGCGAGTTTGCTGCGCTTGGACTCGATGACGTCGGGCATTACGGCGTCGATGAGGGATAAAGACTCGATGATACGTTCGCTGCCATCCTGTGGCGGGATGCGGTAACGATTGAAAGGGCGAAGGAGGGATTTATGAGGGAGGGTAGAAGTAGTAAATCTGTGCGGAAAGGTTAATGGGTCGGTGGGATTATAGAGTTAAAGGAGTGTAAGTAGTTAATGTAGTGTAAGTAGTTTAAGGAGTGTAAGTAGTTAAATTAGTGTGAGTAGTTAAAGTAGTGAGAGTAATTAAAGGAGTGTAACTAGTTAAATTAGTGTGAGTAGTTAAAGTAGTGAGAGTAGTTAAAAGAGTGTAAGTAGTTAAATTAGTGAGTAGTTAAAGTAGTGAGAGTAGTTAAAGGAGTGTGAGTAGTTAAAGTAGTGTGAGTAGTTAAAGTAGTGAGAGTAGTTAAAAGAGTGTAAGTAGTTAAATTAATGAGTAGTTAAAGTAGTGAGAGTAGTTAAAGGAGTGTGAGTAGTTAAAGTAGTGAGAGTAGTTAAAGTAGTGAGAGTAGTTAAAATAGTGTAAGTAGTTAAATTAGTGAGTAGTTAAAGTAGTGAGAGTAGTTAAAGGAGTGTGAGTAGTTAAAGTAGTGTGAGTAGTTAAAGTAGTGAGAGTAGTTAATGTAGTGTAAGTAGTTAAAGGAGTGTGAGTAGTTAAATTAGTGAGAGTAGTTAATGTAGTATAAGTAGTTAAAGGAATATAAGTAATTAAAGGAGTAGGAGTAGTTAAAGGAGTGTGAGTAGTTAAAGTAGTGATAGTAGTTGAAGTAGTGAGAGTAGTTGAAGTAATACTATAAGGATGTAAACATTACTACATGATAATAGATTGTGCGGTATTAAATATAAGCACACACAATAAATATTGACACATCATAGTAGACCTTCACATATGACATTTAAACCACATATTAAAATATAAAAAGATAGTATAAACAATACAAACTGTGCCATACCAGCCCTGGGTAGCAAATGACTACATTATATAATGTAAATGTCCTGAATATGCATATTTGTATGAAGTATAAAGTAATGTATCAAAGTCCCTGGATACTATTACTACTATTTACTAATAAGTTGAAGTAAATAAAACTTGTTCCAAGGGTATTTTCTGAATACAGAGCTAGCTTTGAATTATTAATAGCTTATTTTAAAATTAATACCCTAAAAAATAATATTCGAATATATTTAATCTATTAAACTTGCTAACTAATTAAGAAACATAAAATAAGATTTTATATAAATAATATAGCAATATATGTATATAAATATCTATATAATATATAAATACTTGAATTATATCTCAGGGCAGATCTGCGTTATATTTCGAGGGTATGTAATGGATACTATGCATCTCAATAACTTAATATTATCTTTGTTATATTGATATCGAAGGTGATAACAGATTTCTCTGGGGGAATGTCAGTTGAATGGATACGGAAAATTCATCTTAAATTTATCATTATTGTATCTTTGATCATAACATATACATCGGCCTAGTTCTATATCGTACTAAATAGCCTAGGGAAAAATAGGGTAGTAAATATAATATGACTTCATAAAAAATACATTAACATGATATATATTCATTATAATATATATAATAAAGTGTAATGTTATCTATGTATATATACTACAAACGTATTCTATCTAATCAAAAGCTTTTATAATGTGTTCGGAGATATATTTCAGTGAGTTACAGACTTATCCTCTTTGATAAAATGGTAGGAATTTTTATATTAGAGTTTATATGAAAGATACCTCATCAAATGACAGACTCGCTAACTGTATCGAGAAAGCAAATGCACCGTTATAAAGAGAACAAATGAATATTAGAGTAAAAATTCGAATTTCATTATTTCATTATTATTAAATAATTTCTATTAGCAACTGATTCTATATTTAAAATAAATATATTCATTATATATAATAAGTATATTATAATAATTATTTTACTAAACATATTTATAAATATTATATTCGGAGTCTAACAATATAAAACAATATTAAATAATAATAAAGAATATAGAATAGTGAAATTAATTATTTATTTAATGGTTAGGAATAATATTTCATGAATTTGATATAATTATAGAATTAATTTAGCAAACTATTGTAAACAAAAAAGATGGGTAAAAACCTCTATAAAAAATAGGTTACATTTAACAATTAATGAAATTATATCTAGCATTTATAGTAATTGTTTATAAACTATTTATAAAATAAGAGTGTTATCATGAGACTACTAATAAAGTAAGAGAGTAATCATATATCTACTTATTAAGTAAGATAGAAATTACTAATAAAGTAAGAGAGTAATCTTATATCTACTTATTAAGTAAGATAGAAATTACTAATAAAGTAAGAGAGTAATCTTATATCTACTTATTAAGTAAGATAGAAATTACTAATAAAGTAAGAGAGTAATCTTATATCTACTTATTAAGTAAGATAGAAATTACTAATAAAGTAAGGGAGTAATCTTATATCTACTTATTAAGTAAGATAGAAATTACTAATAAAGTAAGAGAGTAATATTATATCTACTTATTAAGTAAGATAGAAATTACTAATAAAGTAAGAGAGTAATCTTATATCTACTTATTAAGTAAGATAGAAATTACTAATAAAGTAAGAGAGTAATCTTATATCTACTTATTAAGTAAGATAGAAATTACTAATAAAGTAAGAGAGTAATCTTATATCTACTTATTAAGTAAGATAGAAATTACTAATAAATTAAGAGAGTAATCTTATATCTACTTATTAAGTAAGATAGAAATTACTAATAAAGTAAGAGAGTAATCATATATCTACTTATTAAGTAAGATAGAAATTACTAATAAAGTAAGAGAGTAATCTTATATCTACTTATTAAGTAAGATAGAAATTACTAATAAAGTAAGAGAGTAATCTTATATCTACTTATTAAGTAAGATAGAAATTACTAATAAAGTAAGAGAGTAATCTTATATCTACTTATTAAGTAAGATAGAAATTACTAATAAAGTAAGAGAGTAATCTTATATCTACTTATTAAGTAAGATAGAAATTACTAATAAAGTAAGAGAGTAATCTTATATCTACTTATTAAGTAAGATAGAAATTACTAATAAAGTAAGAGAGTAATCTTATATCTACTTATTAAGTAAGATAGAAATTACTAATAAAGTAAGGGAGTAATATTATATCTACTTATTAAGTAAGATAGAAATTACTAATAAAGTAAGAGAGTAATCTTATATCTACTTATTAAGTAAGATAGAAATTACTAATAAAGTAAGAGAGTAATCTTATATCTACTTATTAAGTAAGATAGAAATTACTAATAAAGTAAGGGAGAAATCATATATCTATTCATATAACAAAAAAAAACCTCGCATACGCTGATCTCAGCCTCCGTATACTGGAGGCCCTTCTGCACTATGCTGAGCAAGGAGCCGGCTGGTACCAACGCTCCGTTGATATTTGATTGGTTGATGTGACTCTCGGTTCCGAAGGTGAATGCGGAGTGTTCGAAGCCTACAGGTGAAGAGGGCGGGGAGGTATAAGTAAATATAGTTCGTTTGCGTT
>OZ038315.1:9193690-9198690 GCA_964035775.1 Osedax frankpressi | reverse complement strand
GAGTAATAATATATTAATTATAACTAATAATTATTAGTGAATATACGTATACTTATAATAATTTTATATATTATTGAAATTAATACTTTTTTTTAAAGTACATATATTAAATAATTCAAATGTTAGCTTACAAAGTACATACCATCTCCTGAGAATATATATCTCTAATATATTCATCATTACATTATAACTATAGGTATTAAATACTATAGTATATATACTAAAGTTATAATGTGCTAATTTAAATTATAACTACTAATATTAAATTAACTTAAATATTATTAATTAATGAATGGTATAATTATATATGAGGTTGTATTTTAAGATGTATATTGATTATATAATTAGTAATTGATAATAACTATTCAGAAATATATTGTAGCTAGAGATAGGTCAATCAGTTCTGAAAGATATTACTTAATGTTTATTATGTATAAGTCGGACTCAATATAAATCTATACAAGTTGACTCAACATGTAAAACAAATAAATGGGGGTGACAAGATATACTTGATTAAATAGATATGTTTCTATAAACCTACTTTATTAATTAAGATATTGGTCAAGAGACTACATTAAATAAGATATGTGTCTATAAATATTTATTTTATATTATTTAGATTATAAAAAGTTATATGGCATAATAAAGTATATTTTAGTATAAGTAATATGTAGCAATATATTAATAAACTTATTTGTGCAAATAAATTCATGTTTTGGTTAAATAGAACTATGGTTTGATTTAGTTACAAAAAATGTTTTTATAAGACTCCCGATGATTTAATAATACCTTGTACATGAAATGTAATATATTAATAATTTGGTTTTGATTTAATAATATATTGTAAATGAAATGTAATATATTAATAATTTGGTTTTGATATATCTAAAGATTAATACAATAAAATTTTAATTTTAAATATATACAATAATAAAATTCAAATATATGATACAACTTTGCAAATAACTTTATAATAGTTTTTAAGTATACTAAGAATGTATTATATTTATTCTTATATTCGTACTGGTTACCGACAATAACTTATAATGTATAACATGAGAATATAGAGCAAGATTCTCGAAGATTCTCAGCTTGTATCCAAAATCATAATGGCAATTTACCCATCAGAATATGCGACAAGTGTATAGAATTTGCAATCAACATTCTTAACCTATAAAAATTAATAAATTTAAATATTAGATAGTATATATAGTAATATATATATATATATATATATATATATATATATATTTATCAGAAACACCTATTTTTTACAAAACATTAAGTTATATCAATTAAGTTATTTATCTACTGAATATTGTATTTTTTTTAGAAATGTAACAATTTATTTTATGAAATTTATACATTAAATATTAATTTTAAAATACCTTTTCAAATGATATTAAGGTATATTTAATATTTGTAAGATTGTATAAGACAAATATTTTTCGAAAATTATTAAATAAAAAATAATCTCAAAGACTTATAATTATTTTTCCGCAAATATTTATTCAACCTATTTAAGAATTTATAACTCAATATAAAATTGTTTTCAAACATCTATAGCCTTGATTTATTTATCAACATATTACCAAATATTAATATGGGATATTATTATATAATATAGTGAATGCGTAAACTACTAACAATTCCTATCCTATATTTTTACTTAATTTTTGATATTTTTTAGGTTTTAATATATATTTTAGTACTTTGTATATTCCTGCCAGCTAATTTCATGCATATACTTTACCTGTGTTATGGTATTCCTATATAATATAATTTGTTCCAAATATTCGCTATTTGTTATACTTTTTTAAATATTTTTTTATATATACAACATTTTTAAATGTCTGATTGTTTCGTATTATTTATAAATGTATCTAGAATATGTCTAACCTCATGATCCTACTATATATATATATATATATATATATTTATAATGCCAATAGTAAAACATATAATAATTTAACATAATTTAACAAAATAGCACTGAATATAAAATAAATATAATGAAAATATCTGTATAAAATTATTCAATTTGGTTATTCTTATAAATAACAATAACAACTTAATTTATCTATTGTAAATTATAGTATTGTAAAATATATCATTATTGATGATTATGGGTTAATATATTAACCTACAAAAAGGAATACAAATATATTTAACAAACCTAATTGAAAAATATCGGAGTACTATGAAAGAATAAAAAATACGAACTATTTGTTAAGTGACAAATTGATATGCATCCTATTATTCTAAATTAACTTATCATTCATTGTTTATTGTCTATTAACTATTGTGGAGCCCATTCAACAATCTAATTTTACTATTATTACAAATTTGAACATTTTTAACTGTAAATATTGAATATATTTCACTTTATTACTTTTCATGTTGACTAACATAAATATCAGCATGCAACCGAAATTTCATAAACTATTTCAAAAGTAATAAAGTGCTGACATAACATATATATAAATGATATTCATATTGTTCTTGAAAATATGGTTAGGAATAGTAATATAAGTAGATTGATATATTAGTTCGTCTAATGTATGAATAGGGATAAAAGTAAATATATAAAGAAATATACTTAATATAAACTAATGTGAAATATATAATGGATTACGATTACTTTGTAATTTGTACTGATTTCAAATTGATACCTAACCTATTATATTGGTTGACTAAATGATAAATATATAACATATAAGAATTCTTTGAAACGGAGAATTAATTATCTATATAATATATAATAAATAATATGTATAATATGTATTAGTATAATATTAAGTTATATATTTATAGGGGGAGAGGGAGTGGATAGTGAGTTAAAGATTGATTAAGTGAGTGAGATATTGAATGAGTGAGTTAGTAAGTGAGTGAGTGAGTGAGCGAGTGAGAGTGAGTGAGTGAAAGAGAGAGATAGGGAGGAGTATACTACATTATTGATGCTGGATTCTTTAATATGTTGTGGATTATTTAAACGTTGTTATTGTTGATGTATTATAGAGGTATACTTGCGAAAGTTGCTATATTCCCCGGAAGTAGAGGACCCTGGGACTATGACAACTTACAGAAGCATACCTCAGTCGGACTTGAGAAATAATATTACTGAAGGGAGTGATTCATATCAGTTGACGCAATCAGCCATGCCCTTGATGTGGTGTCAGGTTTGACTGACATGTTCAATTGCGTAAGCCAAACTAACTATCACGACAAGGACAGACTTGGGAGACCTGGATAAGGATAAATGACGAGATCTTGACAAAAATAAATACATGAATCCTGGATATTTGTTACTCATATGTCGTTACTCTTGATCATGGCATTAGTCTACCGAGTAAATTATATAAATTATATTAAATATATAAATTATGTAAATTATATAAAATTCTATAGAATTATTACAGAATTTCTGACTAATTTATAACCAATAATAACTTTTTAAGGATATAATACTTAATATAATAATTAACAATCCAAATACGTACGACCGGAAACGACATAGTGAATCACTGGATTTTACTTAATAAGCAATACGAATACTAACATCAAATGTATCATCAACTTACATAGGTTTAACGCATAGCCTGTATAGGTGTGGACGAGCCGACGAGTTCCGGTAAACTATGGTCCAGATACGGTGTTCAACGATGTTTATATAGGCACTTAGAGGCCGCTGCAGCCGAGGCCGTTAAGTGCGATGGACGGAGCCGATAGAGCCAGGTGTAGGCCTCGGGCTTCTCGTCTCCGCAGCGCTACTCTGACCGCTATGGCCAGCTGATGCGAGCCTCGGACATCGCCGGTCATCGCGACGTACGCGGTCGTCGTGGTAACAGATTATGCAAATCAGAAAACGCGGTGTGGAACACGGTTCGCGAGGGCCGACGACAATAGTATCATTATTAAACGTCGTGACATTTATGGATATGATAATTGTGAATTTATAATTATGTCGTAAATATTAATGATCACGAAATCTCGAGACGAGCGAAAAGTCAATACGCATCACGCTTCACGCTTCAGTTATTTTCTATTATGTAACTTGCATAAGTAACTCCCAAATAGGTTACGTATGTACAACTAAATTGTATTGATAATTCATATTATCGGAAGGGAAATATCATACTATAACATAACTATTGAATTGTATTTAATATAAACATATATATATATATATATATATATATATATATATATATATATGTAGTTATTTTTTAGTTCATAGGGTTTATATCGTTGATCAATAAATCTAGAATGTTAAAAGTATATTAATTTCGGCAATATATACGAATATAGTTTAGAGAAAACATAATGTAACTATCATAAATAGATAAATTAAAAGTAGTTAAAAGCAACTTTAATAAAATAATATTTTAGGGAAACATTATTAGATTTTACTAAGAATGATTAAAGCTCATTCTAGTCTATATAAGTAATTAGTAATTACTAGTAAAATATAGTTAATAATAACAAACAAAATTAATGCATACAAAATGCAATAATTAACAAAATAAATTACTAATACTTTCGATACACGTTTTCCTTTTAAAATATATTTTAATAATAAACACTAATATTAGTATTAACACTAATATTAATAAACACTAATATATATATATATATATATCATAATCAAGTTTATATAATATAACCTCAATTGAAAATAAAAATACTACAATTTAGATATAAATTCAATATATTTTTTCTTTTATTATATAATACAAAACTACATTAAATATATCTTATTTATCAACTATAAGTTAATAATTAATAATTATAAATTTATATTTTACAAGATAATTATTCTATTTTATTTAATTCCTAGCTGTTTTTCCTACAATATTATAACATAATAATATATAACTGTACATAAATATACATATTTGATTGATATCATATAATTTAACTAACAAAAGAAATGTAATACATAATACTATTGTTCTCACCATTTTCATGAAATTAATATAATTTTTTTTGTTATAATATAC
>OZ038315.1:9181699-9193490 GCA_964035775.1 Osedax frankpressi | reverse complement strand
AATATCGTAAAAGTACTCAAAGTCAAATATTTTAATATCTACATATATCGAGATGTAAATGGAAACTGTTCCATGTCAATAATGATAATATAAAAAATATCATTAATAGTACAGATCCATGTGTTAGTTATAATAACTTAATAATTGCCATTGAATAAAGAACATTTCTAAATGGATCGATTTATGAGTTTAGTTACTTTTAGTTAGATATCTGGATTATATAATATCGTAGTTACTTTTAGTTGAGTCTATAAATAATAAATAATTTCTTTTAATAGTTTTTAATAAAATCTTTTTTTTATTCTTTTTCCATATATTGACTATTATCATATTTTTCTATGGCTACGACGATGAGGTCCAGATTTTAAACATAATTCTGTATGTATCATCAACAAAATTCTTTTTAGTTTAAACTATACATTAATATATATTATAAATATATTATAATTATAATTATTATAATTATATTATAAATTATGTATTAACAATACTATTGTAATAAATCTCCCTGGTAATATTCACTTGTATTTGCTGATACGCACTACACATTATACATTGTACAGATAATGCGATGTGTGACTTCCCCCTACAACTAGTCCCGTGGCATAAGCGATCGGCTTTCCAGGCTAATTCACCGATTAATCCAGGCACAGTACTCGCCTGGTACATCTTCCGTGTCCAGGCACGTGATACGCATGCTCGCTATACGAATGCGTGCCCGATTAAACGGTATAGTGAAATAACCTTAGTAGTTCAATGTATAAAGCACTGGTGTGCATGGGTGAGGATAGCTACGTAATGCACTTAATACATATTCAATAGCTATGTATATGCAATATATATATATATATATATATATATATATATATATATATATATATCTCTCTCTCTCTCTATATCTCTCTATATATCTCTCTCTCTCTCTCTCTCTCTCTCTCTCTCTCTCTCTCTCTCTCTCTCTCTCTCTCTCTCTCTCTCTATATATCTCTCTATATCTATATCTCTTCTCTCTCTCTCTCTCTCTCTCTCTCTCTCTCTCTCTCTCTCTCTCTCTCTCTCTCTCTCTCTCTCTCTCTCTCTCTCTCTCTCTCTCTCTCTCTCTCTCTCTCTCTCTCTCTCTCTCTCTCTCTCTCTCTCTCTCTCTCTCTCTCTCTCTCTCTCTCTCTCTCTCTCTCTCTCTCTCTCTCTCTCTCTCTCTCTCTCTCTCTCTCTCTCTCTCTCTCTCTCTCTCTCTCTCTCTCTCTCTCTCTCTCTCTCTCTCTCTCTCTCTCTCTCTCTCTCTCTCTCTCTCTCTCTCTCTCTCTCTCTCTCTCTCTCTCTCTCTCTCTCTCTCTCTCTCTCTCTCTCTCTCTCTCTCTCTCTCTCTCTCTCTCTCCCTCTCTCTCTCTCTCTCTCTCTCTCTCTCTCTCTCTCTCTCTCTCTCTCTCTCTCTTCTCTCTCTCTCTCTCTCTCTCTCTCTCTCTCTCTCTCTCTCTCTCTCTCTCTCTCTCTCTCTCTCTCTCTCTCTCTCTCTCTCTCTCTCTCTCTCTCTCTCTCTCTCTCTCTCTCTCTCTCTCTCTCTCTCTCTCTCTCTCTCTCTCTCTCTCTCTCTCTCTCTCTCTCTCTCTCTCTCTCTCTCTCTCTCTCTCTCTCTCTCTCTCCATTCCATAGTTCCCATAGTGTCGCCAGCTGTACATATATGACGGTGAAGTGTCTACCTAACCCCAATTAAACATCAGCTAATTAATATATATATGTGTGTGTGTGTATGTGTGTGTGTATGTGTGTGTGTGTGTGTGTGTGTGTGGGTAGGTGTGGTGGGTGGTGTGGGTGGGTGGGTGTGTTTGTGTGTGTTCTAGAGTGTTTAGGTATAAGACGCATACTGTGCGTGTATGTTCAATAAACATTATACATCTAGATACTTATGTATAGAATACATATATCATTTTTCTAATTATATATAAACATCTATAGATTATATGATATAATAATAATATTCTACTCGGAGTGTTCGCTGAGTAAAATGAATTATATAACTAGCATAACTGGAACTAGTCTTGCAAGCGGTTCCGACGTAACGGGCCTGGATGAAAGTATAACCCGGTGATATGAAGAGTTGAGATATGGGATAGCCCAGGTTACTCATGGCCCCGTTATATCGTCTGCCTAGATATAATGATACATCTGTATAATTATTATATTGTACAACCTATAAGATATATAGTATGCGTGTATGCTTTTTACGTTATGTTATTTCGACTACGGTACAAAATACAGAGTATAAGTTATACTATGGGTATACTATTAATTATACTATATGATATACTATAGGGTATACTATTAAGTATACTATATGATATACCATAGGGTATAATATAGATTATAATATAGGTTATTATATAGGTTATCACATAAGCTATGCTATAAGTTATACTATAGATTATTCTATAGGTTATACAATAGGTTATACAATAGAATATGCAGTAGATTATACTATAGGTATACTATAAGTTATTATATAGGTTTTACTATTTATTATACTATATGTTATATTATGGGGTATACTATATGTTATACTATAGGTTATACTATATTTTATAATATAGGTTATAATATAGGTTATACTATAAGGTATACTATAGGTTATAATATATTGTACACTGTATATAGTTTATAATTATTAATACACTGTATATAGTATGTAGTGTTTAGTACACCGTATACAGTAAACATTGTACAGTACACAGTACATTCCTCGCAATACAATCTTACAAAAATACAACTATGCTATGTATTGTATCCGGGTTCCTATCCCTACTCCCCCACCTCCCCCCTACTCCCCCCGCCCCATATCATAGACATCTTCATCGGCACTGATAATAGTAGTAGACACTTACAACGATACTAAGCGAGAAATCACTGAACCGTTAAGTTTAAACATAGAGATGCGTCCAGTGTTACACTCCAAATAACCGCAAATAGGGTCCCGTAATCTAACCCACTGCATATAAGTGGGTTATAGTTTTCTCTTGGCTATGGGCCAGAAACAGTGATATGGTGTAGGCCCGTTATGTTGTAACGGATCTCGGCAATAGTAAACTCGAAGGAAATGTGGCGTAAACTTGGTAACTATCCACCTCCAGTTAACACAGGGAAGACGTTAATTGCTGCTAGCAGGCGATGGTGCCTGGATATTATGTAATGAGATAGAGCTGTGCAGTTATGTTGTACATTTTACCGTTACGTTATACAGTTTAATTGTACATTATACAGGTACATTGTACATTATACAGTTACATAGTATAGTTATATTGCACATATACAGTTACTATGTACATTATACAGTTACTTTTTACATTATACAGTTACTTTATACATTATACAGTTACTGTGTACATTATACAGTTACTTTATACATTATACAGTTACACTTTACATTATATATTTTCTTTATACATTATAAAGTTACATTGTAAATTATACAGTTATATTATAGTATATTATATTATTTTATATTATACAGTTACATTGTACATTTTACAGTTATATTGTACATTATACAGTTACTTTATAAATTATAAAGTTACTGTGTACATTATACAGTTATATTATAGTATATTATATTATTTTATATTATACAGTTACATTGTACATTTTACAGTTATATTGTACATTATACAGTTACTTATAAATTATAAAGTTACTGTGTACATTATACCGTTACATTGTACATTATACAGTTACTTTGTACATTGTACAGTTATGTTATATATTATACCGTTACATTGTATATTAAATAGTTACTTTGTACATTATATAGTTACACTGTACAATGTACAATATAACTATATAATGTATATATTAACTGTATAATGTACAGTGCACATTATACAGTTAATTCATATAATTCAATATAACTGTATAATGTATATATTAACTGTATAATGTACAGTGTACATTATACAGTTAATGCATACATTATATAGTTATATTGTACATTGATCAATTACTTTGTACATTATACAGTTACTTTGTACAATGTACAGTTATATTGTACATGATGCAGTTACTTTGTATATTATACTGTTATATAAGCGATTAAACAGAAAACCAAAAATGCAGAGTTGGCGAAATTAAAAATTAAAAAAACAAATATTGGAATATTTTATTGTAGTGTATGTAATGTACAGTTATTGTACGTTACTGTACATTACAAAACTGTACATTATATATATATATATATATATATATATATATTCTGCATATATCATGTGTTGCATATATAACAGTCGATGTGAATATAAAGATTAATTTAAATGAGCGAACTGTTAATATTGTATATTTTAAAGAAATAAATATATTTAAAATCTATTTTCTATATAAAATAAATACATATTCCAACTACGTAAGCAAATCTTGAGTTAACGTTGTCGTACAAGAACTTAGTAATGATTCAAATACTAATAATTATATATGATTAGTTATTCTATATGTTTTTTAAAGAACTTATCCATAAATATCACGCAGTTTTTATTAATCCTCTTCCCTGGAATATATTGATCCAGTAAAAACAACCCGCATTTGTATATAATCTGTGCGGCTTACATTATATAAACATATACGAATGCGGCATTTTATAATATACCCATATGTCCCACGGCAGAGGATAATATAAGTATTGTAATAAGTATTACATTATTAATGATACTAAAGCTTGACAATGATATTGCTGTCTTATTGCTATTCGAGATCTTTTATTACGTTTTTATATGCTTTTGACTTTAACTTCCATCTAGCATGTTCAATTGAGCTGTAAATTAACCTATGCAGGTTGTAGAATATGTTGCTGAATTGTATTAAAGTACCGTCCTAGTACCTAGGGGATATATTCAAGTTTACGTGTATATATTAAATATATCCGATTTGACGAATATATTTAACTTTTATTAAATTCGGATATTTTTATATAATTCGCACAGAAATAAATATTTAAAATACATTTGAAATTCTGAAAAACAAATAATGCGAGTTTACATGAACATTACAATAGTAATGTATTACACTTTGTTTTAAACCTGGAAATGTACTTAACGTATGTGTTACATGGTATGCAACTCCTAATTCGGAATTGACTCAATTGTACTTTTCCAATTTATCGCGTAAGATTGTTTGAAAAAAACAAAATCGATACATCTCTAAATTCAGAAATACTTGATATTGCATAAGTTTACATGGTACTAAATAACTGTCTAGGGTTGGCGTTGGCACAGTTATACGTAATTAGATCGTAGCAAGTGAAAAGTAATACCATTGTCCTATTATTACCCGCCGAAGTATTTGGATACACGGGTATTGTGCGAATCCGTCCAGACGAGACGAGGATAGGAGTAAAAATAAGATCAAAACATATTTGATTGTATTTACTTGTACTACTATGCAATTGTATATTATATAAAATATAAATTTTATATTGTCAATAAATCTACAAATTTCCTTCTTAATATATTATTTAATTTATAAATATTTACAATCGATACATTTATATTTATTTATTTCAATACATTTGTATATATATATCAGAATGTGCGATTTAGCAAACAATTCTATGAAAAAATATGATTTTATCAAAGAATCTAAAAGCTCTTTATGAAAAAGATATTACATATATTTGGAAATTAATAATATTTTTATAAGATAAATTTATAAAATCTTATTCTGTGAAATATTTGCATTGGAAAATATCCTAATTCATCATATACTCGTATACATCTTCATATATTTAAGTATATAAGAATTTGTACATATATATATATATATATATATATATATATATATATGAAACATAATATATATAATCTATATGTAATTATGGTAAAATTATGTAGCATATATTATAATACAATTAGAAGAAAGTAATTCCTAATTATTAAACTATATATAAATGTAAAACTGTATATTTAATATTTTAAATAAAAAAATTTGTAATGTAATTAAAATATATTTGACTATTAAAAATATATTTCACCCTTAATATCATATAGAAAAAAAAGTAAAGATAATAATTGCGGATTTTGCTAGATTACATGAATAGTTATTGAATTAAATACTTTAAATAGTGATAGTTAACTATTGTTAAGTATATCGATTAATATAAGAAATGTATATAATCATGTATTCATCTAGTGCTATATATATTATCACTAAATATATATAACTCTACATTATGCTTAAACCATTATGTATTCATATGTTAAATGAATATATGCATTCCCTTTTATGTTTATATCAAATACAATGCATTCGTTTCTATTATTTCATAAAGTTAGTCCAGGAATAATTGGCCAATTCCCTAAACAAATACAATATAATTGAATTGAATCGCAGACCTAAACTTCTTTATGGCTCGCATTATCGATCCAATAATTCCAATACGAAATTCAATTTATAAGAAATGTGTACTCCAGTAATCGATAAATAAAAACGCAGGCGTTGCCACGCCCACTTTTACATCTCTAGCGCCACGTCTCGGTTGATGTTACATAATATATCATAATATCTCTGGAACGCATAGCTACCGAGATGAATTAATGGCATAACGTTAGATTGTATTAATATTAATGCAATTACTTTCGCATTTATAAAATCACACGTAATTATATTTGACTTGTACATTGAATATTGTAACGACGATGGCATTGTTACATCTGTGAGATATAATCTGTATGCTAATGACAAACCCTATAATAATATTATAAACCATATATATATATATATATATATATATATATAATTGAATGATATACTATAAGTGTAATAACGTTAATAAACGTAATCCTAATAACTCGTTATGTACACGACTATTACTAATTAATGCAAATGAAAAGTACACAAATTAGGCTCCTCCCCTATTATAACGATTACTCTAAGCACTACACTTGCACAGCTATGGAGATATGGTACCTCAGACCATGATAGGCAAGTTTGTTGGAGGTATTTGTTCATTGTCCGGTGTGTTGGTCATCGCTCTTCCGGTTCCCGTAATTGTCTCGAATTTCTCGCGAATCTACCATCAGAACCAAAGAGCCGACAAACGAAAACTACAAAAGGTTTGCGAATAGAGCACAAATGTGTCAAACTGTGTACACGTGTGATGGTGTGTGTAGTTAGTGTGAGGGTGTATGTAGTGAGTGTAATGGTGTATGTAGTGAGTGTAAGGGTGTATGTAGTGAGTGTAAGGGTGTATGTAGTGAGTGTAAGGGTGTATGTAGTGAGTGTAAGGGTGTATGTATTGAGTGTAAGGGTGTATGTAGTGAGTGTAAGGGTGTATGTATTGAGTGTAAGGGTGTATGTAGTGAGTGTAAGGGTGTATGTATTGAGTGTAAGGGTGTATGTAGTGAGTGTAAGGGTGTATGTAGTGAGTGTAAGGGTGTATGTAGTGAGTGTAAGGGTGTATGTAGTTAGTGTAAGGGTGTATGTAGTGAGTGTAAGGGTGTATGTATTGAGTGTAAGGGTGTATGTAGTGAGTGTAAGGGTGTATGTATTGAGTGTAAGGGTGTATGTAGTGAGTGTAAGGGTGTATGTAGTGAGTGTAAGGGTGTATGTAGTGAGTGTAAGGGTGTATGTAGTGAGTGTAATGGTGTATGCAGTGAGTGTAAGGGTGTATGTATTGAGTGTAAGGGTGTATGTAGTGAGTGTAAGGGTGTATGTAGTGAGTGTAAGGGTGTATGTATTGAGTGTAAGGGTGTATGTAGTGAGTGTAAGGGTGTATGTAGTGAGTGTAAGGGTGTATGTAGTGAGTGTAAGGGTGTATGTATTGAGTGTAAGGGTGTATGTATTGAGTGTAAGGGTGTATGTAGTTAGTGTGATGGTGTATGTATTGAGTGTGATGGTGTATGTATTGAGTGTAAGGGTGTATGTAGTGAGTGTAAGGGTGTATGTATTGAGTGTAAGGGTGTATGTAGTTAGTGTGATGGTGTATGTATTGAGTGTGATGGTGTATGTAGTGAGTGTAAGGGTGTATGTAGTGAGTGTAAGGGTGTATGTAGTGAGTGTAAGGGTGTATGTATTGAGTGTAAGGGTGTATGTAGTGAGTGTAAGGGTGTATGTAGTGAGTGTAAGGGTGTATGTATTGAGTGTAAGGGTGTATGTATTGAGTGTAAGGGTGTATGTAGTTAGTGTGATGGTGTATGTATTGAGTGTGATGGTGTATGTATTGAGTGTAAGGGTGTATGTAGTGAGTGTAAGGGTGTATGTATTGAGTGTAAGGGTGTATGTAGTGAGTGTAAGGGTGTATGTATTGAGTGTAAGGGTGTATGTATTGAGTGTAAGGGTGTATGTAGTTAGTGTGATGGTGTATGTATTGAGTGTGATGGTGTATGTATTGAGTGTAAGGGTGTATGTAGTGAGTGTAAGGGTGTATGTATTGAGTGTAAGGGTGTATGTATTGAGTGTAATGGTGTATGTATTGAGTGTAAGGGTGTATGTATTGAGTGTAAGGGTGTATGTATTGAGTGTAAGGATGTATGTATTGAGTGTAAGGGTGTATGTAGTGAGTGTAAGGGTGTATGTATTGAGTGTAAGGGTGTATGTATTGAGTGTGATGGTGTATGTAGTGAGTGTGAGGATGTGTGCATTGAGTGTAAGGGTGTATGTATTGAGTGTGAAGGTGTATGTATTGAGTGTAAGAGTGTATGTATTGAGTGTGATGGTGTATATATTGAGTGTAAGGGTGTATGTATTGAGTGTAAGGGTGTATGTATTGAGTGTGAAGGTGTATGTATTGAGTGTAAGGGTGTATGTATTGAGTGTGATGGTGTATGTATTGAGTGTAAGGGTGTATGTATTGAGTGTAAGGGTGTATGTATTGAGTGTAAGGGTGTATGTAGTGAGTGTAAGGGTGTATGTATTGAGTGTAAGGGTGTATGTATTGAGTGTAAGGGTGTATGTATTGAATGTAAGGGTGTATGTATTGAGTGTAAGGGTGTATGTATTGAGTGTAATGATGTATGTAGTGAGTGTAAGGGTGTATGTATTGAGTGTAAGGGTGTATGTAGTGAGTGTAAGGGTGTATGTATTGAGTGTAAGGGTGTATGTATTGAGTGTAAGGGTGTATGTATTGAGTGTGATGGTGTATGTATTGAGTGTGAAGGTGTATGTAGTTAGTGTAAGGGTGTATGTATTGAGTGTAAGGGTGTATGTATTGAGTGTAAGGGTGTATGTATTGAGTGTAAGGGTGTATGTATTGAGTGTGATGGTGTATGTATTGAGTGTGATGGTGTATGTATTGAGTGTAAGGGTGTATGTATTGAGTGTGATGGTGTATGTATTGAGTGTGAGGGTGTGTGTATTGAGTGTAAGGGTGTATGTATTGAGTGTAAGGGTGTATGTATTGAGTGTGATGGTGTATGTATTGAGTGTGAGGGTGTGTGTATTGAGTGTAAGGGTGTATGTATTGAGTGTAAGGGTGTATGTATTGAGTGTAAGGGTGTATGTATTGAGTGTGATGGTGTATGTAGTGAGTGTAAGGGTGTATGTAGTGAGTGTAAGGGTGTATGTATTGAGTGTGATGGTGTATGTAGTGAGTGTAAGGGTGTATGTAGTGAGTGTAAGGGTGTATGTATTGAGTGTAAGGGTGTATGTATTGAGTGTGATGGTGTATGTAGTGAGTGTAAGGGTGTATGTAGTGAGTGTAAGGGTGTATGTATTGAGTGTAAGGGTGTATGTATTGAGTGTGATGGTGTATGTATTGAGTGTAAGGGTGTATGTATTGAGTGTGATGGTGTATGTATTGAGTGTGAGGGTGTGTGTATTGAGTGTAAGGGTGTATGTATTGAGTGTAAGGGTGTATGTAGTTAGTGTAAGGGTGTATGTATTGAGTGTAAGGGTGTATGTATTGAGTGTGATGGTGTATGTAGTGAGTGTAAGGGTGTATGTAGTGAGTGTAAGGGTGTATGTATTGAGTGTGATGGTGTATGTATTGAGTGTAAGGGTGTATGTATTGAGTGTAAGGGTGTATGTATTGAGTGTGATGGTGTATGTAGTGAGTGTAAGGGTGTATGTAGTGAGTGTAAGGGTGTATGTATTGAGTGTAAGGGTGTATGTATTGAGTGTGATGGTGTATGTAGTGAGTGTAAGGGTGTATGTAGTGAGTGTAAGGGTGTATGTATTGAGTGTGATGGTGTATGTATTGAGTGTAAGGGTGTATGTATTGAGTGTGATGGTGTATGTAGTGAGTGTAAGGGTGTATGTATTGAGTGTGATGGTGTATGTAGTGAGTGTAAGGGTGTATGTAGTGAGTGTAAGGGTGTATGTATTGAGTGTGAAGGTGTATGTATTGAGTGTGATGGTGTATGTATTGAGTGTAAGGGTGTATGTAGTGAGTGTAAGGGTGTATGTATTGAGTGTGAAGGTGTATGTATTGAGTGTGATGGTGTATGTATTGAGTGTAAGGGTTTATGTATTGAGTGTAAGGATGTATGTATTGAGTGTAAAGGTGTATGCATTGAGTGTAAGGGTGTATGTATTGAGTGTGAAGGTGTATGTAGTGAGTGTAAGGGTGTATGTATTGAGTGTAAGGGTGTATGTATTGAGTGTAAGGGTGTATGTATTGAGTGTAAGGGTGTATGTATTGAGTGTAAAGGTGTATGTATTGAGTGTGAGGGTGTATGTATTGAGTGTAAGGGTGTATGTAGTGAGTGTAAGGGTGTATGTATTGAGTGTAAGGGTGTATGTATTGAGTGTAAGGGTGTATGTATTGAGTGTAAGGGTGTATGTATTGAGTGTAAAGGTGTATGTATTGAGTGTGAGGGTGTATGTATTGAGTGTAAGGGTGTATGTAATGAGTGTAAGGGTGTATGTATTGAGTGTGATGGTGTATGTATTGAGTGTAAGGGTGTATGTATTGAGTGTGATGGTGTATGTAGTGAGTGTAAGGGTGTATGTATTGAGTGTGATGGTGTATGTAGTGAGTGTAAGGGTGTATGTATTGAGTGTGATGGTGTATGTAGTGAGTGTAAGGGTGTATGTAGTGAGTGTAAGGGTGTATGTATTGAGTGTGAAGGTGTATGTATTGAGTGTGATGGTGTATGTATTGAGTGTAAGGGTGTATGTAGTGAGTGTAAGGGTGTATGTAGTGAGTGTAAGGGTGTATGTATTGAGTGTGATGGTGTATGTATTGAGTGTAAGGGTGTATGTATTGAGTGTAAAGGTGTATGTATTGAGTGTAAGGGTGTATGTATTGAGTGTGAAGGTGTATGTAGTGAGTGTAAGGGTGTATGTATTGAGTGTAAGGGTGTATGTATTGAGTGTAAGGGTGTATGTAATGAGTGTAAGGGTGTATGTATTGAGTGTGATGGTGTATGTAGTGAGTGTAAGGGTGTATGTATTGAGTGTGATGGTGTATGTAGTGAGTGTAAGGGTGTATGTAGTGAGTGTAAGGGTGTATGTAGTGAGTGTAAGGGTGTATGTATTGAGTGTGATGGTGTATGTAGTGAGTGTAAGGGTGTATGTAGTGAGTGTAAGGGTGTATGTATTGAGTGTGATGGTGTATGTAGTGAGTGTAAGGGTGTATGTATTGAGTGTGATGGTGTATGTAGTGAGTGTAAGGGTGTATGTATTGAGTGTGATGGTGTATGTAGTGAGTGTAAGGGTGTATGTAGTGAGTGTAAGGGTGTATGTATTGAGTGTGATGGTGTATGTAGTGAGTGTAAGGGTGTATGTAGTGAGTGTAAGGGTGTATGTATTGAGTGTGAAGGTGTATGTATTGAGTGTGATGGTGTATGTATTGAGTGTAAGGGTGTATGTAGTGAGTGTA
>OZ038315.1:9114199-9176699 GCA_964035775.1 Osedax frankpressi | reverse complement strand
ATTTTAAATAATTTATATAAATTAATTCTGAAATTTAATTTAACCGATGATTAATGCTCCGTTATTTCACCATTGATTGAAATAGTCTGTAACTATTATAAATTAATCTTATATTTAATGAATTCATATATATATATATATATATATATATATATATATATATATATATATTATACTATTATTATATATTGAAGTACTATAACTGTACATATTATATGTAGTAATTGTACTAACAATGCAGTGGTTCTTATATCAAAATACTCGTCTTATTATATACTCCCATCGTATACCAAAGCCCATTAACGAATATAAATCCTAACTACACGATAATTGTTATCGTAATATCACGTTTCGTCAAACATTTTCGTTGGCAGGAATTCGACGTCCACAACGAAACGGGGGCCAGCCACTCTACGGCGACGTCTTCGTCGCCGGCGAAACAAAGGTGTTCGTTGACCGCAGCGGCTAAACGTTCTTCGTTGAAGCAACATCGCCACGCGATTTCCACGATGAAAGTGATCGTGACGTCGCCGTCCGATTCGCCCGAATACCAACACAAAACCATATCGGAACTCTGAAGGGCTTCGCGAACTGGACTACAGCCCACTTGTGTATATTCTCATCGTCGACACGCTAAGTTTATTGGACACGATCTCTATAACGACCTCTAAAAGTGTACATATTATTCTATTACTACGAAGTTTTTTATATAAAATCGCGGAGTCGTTTATTAAAAAGCAGACGACTTAGCGACTTTTCTAAGCTGGCAGGTGATTTGCTATCTCCGAGTCGTTTGATTCCTTCCTCGGTATCGCCACGGGAGGGGAACTCGATAGTACTCGAATGTATAAGTGGAATACAACTCGCGACGAACTATAGTTAGATATGCAATTATGTAATTCTGGCCGATAATCGGGTTGCACCGACTGAACGCGTGGCGTACGCGCATCGAGGTTATTTTATATTTAGAACACGTGAAACTGCTCCCGCGACAATATATCGCGTGAGTTGTACGCGACACGCGCCGGAAGTTCGCGACACGTTCGACGTACTTTGTAGAAAGTCCGCGTTAACTTCTCGACGAACCTACGAATCGAGAATTCGTACGATTGTTTGCGAGTCTCATATTTGATAATAAATTTATATAAAATCAATGTTCACGATTAATTCAGCCTTACTACTTATCGTATTACATCATGGAGTTGACTGTACCATGACCTATGACCTTTAGGATACCATATCGTTCGTGCGAATACATTATGCATAAGAACAAATGTATGCTTAAGTGCAATGAATTATATAACTAAAATATTTTCATAAAATAGAAACTTATTTAAACGCAATATGAGTTCATGTTTATTATTCGTACGTTAATAATGCATACAATATATATATATATATATATATATATATATATATATATATATATTTAGAACTCTAGTTAATGGACTATTTAGTTGCTCACTGTATATAATTATAAATGTAATTTCTAAAGTATATATTATGAATCCATGATATCAGTTGTAATTATAACTGATATTAATATATATATAATTATTGTGAAACATGAATCTTCGATATTAGCGGTTATAGTGTTAAATCATCATAATTATACATTATATCCAATTGATTGATGTAAATGTTAAAATGATATTATATCTCAGTATTGTAATTTATAGCAAATAATATAAATGGTGTTAATATATTAGCAATAACATATATTATTGCTAATAACACCATCGTTCAAAAATAAACATTTACTACATTTTAATTCAGTACTACAAATATTTTTTAATAATTTATATTTGTTATACCAAGTAAATTAGTCCTTATAATTATAAATAGTTTCCTTATAAATAGTGTTATTCTTACCGAATAGTCATATTGGTGTTATGTATTCATCTTTATAATTAATATAACAATATATATTTTATTAGTGTTAGATAATTATAATTCATTTGTCTTAAATTTATATTTATATAGTACTAGACACTTTACATTTACCTATATAGATTTTTAAATACCATAAAGATTATAACATTAAACATTTACATTATCTCGGCTAAAGTTAGCGTTATAGTGTACATAGTCTGCTTCGCTTAGTGGAATATATGAAAGGACATGTTATACTAGACAAAAACAATGATTTAAAATATGAAAAGTATCTACAGAAAAAAAAGACTGGTTAGAGATGGTAAATATCCATAGACTTAAATAATTAATAGATTATCCGAATATAATACTAATATATTAATTAGTAAAAATATACTTAAAAAATAAATATTAAATATAAAATTTCCAAATAATTTTAATCTGATACTAATTTATGTTAAGTTATAGATAAATAATATGTATGTCAAGTATAACGTGAATCATTCTAGAACTAGGTCATTTTAAGTTCTCTATAATAGGATGTTTACAAGCAGATGTTTATGTAGTAGATATAAATATATTTTTAATTAGACTAAATAATGTAAAGCTTTTTATATGGATATAGATGAATAATATACATTGCATATATATATATATATATATATATATATGCATAAATGTCACATTTGAAATAGTTTGTACTTTGTAGCACACATATTATATAATGTACCGCTATATACCAATGTAATTTGTATTTGATACCAATATAATTTGCATTTGGTACTTTTCGGAACAAATGTTCTGAAATGTGTTCAAATGTGCTAATGTTATTTGTTACATTTTATATGTTCCGAAATGTTCTAACATAATAGTATGTAACAGTAGGTTGTATATTCTAACATAACAGTAGCTTGTATATTATAATATGTTAGAAAATTTTCCAAAAAATTGTACTGCGAAATAACAACTTGCTAAATAGACTTGATATTATTAAAATGTGTGTATGGCAAATGACAGATTAAACTATATTAACATTTGGCGTGGATTAATTAATTCCACTCTAAACTAAGCTATCCAGCAAACCAGTTAAATTAAGTTTTTTTGTTATATATTATAAATGAAGATATATTCAATTTTTATTTAACTTATGTTGACTATATAATAACTATATTTTACTTGAGATAATTTAATAATTTATATTAATTACTTCACCAGATCTTATTCATATTAACTTTTTTAATTTTAATTTATAGATTTTACAAAATTAAATTTGTCCATAGTTTTTTTTAACTAATTTAGAATTATAATTAAAATTATACGTAAACTCATATATAGATTAAAACAATTATATAAATATTATTAAAGTACGTAACATAGGAACAATAGAAATACCTTTTAAAATAAAAATCATATGCACACATTATACTTCTGTAAACTCTTCTAAAATCCATTACATTCATACGTATCAGTTAAGTGTTTATTTCCTATAGGATGTTCAAGCAATGCATATTTTATTTGGATCCCTAATTAAATAAAAAATAATCTGATTGTTATAAAACGTATAACTAAATATGTTTGATATAATTGTAAATATATATTTGTAAATGTTTAACTTGATAAAAAACATAAAGGATTACCATAACTGACAACATTAAAATTTATATATTATCACTGAACATTATATTTAAGGTTTTATTTAATATTTTAATAATACCATTTCAGCTATGATTATATATATATATATATATATATATAATATATTACCAAGATTATCTCGGGTGACGCCCGACTGGTGTTGTGCAATACGTCTGTCCTAATGTTTACAAATAAATGGTATATGTGTATCTATGATTACTTTATATGTTATGAAAAAACATTAAGCTTTCAAAAATAATAGAATTAATGTAAATATTTGTTTATTAGTATTATTTTCAAAAAAGCTTAATCATGGTAATAAAATATAGAATATTTTATACAAGTATACAAATTATATGTTTTTTATTTATATATATATAAATATAAATTGTATTATTTAATTTTTAAATTATAATATATTTATTACTGTGTAGATATTTAGAAAAAGGCTCATTTATAAATATGTATCGCTCAAATATAATACATTTTTTTAAATACATTATTTTAAATAATAAATAAAACAAGTATTACCAGATCCATATAACATACTATATAATATTCACAAATTAATACAAATAAAAGTAATATTAATAATATTTTTAATATTATTAAAAATGATATCATATTCATAATATATTTTAATACATTTTGATCACGTATGGAATCCCGATCGTCGACCATGCGATATTACTTCATATTATAGTATATGATACATATATGATATTTATATAATATGTAAATAATATTTAACACATTATTTTAGTTTGAATGTGCTTTTCCCCATAAATTCACAACAAGTATGAAAGCCAACCTGATTGTGTATCATACTATATATTATATAATATTACTTCATACTGTAGTATATGATATATATATAAATATCATATACTATAATTTGAAGTAATAACATATCATATTTAGTCTAATATGGATCGACTACTATACTTGTGTTTAATTCATATGCAAATGCACCTTAAATTAGAATATTATGTTAAATATGATATATATATTACATAAATATCATATATGTATTATATATAATATGAGGTAATATATGACATATAATCTAATATACATTCGGTTTGCCTTCTATACTTGTTGTGAAATCATATATTTCTCATACAAATAATTAATAATAATAATAAAAAAATTATTAAACAAAACAAAAATTCTATTCAGTGATTTATGGGCGTGTCTAATTTTTGCTAATTTTCACTCTGTCGTCTTCAATACATGATCCCAGATATATGTTATTTATTTATATATTTCTTAAGCATCTAAATCAAATATTATATTATAAAAAATATACACAATATTTTCTAAGAATATTTTTTTCTATATATATATATTTTTCTATATATATATTATAATATAGTATTTTATAATAATTCATTGAATTGAATTGAAAAGTTTATTTATACACAAATACAAATAAATATGTTCTCATTTGTGTTTTAAAGAAAGTAAAAATAATATCAGGTGAATTAAATGATAATATCAAATCAGTTAAAGGACTCTGAGCAGATACGTGTTTGGAGTAGTTAAAGGAGCATCAGAGCAGATACAGAGCACAAGTCGATCTAAGATCTCATGTTAAGCATAGTAGATGATTTTTCACTACCTTCTTAAATGTTTTTATGTAATTACATCTTCGCAAAGGTAGAGGAAGTTTGTTCCATAAAATTGGCGCTAAAATACTAAATCTCCTTTACATAGGTACCAAGATTACATTTTGGATTTGATAGCAGCAAACTGTTACTAGATCTTAATCGGCGGGCATTTTCCTTTAGTTTAATAATATCATAGAGGTAGCGCTGCTGTTTAGAACGTATAATTCAGTGTAAGTTAAACATAATATACACTTAATAATTTCTCTTATCAAACCAGCCTAGTGATTTTAAACATTCAATAATATTATTATGGTCTTTTCGTTTCGAACCATATATCATTCTTACTATAATTCTTAATATAAGATATAAATAATTTATTTTAGATTTAGTTATACCGTAATATATAGAATTACAATAGTTTAAATGTTATATAATATAAGATTGAGAGATCTTTTTAAAATTATAAAATGACATTGATTTTCTTATTTTTTTCACATTAAAATAATCCATCCATCTATAGTATGATACAGCTAATCAAACAGATAATTATAAATAATTACAATACCGCTATGATAAGTGATTGTGATACTTCAATGTGTATGGCTAATATCTCGTATAATGGTAATATTTATATTATAATTATAGGAATATTGGAAACAAATACATCAACTATAACTAAACCACAAATTCGCCTGCAAACTATACCATTAAATATAAATAGTATTACTTATAAGGAGAACTATAATTATATAATTAACTATGAATATATCTATAATTTGTATGAAAAATGTTTAAATTTTAGTTCTATTTTTGGATTTGGTTTCAAGTTTGGATATGTGACTTGTTTTGAGTTTGGTTTAGGGTTTGGTTTGGTTTAGGGTTTTGTTTGGTTTATGGTTTGGTTTGGTTTAGGGTTTAGTTTAGGGTTTGGTTTGGGGTTTGGTTTAGGATTTGATTTAGGGTTTGGTTTGGTTTTGGTTTGATTTAAGGTTTTGTTTAGGGTTTGGTTTGGTTTGGTTTAAGGTTTGGTTTAGGGTTTGGTTTGGTTTCATGTTTGATTTCAGAATTGGTTTTGTGTTTGGTTTTGAAATTGGCTATGGATTTAATATAATTTAGAGATATACATCCAATCTAATTCAACAAATAACATCGAGTACCTGGATCACCGGGTACACGATAGCAAGATTTTTGTATTTGCTTATTACGATATATGAAACTTAATATATATGCATTAAAATTGTATACAATATTACATTGAATAAAGGGCATCTACGGGTATATAGCATCTAGACTATAAAATATTTAACTGGGAAATGAATTTACACAATAAATAATGTATTTCCACCATATGATAATTATATTATTAATTTGTAATGATATTTTACCTAAAACTTTTAAAAATTTGTTATCTAGTATAAATAAATATATATATATATTAAAATGCTATAATATTAGATATACATTCTAATATGGCATATGTAATTTCTAAATAATATCATATTATTTGAAATATAAAATATAACTAAGATATTTTTATTTTAAAAAACAGTTTGGTTGAAATATTAAAATAATAATTCATTTAATATAATACAATACTATTGTTACAATAGGTTATTGTAATAAATAATAATTATTTCTCTTGTATCCAAACAGTTCAGAAATCAATATGATAACGATGTAACCGTTTGGAGTCCCCAGGTTAATATGTCTCAATTATTTACCTTAATAAACACCTTATGACAGAGTAGAATCCATCAGATTGTACCTTAATAAACACCTTATGACAGAGTAGAATCCATCAGATTGTACCTTAACAAACACCTTATGACAGAGTATAATCCATCAGATTGTACCTTAATAAACACCTTATGACAGAGTAGAATCCATCAGATTGTACCTTAACAAACACCTTATGACAGAGTAGAATCCATCAGATTGTACCTTAATAAACACCTTATGACAGAGTATAATCCATCAGATTGTACCTTAATAAACACCTTATGACAGAGTAGAATCCATCAGATTGTACCTTAACAAACACCTTATGACAGAGTAGAATCCATCAGATTGTACCTTAACAAACACCTTATGACAGAGTAGAATCCATCAGATTGTACCTTAATAAACACCTTGTGACAGGGTAGAATCCATCAGATTGTACCTTAATAAACACCTTATGACAGAGTAGAATCCATCAGATTGTACCTTAACAAACACCTTATGACAGAGTATAATCCATCAGATTGTACCTTAATAAACACCTTATGACAGAGTAGAATCCATCAGATTGTACCTTAATAAACACATGACAGAGTAGAATCCATCAGATTGTACCTTAACAAACACCTTATGACAGAGTATAATCCATCAGATTGTACCTTAATAAACACCTTATGACAGAGTAGAATCCATCAGATTGTACCTTAATAAACACCTTATGACAGAGTAGAATCCATCAGATTGTACCTTAACAAACACCTTATGACAGAGTAGAATCCATCAGATTGTACCTTAATAAACACCTTATGACAGAGTATAATCCAACAGATTGTACCTTAATAAACACCTATTGACAGAGTAAAATCCATCAGATTGTACCTTAATAAACACCTTATGACAGAGTATAATCCAACAGATTGTACCTTAATAAACACCTATTGACAGAGTAAAATCCATCAGATTGTACCTTAATAAACACCTTATGACAAGGTAGAATCCATCAGATTGTACCTTAATAAACACTTTATGACAGAGTAGAATCCATCAGATTGTACCTTAATAAACATCTTATGACAGGGTAGAATCCATCAGATTGTACCTTAATAAACATCTTATGACAGAGTAGAATCCATCAGATTGTACCTTAATAAACACCTTATGACAGGGTAGAATCCATCAGATTGAATATGCTATGGAAGCAGTGAAGCAAGGCTCTGCGACAGTTGGTGTGAAGTCGAATACTCATGCTGTTCTCGTGGCACTAAAGGTTTAGTTACGAGTCTCTTTAGTATAGGTCTTATAAAGAATAGCTATGGTTCTCATTAGGGTATTTGTCTAGGTCTCCGTGTGGTCTAGATATAGATCTAAAGATGATATATGAGTAGGTCTTGTGAGGGATTACAGTATTCTAAAAGTTTAATTATATGAGGTTTTATTTTGCAATTATTACTTCTAATTCCACGATATAAAAATTGTTTTTTCATTATCAAGTTATCTTAGATAAATTAGCATTTTCTAACTAACAAATATGTAGTATATATTTATATATTTTGTACATATATAATCATTTAGTAATAATACATTAATAAGTTATTATCTTTACAGTACCATCAAATATACTTAACCATTATCTCAACATTTAAAATTTACTTAATTAACTAACTATGATTTGATATCATTTAGCATATCATATATTGTCTATTTCATTATCTATCATTTCAACTTTTTCACAGTTTTTCAAAATGTCCACTTTGCTTTAAACCATTTATTTATTAGTTTTATATTTTAGATATAAATAAGTTTTGATTTTACGCTTCTTAGAATTAACAATGTATACAATCTTATTAGATCATGTTTTCTTCAAAAGTACTAACTTTACTCACTTAATTATTCATCATTACTTTATTAAGTTATTTAATCTATTATTTATGTGGTATAGATATTTTAACTAAATTTGTAATTTTGTGTCATCAAATGTATATGGTTGGAAAATATCGATTTAACTTCGTTTACCACTCAATCGTCTATTTTAAGACGTTTTCCTAAAGTATTATTACATCTTGTAATAATATTATCGCGAATATAACTCCTTATTAAGATTGCGATTAGTGTATTAACATATACTTACTATGTTATTATAGGTATTACTATGTTATTATAATGTTACAACGCACCCAGAGGGCGCCCTCTGAACTCTCCGCCTATCAAAAGAAGATCATAGTGATTGACAGGCATTGTGGAATCTCCATTGCTGGCCTTACAGCTGATGCTAGACTCCTCAGGTTTGTTACTGACCTTTGACCTTAATGACCTTCGACTCGCTGATCTTTTCATTCTATACTTATATTCCATTTAATATTTATTTATAGATTAAATCATTTTTTGAATATTAATTTCATTCGTCTTTAAATTATTCATGAAAACAATAAGTATTTACTTCTTGAGTTCACAATATGTATTTACTTCTTGGGTTCACAATATGTATTTACTTCTTGGGTTCACAATAGGTATTTACTTCTTGGGTTCACAATAGCTATTTACTTCTTGGGTTCACAATATGTATTTACTTCTTGGGTTCACAATGTATATTTACTTCTTGGGTTCACAATAGATATTTACTTCTTGGGTTCACAATAGATATTTACTTCTTGGGTTCACAATAGGTATTTACTTCTTGGGTTCACAATAGGTATTTACTTCTTGGGTTCTGGTATATGCATCATTGCAATTCATTTCATCAATTGAAAACTTCTGTATCTCATGTCTCCGTTAACTCTGCGCCAAATTTCACTTTTCACTTTCAGTAAATTCATGCGCACGGAGTGTCTTAACAACCGCTTTACTTACGATGAACCTTTGTCCATGTCACGACTTGTGAACCTTGTAGCTGACAGTTTGTATACCCTTGGCACCCTGCCACTTTATACCTTGACAACCTGCCACTATATACCTTGACACCCTGCCACTATACACCTTGACAACCTGCCACTATATACCTTGACAATCTGCCACTTTATACCTTGATAACCTGCCACTCTATACCTTGACAACCTGCCACTTTAATCCTTGATACCCTGCCACTATATACCTTGACAACCTGCCACTATATACTTTAACAACCTGCCACTTTATACCTTGACACCCTGCCACTCTATACCTTGATATCCTGCCACTTTATACCTTGACAATCTGCCACTCTATACCTTGGCACTCTACCTTGACACCCTGCCACTATATACCCTGACACCCTGACACTCTATACCTTGACAACCTGCCACTATATACTTTAACAACCTGCCACTTTATACCTTGACACCCTGCCACTCTATACCTTGATATCCTGCCACTTTATACCTTGACAATCTGCCACTCTATACCTTGACAATCTGCCACTCTATACCTTGACAATCTGCCACTTTATACCTTGATATCCTGCCACTCTATGCCTTAACAATCTGCCACTCTATACCTTGACAATCTGCCACTCTATACCTTGACAACCTGCCACTTTATACCTTGATATCCTGCCACTCTATGCCTTAACAATCTGCCACTCTATACCTTGACAATCTGCCACTCTATACCTTGACAATCTGCCACTCTATACCTTGACAACCTGCCACTTTATACCTTGATATCCTGCCACTTTATATATTGACAATCTGCCACTCTATACCTTGACAATCTGCCACTCTATACATTGATATCCTGCCACTCTATACCTTGACAACCTGCCACTATATACCTTGACAACCTGCCACTCTATACCTTGACAACCTGCCACTCTATACCTTGACAATCTGCCACTCTATACCTTGACAATCTGCCACTCTATACCTTGACAATCTGCCACTCTATATCTTGACAATCTGCCACTCTATACATTGATATCCTGCCACTCTATACCTTGACAACCTGCCACTATATATCTTGACAACCTGCCACCCTATACCTTGACAATCTGTCACTCTATACCTTGACAATCTGCCACTTTATTTTATTTTGTTCAAAATACAAACAGAATTACTCTAAAATAACATTAACATCAGTATTTACATCATATACACTAATGATATGTCAAAATATGTACCCTATATGTCAACACCATCGCATAGAATCACAAGGACCTACTCAACGCTACGGCAGGAGACCTTTTGGAGTTGGACTTTTGATTGCTGGATATGATGTTTACTTCACAAAGCTCTATATCTACACTAAAGCTCTATATCTACACTAAAGCTCTATATCTACACTAAAGCTCTATATCTACACTAAAGCTCTATATCTACACTAAAGCTCTATATCTACACTAAAGCTCTATATCTACACTAAAGCTCTATATCTACACTAAAGCTCTATATCTACACTAAAGCTCTATATCTACACTAAAGCTCTATATCTACACTAAAGCTCTATATCTACACTAAAGCTCTATATCTACACTAAAGCTCTATATCTACACTAAAGCTCTATATCTACACTAAAGCTCTATATCTACACTAAAGCTCTATATCTACACACAAGCTCTACATCTAGAATTTCCCATTAGAATAAGATAACCACCTACGTAAACACATTATTTAGTATCCTAACCAATCGAAGACTAGACCTTGACCCCACCACGACCTCCTCGCAGTCGACTGGACCTCACATCTACCAGACTTGCCCTTCGGCTAATTTCTTTGATTGTTGCGCCATGTCCATTGGAGCTAGATCTCAATCCGCTCGCACCTACCTCGAAAGGAACCTGGACAGCTTTAAAGAGAGTTAGCATAAAATGTCGGGTCGTGGGTCGTTACGTTTAGTTTACATGTAAATGTTTACAGAGAAATAATATTATTTCATTTATCTAATTTAATATTTTCGCATAACTTTCCAAAATATTCATAAAACTTTTAGCATTCAATTATTTTATTTACGTTACTCGAGTAAATTTATGAATTGTTTACGGCAGATTTTCGAATACATTTTACATTTTTAATCGCGTTATAGATTATGGACGATGGTCATATCGCATTCGTTGTTCACAGGTAACCTGAAGGATTTGATTTCTCATGCTCTGAGGGCCTTGAGGGATACTCTTCCTGCTGATCAGGACTTAAACATCAAGGTGTGTAGTGTGTACGGGACACCTGGTCATTGAAACTATATCTCTGATCTACATCTGGTTTTCAACTGACTAACAACTTTAGAAACTTTTTAATTTACAGTTGACACCACAAACTTTAAACTCCGAATAACTTGAAATTAATTTACTTAAATAAACGTAAATATACAATAAACGTAAGATAAATTATTTGTATTTTTAACAATAAACATCATTTTATTTCACCTTTCTTATATTTTCTATTTTCTCTAGAATTGTTCTGTCTCTATTGTCGGAAAAGGTCAAAATTTTGTTATTTACGAAGATGAACAAGTCAATGAATATGTTTGTTTCTATTTATTATGATTTTACGATTGTATGCTAAATTTCACTATATATAAAGTATTAAATACTTTTAAGTAATAGCTCGATTTAAATACATCATACATATTCTATATATAGATTCCTATATATAAATATTATCTTTGTATAGATATGTATTGGGCTTGATTGCCTTTCTCTTGTACTATTAATCACAGCAATTCATGCACGTGTTATTATTAATATTATATTTACGCACGAATGTCTAATTACATGTGTTTCTATTAATTGTAAATAGCTTTGTACTACTTTTATAACTGCGGTCTATTCGGACTACGATATAGTGAGTTGTTGATGTTTGCCTATTCCTTCTCAGTTGGAAGAGATCATGAATATCCAGAGGACCAACAGACAGGTTCCGGCGGAGGCTGTGGCTGTAGCTGAGGTTAAAGTGCATATCAACTTCGACCTCTTCCCAGTGATATTTATATATTGCATCTCTGTAAATTCACTTATTAATGTAATAGTTTTTTGAAGTGTCTGATATTTAAACAAAAAATAATATAAAGTAATTAAGAAGATAGATTTAACTGTAAATTATTTTAATCGAAATCCTCATAATATATAATATTAAGTAACACATAAATTAAATATAAATATCCTACATAAAATAATAACTAAAGTTATTATTGTTCCCTTATGAATATATATTTAATTTGATTTTTTGAATTCAATTTTCATATATAAGATTTATTTTTGTAAATTAACTAGTTTAATAAGAATTTCATGTAACCAAAACCTACTTCATGAACAGGAGGATATTGAGATGGAGTAAGAATATTATTGATTTCCTTTGTTAAATAAATCTATTTATATCATATACGTTTTCGTTTGATTCATTTAGTTATTACTCTAAAACATACATGCAATTAAAATGTAATCTTGTTATTTATAGATCAATAATTAATATTTAGTTTAAAACTATGTGTTCTTATTCATATTGATATTTCAACTTAAAATGAAACTTGATATATTAAGCTACTAATAAAATAAATATACATGATTAATATAAAATCTAACTATTATATTATTCTATATATGTTAATAATTAACTATAACCAATATTAAATGTTAATTTTTATATTTGTTTATTGTCTCTTATTTTCAATTGTAAGAATCATTCTTACTTTTGTTTTCAGAAATTTAGTATAGTTTTGTTTATTTCGAGTCAATTAAAGCGATCAATAAAATTTGGTAATGTCCATTTGTATACATCTGCAAAAGAAATTGTTATGTATTATATTAATGTTATTATGCATTTAGAATATGTGAATGAATATATCTCTAATAGGTTAAATGTTTATGTTAATATAAACTTTTATGCTTTTCTCCAACTGAGTTCCCTCTAATTTATTGTAAATTTTCTTAATTTGAACCATGTCGATTTCACTGCGACTAATTATCAAACGCATGAGATCTTTCATTGAATCCTGTTCCTTTGCCTTCAGCTGAAACAGGTGCATGTTTATCATAAATCACATGAAAGTACAGAAGAAGTTATTTAAGTGAAAGAGTGCTTTTTTAATATAATGACTTCTTAATAATATTAAATTTATAGAATAGGATAAGTTTTAATTATTTGAACTAATATATATTTATATATTTGAATATATCAAATAGTTTAATTGGCGCAATATTATATATTACTGTATATTATTAGCATGCATTTGACCTCAAAGCAAAACTGGTCACGAATTGTGATTCAAAAAAGTAATTATCAATAAATTATAAATTGCAATACATCTATTTCAATGTATTATATTTCTATAAATTTCTTTAGCATGTACTAACCCTTTTAAAAACTTGTTGGAAACGTTTTGTGAAATAAGTAGGCATGTCGGAAGCTATATCAACTACATATTAATAAGGTTATTGAATGTAGTGATGTCAATACGTACTAATAACATATTCTAATGTATCAATATGTTTCTACTTCGTGTATAGTATCTAAAAGCATATGAATTCTACGTATTCGTGTACGTCACTTATATATTTGGTAACAACTATAAAGAGGTATTAAGTAGTAGTAACTAACAACTATAAAGTAGTATAAAGTAGTAGTAACTAACAACTATAAAGTAGTAGTAGCTAACAACTATAAAGTAGTATTAAGTAGTAGTAACTAACAACTATAAAGTAGTAGTAGCTAACAACTATAAAGTAGTATTAAGTAGTAGTAACTAACAACTATAAAGTAGTATTAAGTAGTAGTAACTAACAACTATAAAGTAGTAGTAGCTAACAACTATGAAGTAGTATTAAGTAGTAGTAACTAACAACTATAAAGTAGTAGTAGCTAACAACTATAAAGTAGTATTAAGTAGTAGTAACTAACAACTATAAAGTAGTAGTAGCTAACAACTATAAAGTAGTATTAAGTAGTAGTAACTAATAACTATAAAGTAGTAGTAGCTAACAACTATAAAGTAGTATTAAGTAGTAGTAACTAACAACTATAAAGTAGTAGTAGCTAACAACTATAAAGTAGTATTAAGTAGTAGTAACTAACAACTATAAAGTAGTAGTAGCTAACAACTATAAAGTAGTATTAAGTAGTAGTAACTAACAACTATAAAGTAGTAGTAGCTAACAACTATAAAGTAGTATTAAGTAGTAGTAACTAACAACTATAAAGTAGTAGTAGCTAACAACTATAAAGTAGTATTAAGTAGTAGTAACTAACAACTATAAAGTAGTAGTAGCTAACAACTATAAAGTAGTATTAAGTAGTAGTAACTAACAACTATAAAGTAGTAGTAGCTAACAACTATAAAGTAGTATTAAGTAGTAGTAACTAACAACTATAAAGTAGTATTAAGTAGTAGTAACTAACAACTATAAAGTAGTATTAAGTAGTAGTAACTAACAACTATAAAGTAGTATAAAGTAGTAGTAGCTAACAACTATAAAGTAGTATTAAGTAGTAGTAACTAACAACTATAAAGTAATATTAAGTAGTAGTAGCTAACAATTATAAAGTAGTATTAAGTAGTAGTAACTAACAACTATAAAGTAGTATTAAGTAGTAGTAGCTAACAACTATAAAGTAGTATTAAGTAGTAGTAACTAACAACTATAAAGTAGTATTAAGTAGTAGTAGCTAACAACTATAAAGTAGTATTAAGTAGTAGTAACTAACAACTATAAAGTTGTATTAAGTAGTAGTAACTAACAACTATAAAGTAGTATTAAGTAGTAGTAACTAACAACTATAAATTAGCATTTAGTAGTAGTAGTAGATAACAACTATAAAGTCGTATTAAGTAGTAGTAGCTAACAACTATAGAGTAGTATTAAGTAGTAGTAGCTAACAACTATAAAGTAGTATTAAGTAGTAGTAACTAACAACTATAAAGTAGTATTAAGTAGTAGTAACTAACAACTATAAAGTAGTATAAAGTAGTAGTAACTAACAACTATAAATTAGTATTTAGTAGTAGTAGTAGATAACAACTATAAAGTCGTATTAAGTAGTAGTAGCTAACAACTATAAAGTAGTATAAAGTAGTAGTAACTAACAATTATAAAGTAGTATTAAGAAGTAGTAACTAACAACTATAAAGTAGTATTAAGAAGTAGTAACTAACAACTATAAAGTAGTATAAAGTAGTAGTAGCTAACAACTATAAAGTAGTATTAAGTAGTAGTAGCTAACAACTATAAAGTAGTATTAAGAAGTAGTAACTAACAACTATAAAGTAGTATTAAGTAGTAGTAACTAACAACTATAAAGTAGTATAAAGTAGTAGTAGCTAACAACTATAAAGTAGTATTAAGTAGTAGTAACTAACAACTATAAAGTAGTATTAAGTAGTAGTAACTAACAACTATAAAGTAGTATAAAGTAGTAGTTGTATTAAGTAGTAGTAACTAACAATTATAAAGTAGTATTAAGAAGTAGTAACTAACAACTATAAAGTAGTATTAAGAAGTAGTAACTAACAACTATAAAGTAGTATAAAGTAGTAGTAGCTAACAACTATAAAATAGTATTAAGTAGTAGTAACTAAAACTATAAAGTAGTATTAAGTAGTAGTAACTAACAACTATAAAGTAGTATTAAGTAGTAGTAACTAACAATTATAAAGTAGTATTAAGTAGTAGTAACTAACAACTATAAAGTAGTATAATGTAGTAGTAACTAACAACTATAAAGTAGTATTAAGTAGTAGTAACTAACAACTATAAAGTAGTATAATGTAGTAGTAACTAACAACTATAAAGTAGTATTAAGTAGTAGTAACTAACAACTATAAAGTAGTATTAAGTAGTAGTAACTAACAACTATAAAGTTGTATTAAGTAGTAGTAACTAACAACTATAAAGTAGTATTAAGTACTCCTAACGACTAACGAGTAGTGTGAAGAGCATCTATGATATCTCCGTCCAGAAGACTTTCGATGGCGTCGTTCAGGGTGAGTATTGAGTTCTTGTTGTACTCCTCTTTGATTATGTTGAGGCTGGTGAAGCTGCGGAAAGCGAACTGGTCGCTGAAGATATTCTCTACGGTTGCAATGTCGTACCTGTACAGTAACTACGGACGCGAGAAGGGGTGCACTTAGAGTTGGGTACGCGTGTACTTATACCGCCCCCCCACGGCTCGTACGAGCTTAGTACCGAGTACGTGTCATGTACTCGGCTTAGTAGAATCGTTGTCTCTCTATGGCTGATTAGCGCAGGGTTTCATGATTACCTAACTACTCGTTGTGGTATATATTTTGTACTAGTCAATTGGCATAACTAATAGTTGTTAACTATACATGTGGATTTTTGTTCATAACGTGAATGATTGAAGTCAAACAAACTAGGTGTTTTATTAACTAAGTGTTTTATTAAGTGTTATATAATGATATGTATTTATTATACAAAAGAGTATTGCCCTATTTATAGATATATGCCTATTTATAATATTTACGAATTTACTTGGTTTTAATATTTAACATATCCAAGAATTTCTTATCAATGACTATATGCCAAAGGTATCGTATTCTGCCCTATACTTCGTGTTGACATATGTCGTATGTACATATGTCAACGACATACCCTATGCCATATGGTAACTAACGGCTGCGTCGGCGTATGATTCAGCACGATTCTCTACAATATTCTCAACTCTCTGACCCTGTTTTAGTTGCAAGTGTGAGGTTTATGTTTCTTAACGCATATCTTTAAAAAGTTTATAATACTTTTTTTTGAAGAACAGTATAAATTTACCGTATTATTTTTAAAATGCAGTTAGGCTTTTGTTTTTTGAACGTATACGTTTATAAGTACGTAGATACAATATATGAATTAACGTAATTCATTATGATCAGATTAGTAGGGACGTTACATTAATTAATATTAATATATATTAATTAATATTGCTTAGAACACCAGTAGTGTAGAGATTATCATAAATCGAGAATTACTAGATTTTCTTTTTGATTGAAGCTTATTTACTAAATACGATAAATCAGCTGTTAACATTTGCATGTGTAAATATTGTAAATAATGCAAATTTTCCAATCAAATAGATGTACACTTCAGTGTAGTGTGTTTAGTGTCAAATATTAATATTGAGTTTTTGCTTGTATATACAATTTTTAGTATTGATATTATTTATTTTAGAATTTGGATTAAAGATTATGTTTGTTTACGATAAAGAGTTTAGTATTTAAGTTATGCTTATTAGTATAAAGGTTATGTTCTTTTAGTATAAATAGGGTTAAGAGGGTGGATGTAAACTGTGTAATCTAGAGTGTTTAGAAAATGGTTTATAGTATTGAATTAAACGTTTTTAGTTGACCGAAATATACTAACAGCGGCAAGCCTTTTTAAGTAATTCTTAAATTCGCCTTTAATTTCTTTTTCGAACGCCATGTGTAGTTCCGTATCGAACACTGATAATGGAATGATTAAGGTTCGTGTTGATACGAATATACTTATTAAATTGATAAGTGACCATTCAAATGCATACTCGTAGTATTCTAATTTTAAGTCAAAATTATGCAAATAACTATAGTTAATTATTAAAAGTTCATTTAGTCTTAATGTGTTATATTCGTTCACATTAATACACAGAATTTGACCAATACATTTTAATATCTTATGATAAATTAGTGATTCTCTAGCACTGGTTCAAACTGTATTTGTAAGCGGATGTGATGTTCTGCATTTCGTAATTCCTTCGCGTTACCATGATCTCTATTAGAATCTCCTTGTTCTTCACTTTTTTCTACGGCGAATTTGATTGGGTTGCACTCGAGTTATCTCATTATCATTGAATATTTAATTATTGCGGATATAACGCTAAATATCGCAAATACGCGGCAGTTGGAATAATAATGCATGTGTATGTGTTGCAACGTATCAGCCTTAAACTCGTCCTTACAATATTCGTGTAAAATGGTACTATTATATAATGATATTGCTTAGTAAATACATTATTTCATGAGAACTATCCATTGTATTCTTAGGTGTTTACCTTATATGCAAGTACATTAGAAATACGTACCGATCGGTACACGAGTTACGAGCCTAGTCGACAATCTGGTGTTCGTGAAGAATACACGAATAAAAAGCATATCCGGTATTAAGCGGCTGCCTAGCGGTGACTCACCTTCATCGCCCTGTGCAGTTCCATGCAGTCGTACTCCTCCTTCGAGGAAAACATCTTGATGAGCATTTCTTGCACGTTACCGCTTAACTCAGATTCAAAGTAGTTCTCCAGATTCTATAAATGTTACGAGTTAATGGTCACATTCTGATCGTCTAAAGGTCTTGTAATATGCTCTACATTTATATTAATTAGTAGAATATATATATATATATATATATATATATATATATATATATATATCATTGTTAATAATGCATTGGAAAGATTAATTACATGCATGTAAGTTGAAGAATATTAACCGTTACAAAATTATACTTTTTAGTAAACATTCCGTAAACAAATAACATATACAACCTTTTTATTGTTCATGTTAAAGACTCTGCAGATTTCATTTCTTTGTTCCAGGGTTCTTTCGCATGATAGATTAATCACCGTGATCTCATCAGTAACTGTAAATATTATAATATTTCGTCAAATACATTCCTTTACCGTTATTATCGGTATAATGTTTACATTTAAATAATGAATATCTCATTGTTACCAAGGTAGACCAATTGTTCTCTATATTACAAGATAATTGATTATCGCAACTCTTTGTTAAGGATTAATTATTAATACTTCTTATGGACTAACTGAATCCTGTGAAGGCTTTGAACATGATTTGAGCATCTAGAAATGGGTCAAAGTTAGACACAGGTCTCACCGTTCCCTGTGTCATAATCGGTATGGAATCCCAGCCTGAATTCACCTTTGAAGTCGTGTTAGATTAAGTATTATCACGTAGTTTATACAAATCCAAATTAACATATCTTCCAATCGAGTGTGCACCGACTTCGAAAGTACATTAATGATATATTATACTATTAATTATTCAATAGTTTATTTGCAATATATCGAATTTGAAGTAATCGCAGATAATTGTTTAACTAATTAATTTATTTAAATTACTAACCATTTGATTATTCCCTATCATTCCCAAATTTCCCATGCTTCCCATATTATTCATTCCTCCCATGTTTCCCATATTTCCCATCCCTCCCATATTTCCCATTCCTCCCATATTTCCCATATTTCCCATGTTCCCCATCCCTCCCATGTTTCCCATATTCCTCATCCCTCCCATATTAGCCATTCCTCCCATATTTCCCATGCCTCCCATATTCCCCATTCCTCCCATGTTTCCCATCATTCGCATGTTGTTCATATGCCCCATGTTCCCCATCATTTGTTGTGGATTGTAGCCCATCATGCCCATGCTGTTCATGCTGTTGACGCTTCCTATGCTGGACATACTGCCCATGCTCGCCAAACTGTTTATCTTATTCGCGATCATCTGGTTGACGCAGACGTTGCTGGCGTTGGTATTCAGCGTGCTGTTGGAACTGGCGGCGATGTTGTTGGTAGCCTGGTTGGTCATCGCAGCCGTCATCGTGGTCAACAACATGGCTTTCATGTTTCTTGCTTGTTGGATGGCTTTCTTATCGCGCTCTTTCTCGGCCTCCTTTTCGGCTCTACTTGCCTTAGCGGATTTACTTTGGTCTACCATAGCCTGCCGGAGAGAGATATCGTATATAGATTTGTGCGTGTATAGATTTGTGTGTATTAAATGGTTGTTCGAAGATCTGCAACGTATTTATTTGTTGATGTAAATATACAAAATAGTAGTGATTTAAATGATACAGATACAACAAATACAGAATACAAAATAAATATGCTATATATTTAAATTAAATTTATTTAATGACATACACTTTTTGCAAATGGAAGTTTTGATTTATTTTGATTACTACGCACAGGAAATAATTATATAGTATGATTTACTTAATAGGTACATTAAAAATATATTATATTTAATTTTCAATTTCAATGATTATATAAGATTTTATAATAGTTACATCATCTTACTTCCTGGGTGCCTACTGGTATGAATAATACATGTCCTATAATAATTATTAATAATTCATAAATATGAATATATATATATATATATATATATATATATGTATATATATATATATGTATATATATATATATATATATATATATATAAATATATATATATATATATATATATATATATGTATGTATGCGTGGTTTTAACACTTTGTTATATAAGTTCGCATAGAAAATATATATAAATCATTGTCAATACATAGATTTTTATTCTATATCAATATATACGGCCTCCTAATATCGAAAATAGGTAGAAAATGAGAGTGATACGAATCTATAATAATTAGAGATTTACTATAATAATTCAATTATTTTTAATATTAATTATATATTCATTATTAATTATTCTAAAAACCTAAATTATCATAAACAAAAAACATATTCGCTTATATATGTATATAATATATATATATATATATATATATATATATATATATATATATATATATATGTGTATTCAATCTTATAAGAATTTTATATATATATATATATATATATATGATTAAAATTATCATTTACCATAGTTAAACCAGATATTTAATTTGAAATTTGATAAATTAGTGGTGTACGAATAAAAGCATATAGAAAACTATAAAGGAGTAAAATATAGTTTGCTATGATCCACCATTTAATATGATATAATAAAAGATATATGTCAAATTAACTTATAATAAACAAGATAAATGGTCGTATTATATAATATTTCTAAAACTTGAAAACAATTGTAATTTTTTACAATCGTTTGCATTTTGCTGTCGCCAATCGCTATATAACATACAGGATGGTATACATATGTAACAATTATTTTTAATATATATATATATATATATTTAAGTCTATAAACTTTTGTAACTAACTTTATATGTGATATTATTGTTTGGTGTTTTATTGTTTTGATTTATATTTAATTTTTTATTTATTACTTATAATATTATTTATATTAAAATAAAAAATATAATTAAATCAAATATAATTTAAAATAAATAACCATTTATTAAACATGTATTATGAACTATTCGTTATACACAATATTAGTGATATATTATGTAATATGTATATATTAGCTCCAAATCCAAATTCATCATAAATCATGAAATATATTAACTTCTTTCCAATAGCTAAATTACATTTTCGATTAGCTATTTCGGTTAAGTAGGTTTGGTAATAAAATATATGAATTAATTATTTAATTAATTAAATAGTTTTTTAGATAGTTTTTATATATTATGTAAATAGTAATTTTAATCAAACCATACAATTGAACTCATAGCCTACGTCTTGGATGTATATATACGTATTTAAGCTGTTGATAATCTACATATTAAGTTAAATATATATAATATATTTTTATATTAGAAAAAAGAATTAAGACATTTTATATAAACTGTTATTATTACAAAATAAAATTAGATAACATTATATATTTATACATTTGAGAAAATAATATAAAATATGATACATATTTTAATTAAATTTAATTGGATAGTGTATTTCAATGAAAATATAATATCTTTGCCTAAAAGTTAATTTAATTTAATTTACTTGTTTTTAAATTTTATATTATATTTTAATAATTTCATTATTTATTATAACTGGATTAATTGATATGTTAAAACATATTATTTTACTATTTAAAAAAAGTTTAATTATAATTAATATTAATTGTTGTTGCAGGTATAAAACTATTGTTTTGAAGAAAACATTGCGAACAATAGTATATGTGTGGCGAAGGCGAAAACAAAATTATTTAGGTGGAATAATGAACTCGGTTACAAATCTCGACAAAGAGGTCACAGGTCAAGAAGATGCATTAATTATTTGTTTAAGTTTGCCAGTAAAATGTAAACATTATACTACCGAAAGGAAAAATCAAATTATTAAAATAGTGTTTGATGAAATGATGAGAGAATAAAATATAGATATTAATTTAAAACATTTATTTATTTAAATATAATTAATGTCTCTTCGATAGATAATGGTGATAATAATATCAATATTAAATGGTGATATTTTCCTGATATCATTTTAAATATATCTTGATCAACTCTTATATAATTTGAATAGACCATCACATCTTCTATTGCCAATTCTTTAACTAGATTATACAATATATTATTATATATAGTTCATAATTTATCAATATCTATATATATATATATATAAATCATATATTGTGCAATGCACAATGTGCATGATCAAATGATAACGTAAATGATCACAATAGAACAATTATAAAATATATATATAAAGGTTATTGTTTAAATGTTTATTAAATGATATATTATTTGTATAACTTAATTAATAATGTATATATGTATATATATATATATATATATATATATATATATATATATATATATATATATATATATATATAGCTATAGTGATTAGGTTAAATATTGGTATTATATTATTAATAATAAATATTAAAATACTAATAATGTATTAAATTAAAATTATTATTATATTTAATATAATTAATATTATATATCATATTATAATATTTATATTAATCATTGCTTGAATATATGAATTACCTTATCCAAACTTTACTTTCATTGTTTTCATTCACTTCAAAAGCAGATAATGCTAAATACAGATTCCTATTAATTAAACATTTTAAAATTAATTATAATTATTATTTAATTTATTATTTTCTTGGGTAATGTTAGTGAAGGTTCAAATAGATCAAATAAAAATTGGAATTGAGAATAAAAATCGTGCGTTCGAAAATCGTATACGTGTGATCGCAAGTTTTCCCATTTTTTAGGTTAAAATAAAAAGTGGACTTATCCCCAATTTTTAATATAAAATTGGAGTAATCCCCAATGTTATCATAAAATCGCGTAGGTGTGAACGCCTCGTAATAGATCTAGGTCAATTAATCTAGCATTCCGATGACTCATTTTATAAATCAAGTGTATAATATAGATACATATATAGTGCGCGTATCGTACGTATCTCGATGTAGGCATATGCGTATATAGTATATACTATATACCATATATAGTTGGTATATATATACATATATGTATACATATTTATATATATACACACATATTTATATATGGATATATATACACATATATATATATATATATATATATATATATATATATCTAAATATTTATACATTATGTATTTATAATATATAAGTATTTATATAATATACCATAACATATTATATCGTTATATTTTGGTTAATCTATATAGATAAATATATATTTATAATTATATATATCTATAAATATATATTATTTACTTATAATATATATCAAGTATTTATATAATATACTATTGTATATTATCTCACAATCTGTATATACGTATATAGGAATATATAGTCGATACTATGCTAGCATAAACTTGAATATTAATTTAAATGCATCCATTGTATACTGCTATATTGTTATAATATGTTATACTAAATGCACTATATGAAATACTATAACAATTACTCCCATCATATGGGATAACTAATTTTTGTATTTGGTTAGGTTTTTTGTTTGTTTCTGTATAGTTTTTTTTGAATAAATTAATGTAAATCTGACGCCAGATTAAGTTCATATATTATAAGTATATTGTTTGGGTTTCTGTTTTTGGTTTGGATACTGTTTAGGACTTAGTTTTAGGTTTGGATTTGTATTTAGTTTTTTTCTGAGGTTTTTTAAAAATAAAATAGTATATATTTAATCTCGATTTATGTTCATATACAATACTTATGATGTTTGGATTTAGGTTAGATTTTGGGGGTTTGTTATGGTTTGGATTTGGGTGTTTATAGGTTTTTTTTAAAAATAAAATAATATATATTTAATCTCGGGCATATTCATATAATATAATTATAATATTTGTATTTAAGTTTGGTTTATGTTTGGTTATATATGGGGTTTTTTAATAAATTAAAATAAATTTGATGCCAGGATATGTTCATATACTATAATATAAAATTTGGTTTTGGATTTGTGTTTGGTTCAGTGTGGGTTTTTTTAAAATAAATTAAATTAAATTTGATGCCAGGATATGTTCATATACTATAATTATAACATTTGATTTTGGTTTTTGGTTTGTTTTTGGGTTTTGGTTTATGTGAGATTTTTTAAAATATATTAAAATACATTTGATGTCAAGCTATGTTCATATACTATAAATATAATATTTTGTTTTAGGTTTTGGTTTTGATTTGGGTTTGGGTATGGGTTTGGTTTTGAGTTTGAATTTGGGTTTAGTTCTGTGTGGGTGTTTTTTTATATAAAATAATATAAATTTGATGCTAGGATATATTTATATACTATAATTAGAATATTGGCATTTAAGTTTTTGATTTTTTTTGATTTTTATATGTTTTTTTAAAAAATAAATGTAATGTTCATAAAGGAACATACCATATGTGTTATTTATTTATGTTATAAATATATTATATTAGTTTCCGATTGTGTTAGCTAAATTTTAGGCATTTAAACACAATATATACATCCATAAAATTATAATATATATAAATATAAATTTATATACATCTTTATATCAATTTATATAAAGTATATACATAAAATATTCGATATCGATGATTGCGGATAAACGAAGGCATGACTTAATTTTAATCTGCGCGTCGACCAATCATCGTTTAGTCTAATCGACGCCAGCAAGAGTGGCGCGCATCGTATATAAAACATCGCAAAACTAATTCGCGTTCATTTTAAAATCTACTTATAATTTTTAATATCTATTATATATATATATATATATATAGCATTATACACGTCTATACTTTATTGATTGGATTCGCAATGTCTTGTAAAATTTGGCCGCGAAATCTTCGATATCGAAGTCGGATGAGGCTATTAAGAACTATTGCTCGCGCTTTGCTCTCGCTGGGATATGTTGAACTCGTATTATATTATTATAGATTATAGAAAATAAATAATAAGCAATTGTAAAGTATTTGAATATATTGAAAATATATCGGAATTAGGTTTATTACATATGTATATGTAAACAGTTATTTTACTTAAATAGTTGTAAATTTAATAATTTAATTTACTCTTTATTAATATTGATGGATATATTACTATTTATTAAATTATTAATATTATGATAGTAATTTATTTATATATTTAATAGATAAACAATATTTAGAACATATTATATATATATATATATATATAATACTCTCAATAATGTAATACCATATATTATACAATTTTAGATCTCATTAAAATAAGCAATGGTATTTATAATAATATATTTATGTGTTGATGAACAACGGACATTGACCATTCATTATATATTAACAATAGAGGTTAATTTTAAGTTTAATATGAAAATACATTCGTAATAAACATGTGTGTATATAAATTATTATAATTACATGTTTTGTTGATTGGATGATATTTTGATTAATATTAATATATTAATAAATAAATGATTTGATTTATGTGATAAACTATTTTATTTCTGCGTTATTTAAATAATACATTTTAATAAACAGATAAACAAATGAAATGGCATACAGAATATCAAAAATGAGCATTTGAAATGAAGAATGTTAAAAAAATGTTCATCGTGTTCTTCATTTTGTTTCTATATTTTATACATTTATATATATTAAATAATAAATTTGTTCAATTTTATGGATTATTATTTAATTATGTAGGATATTTTAATCAATACGGGTACAATATATAATATATATCATAATTATCTAGTATCTACATGTATTATAATACTTATAATTATGTATCTATACAAGCGCAAGTTATTGCCGATGTCAATATTTATAAAGCGTAGAGATAAATTTTAATAATTTTAATTATTTTAATTGGATGACATTATTGACAGCAATTCATAAAAAATAAGTTAGGGCGTTAAAATTAAATAAATATTAAAATATATTAAAAATTATTAAAAATTTGATTGTACCATAATGTTACAGCATAATGCAGTTCATGTATTCTATATGCTAGGTGTTAGTGCAATTATCGATATCGAATATGTTACGTATATATAGATGTATATAGATTTATAATTAAATATATTACAAATCTGTGGATGAGAACATACCCTAGCATCAAATTTATTTTAATTTATTTTAAAAAAAACCCCACGCAGAACTATACTCATACACAGAAAGAAACTCCTGCCTCGTATAATATATATTATATATAACTCATTAACCATTATATATTTAATAAAGTATTGTAGTTGGTAGCCATACTTTGATCATTAGTGTTAATGTATTGCAGCACAATTTAGTCAAAACCAAACCTAAATCTATAACCAAATACAAACGTAAATCAAACCTAAACCCAAAAAATGTTTAATACAAACATTATAATTATAGAAACATGGCATAGATATATTCCATTTTTTTTCTCATATCCAAACCCAATCCAAAAACTAATCCAAACCCGAATCTAAACTCAAAAAATAAACCCAAACTGTATACTTGTAGTGTATACGTATAACATGTCATCTAATTTATTTAAATATATTTTATATGAACACAGCCTTAAAATATATTTATTTAATTTATACAAAAATACACAAACAGAACCAAACCCAAATACAAACTCAAAACCTAAAACCCAAACCTAAACCTAAAACTAATTCAAACACCGAATCATAAACACAAAAACACAAACCCAAACATTATAAGTATAGTATATGAACTTAGCCTGGCGTCAAATTTATATTAATTTATTCACAAAAAAAAACCACATAATCAAATCCAAAACCAAACTCAATACCAAAATTCATATATCATATCATACATCTTTGTAATTGTTATAATATTGCATTATAGTGAAGTTAATATATACAATTATCATGAAGCTTATTTTTTATTATGTAGGATATTTTAATTTATCCGTGTACAATATGTAATATATATCATAATTATTTAGTATCTACATTTATTATAATACTTATAATTATATATGTGCATTATACATTATCATTTTAATGTTAATTATTATTTTGTATTAAAATCATGCTTTTAGTTTTTTCTTATATGTTACATTTTTTGTAATAATTATATGGAAATTAGTATATAGAAAACCCTTTTTAAATTATCTAGAAAACCATGTTATTTTAAAACCCTTTTCAATGATCTAGAATTCCCATTATGTTTAAAACCTAGAAACCCCTATTTTTAAAATATCTAGAAAACCCTTTTTTCAAATATCTTTAAAACCATTATACAGATGTCTAGAAAACCATTTATTTAGATATCCAGAAAACCATCAAAAGGGTTTTCTATTTTCTAGCATCCAAGAAACCCTCAAATGGGTTATAATAAAGACCACCATGGAAAATATTTTATCACATAGCCTAGAAAACTATTTTTTCTAACAGTGTATACTTGTATTTTACTTTTTTATACATTTTTTATACTTATATATTTTTGTAATGCTCAAAAAGAGTAGTAAATATGGTCATGATATTATGATATTATATAAATATTATGTCTTGCCCATTGTTTTCATTGATTACCCTCAGGTTATTATCGTTAAAATAGTTGATTAAACACAATAGATTCAAATAATAATAATTATATTTTTAAATATTAAAACAAAACACATTACAAATTATATATAGATAGAATAGAAATAAAAGTAATATTGACAAACTAATCACCTCCAATTTAAAATAACAACAATTTATAATAACAACTAAATACGATCAAATATTAATAATATAGTAACTTCAATCGTTGATACAATTATAGAAAACAATTACATTATTATTAATTCACACTTATTAAGAATATTTGTAATTCTTAATAAGTGAGTATTATAGAACTAATAAAATACGGTACATCCTAATTAGTAAGACAACGTTTTATTTCCATAAACACATTTTTATTAAATACATAATTAATGGCATTCATGCGTAGAATAAATTAATACTATTCAAAAATTATATATATAAGTGAATTATTATATTTAGTGATATTATATAAGTATTTACTTATATTATATTATATATGACATGTAAATATATTATAGTAATTAATATTGTTATAATTGATTGTATAAATAAATAATTCCTAGTAATACTGTGATAAATATTAAAATTGTATCCGAGAACAAGGCACGTGACAAACAACGAATATTATTGGACAAACAATGACCTAAAAACAGATAAACACAATGACCTAATTGTGTTATCCTTTTCACTTTAGTCTTCGACCTGTCCGCACGCTTATTGAATATATTATGGTTAGTCGTAATAATCAGTTGGCTCAATACTATAACTGTTTTTTAGAAGTTCTATAATACTATCACATAAACTAAATCAACTATAAAGTATCGACTATACGTATACTGAATGCGTACGATTGATGCATATTATTAATCAAATATTATTTCGTTGATGAATCTGATTTTAGTGAAAACTTTTTCTATTCCAGCAGAATTCGTCCGGTGAAAAGTCCAAAATGAATCAGGTGCAGATCGCCGAGAATCCTGTAATCAAGAAACTCACGGTGTTCACTCTACCCAAGAACCATTTCAAAAACCGGCATAGAGTTCTGCCCAGGCCTAACGTACAGACCAAGCAATTCGGCTACTCGCAACAGCCCGAGGTCCGAGGTAAGTCTTCGTTCGCGGAATGCAAATTCGGACCCGTTACTAACGGCTTCGAGTCTACAAGTGTTGCAGTCGGATCTTCGCGAGAACTCTTCGCCTCTATCGTCGACGGCGAATCTCCGGCGGCCAGTGGTAACGGAGATGTGATTATGCGCGATTGCCAGAGCAACGGAGACGCCAATATGCGGGAGTGCCAGATCAACGGAGATGCCAATATGTCGGAGTGCCAAGTTAACGGAGACAACGTCGTAATGGGCGACGCCGTTAACGCCGACGACGATGCCCTAGATCGCTACCACAACCTGTTCGGGTCGCGAGAAGATCCCAACGTGGACATGCTGACCGTTTGCAATGATAACAGCTCCTACGGCCAGTTCAGTGAGAGTTACATGCGCTTGATGGCAGTGGATGACCCAAAAGAATTAGTCGACGCAATGCTTGATATCGTTAATGTAAGTATTGAGCCTCTCGGATGTCTAACTTATTATTCTATTCTTATTAGGATCAATTCTTACTTCTATGTATCTTATATATATATATATGATTTGATTGAATCATATTAATAATAACTATCCAACACCATACAGTCAAGCTCAGATTTTGGGGACTACATCAACTAGCCGACGTGTTCAAGCTATTGTTATAAACATTTCTTTGTTACCGTTTTTATTATCTTTATACGTGAACACTCTTTTGTAAAATACACAAAAAGTTTGAAACTATTCAATTTCGCAAACAAATTCACACTTGTTCAAATAATTGAAATAAAATGTCACATTATTTTTTCTCATTTTCTTTCTATTTAACTGAAATACGACGTTAACCCGCAGATAATTAATATCACATATACGATATAGTTATTTTATATATTAATACAATATACTAAATTATATATAATGATTCATACAATATATACAATACATACACATACACACACACACATATCATAGACTTTTGAATGGGTTCATAAAAATATAATAATAATATATGTATATAATATAATATGGTATACCATATGTTATATATGATATTTTCTATATAGCTATACTATAAGTTATTTGGTCATTGTAGTGGTTACTATAGGTAGTATATATAAGTGTATAATCTATTAAGTAATTACTACTTTAATAATATATATACATATATATATATATATATATATATATATATTATAGTTCTTTGAGGTCAAATATTAATTAATCTAATAAAAGAGTTCACCCTAAATATAATATATTCATGGTGAATAGCATATATTAAATTTTAATTAATTATTAATTTATTCTAAAACTATATTTGTTTGTTTGTTTTAAATGTATATATGCCATAAACTCATAAATACATAAATGATATTAATGTTAAACAAACAAGCATATTAAAATAATCAGAATCACATATAATTATTAATTACATATAGTATATATTAGATATATTACAATGTTATTTGGTAAAAAAAAATACAAACAATGTTATGATACAATGATACATGCATATAAATAATAGCCTCTTAATAATATACCTTTAATAGGAATAATAGAATACATGCATATAACAAACTTTAAATATATGTTAAGCTATTTTTAGAATATATTATAATTAATAAATATATATTCATAAAAAATCTTACAAAGTGAAAAATAATTCTATGTCAAATTATCGCAGATTTTTTATAATATTATAAAGAATATTTAGTATATATATATTGTAAATAATAATAATATTATGCAGCTTATTAATTATCTTTAGTTATACCCATTACATACACAATAGGTATGTAAAACACCCACTGGACGTCACCATAGGGGACAATGTCCTGGGAGAGGATGGCACGGTAGCGTCTCCCCAGGCCCCTTATGCCCTCCCCACTTTTAAAACTGGGTTGATATATCTTATCCTCCATACAATTTCATTATCAATACGTACATTTCATTATCAATTAATTAATAATATCATATTAATTAATATTATTTAAATTATTTAAATAAGTTAATTTAAAATATTATTAGATCGTAACATATATCAAAGATAAAAAACAATGTAATATCAATTAATTAAAAATAAATAAGTAAATCATAAATATATTAATAGTTAACTAGATTACATAATTTTTGTTGTGACAATCAAACTCAGATCTATATAATAGAATATTAATATTCCGAAATCTTATATTCAAAAATATATTCCATTATTCAAAAATCATAACTAATACACACACATATATATATATATATATATATATATATATATATATATATATATATATATATATATGTGTGTGTGTGTGTGTGTGTGTGTGTGTGTGTGTGTGTGTGTGTGTGTGTATATGTTTATTCACGAAAATCCAATTTTTACATTGTTCGAAGGTGAGTGTAAGTATTATTAACGAAATATAACACAATTAATATAGTAAATACGTTTTTCAAAATAAATAAAATCGAGGTAATAATTGTGGTAATATGTGTAAGGAAGTCACGTGAGAGGGAATTGCATCTGAGGGAAGTGTGCAATGTACATTATACATATTGGAAAACTATATAGGGGACAGTATATAGAGAAAATAAGTCAGATATAAATGTACGTGTAAAGGAGGTAAAGTATGGTAGTGAGGTTGGTAAGAAGTAAGTAGTAAAAGTGGAAAGTAATATAGGCTGTAGAAAATAAAGTAGTTGAGTATTGGTTTTTGAGTAATGGGTATTGTATTAGGTAAAAGTACAGTGTAAATCAATTTGATAATTCAGTAGCAGTAGGAATATTATAAGGGTGTGTCAGGTTATATCAGTCTAGACCAAGTAAGTATTTGTGAAGTTTGCTTTTAAAAGTATTTGTACTATTTTCATTGGTAACAGTTATGGGTAGTTTATTCCAAAGTTGTGGAAAATTGTTTGTTATGTCTTGTTTAAGCAGTTTTTTATTGGATGACCTTAGATTGCTTTTCAGTTTTAGTTTAATTGAGTCGCTCATATATTTAGGGATATCAGTTTTCAGTGCTGTATGTATTATTGTTAGAATTTTGTATATGGATCTGTGTTTAAAGGTTAGAAATTTAAGTTTTTTTCTGTATAATGTGATGTGTGTTCGTTTAGGGAGTTTGTAAATAAGTCTGCAAGTGTGGTTAATAATTTTGTTTAGTCGTTTTTCTTGTATTTTAGGTATATTAATTAAAAGTGAGTTGCAGTAGTCAAGTTTAGATAGAATGTAGGCAGATGTGAGTATTTTGAGTGATGTCTGGTTGAGAAGGTGTTTAATTTGTTTTATTTTAAATATTTTATAGTTACATTGCTTAGTTATTAATGAAATATGTTTGTCGAAGGTTAAGTCAGATTCTAATATTACACCTAAAGTAGTTATAGTTGTCTTAATGGGTATATCTTTATTTGCAATTTTAATATGTGTGATGGGTGGTGGCGTATGACTTTTACTATGGAATATGATGCATTCAGTTTTCTGTAAATTAAGTTCCAAGTAATTATAATTAAAGTAATTTTCTAATTTCGTCGTTATGCTATTGATTTCTTTTAGTGTATTCGGTAATTCATTAAAGGTTGTGGAAGTGTAAATTTGTGTGTCGTCAGCGTACATGTGGTATTTAGTATTATAGGAGTTCATAATTAAGTCGATATCGGATATATATATATTAAATAAAAGTGGACCCAAGACACTACCTTGAGGTACTCCGATTTGAGAGCAGTTAACATTTTTACTCAGTTTATCAGATTTGATATTAAAGGTTCTTTCGGTTAAATATGATTTTATTAGTTGTATTATAGTGTTATGTATTCCAATTGACTGTAATTTAGCGAATAATATGCTGTGGTTAATAGTATCAAAAGCGGCAGTTAAATCTAGTAATATAAGAATTACAAAACGATTGTTTTTTATGTTATGAGAAATGTAATTTGTAAGATTTAGTAATAGTGTCTCAGTGTTATGGTAAGGTTTGTAGGCACTCTGCAGTGTATTATCTAAACTATTGGCGGTAATATGTTTAATGATATGTGTGGCAATAATCCTTTCGACAATTTTTGATAGTAAAGATAAGTTTGATATAGGTCTGTAGTTGTTAGGAATGGAGTAGTCTAGGGAAGTTTTTTTTATGATTGGAGTTATAATGGAGTGTTTCAGTGAAAGTGGGAAGTTGTTATGAGTAATACATTTGTTAATAAGATTTGAGTAAATAAGTGAAATAAAGCGGATGTTTAATTTTAGTAATTGGGGTGTCATGCAGACTATATAAATGTTAGTTTTAAAATGAGTTAGTCTTATAAGTCGTTCAATATATGTTGAGGTTATAGTTGGTATGGCTTCCGAGATACAAATAGGTTTTTTTAGTGTGTCTATGTATTTATCTCTTAAATTGTTATCTGAGTTGAATTCTATTTCATTATAAATTTTAATTATTTTATCAATAAAAAAGTTTGCAAAAGATTCATTATGTATAGGGCATTCAGTTTTTTCCTTAACGTTTAAGAGACCATCAAAAGTTTTATAGAGTTGTTTCATATTATTTTTTTCTGAAGTAATTTTGTTTTGATAGAATATTGTTTTAGTAATTTTAATTTCCTTAAAATATTTTTTTCGGTGGTACATGTAGTCATTATAGTTGATAGTGTTTTTATTTTTCCTCCAGATTAATTCTTTCTTTCTAATAATTCTGTGTAATTCAGATAATTCAGTATTCCACCAAGCATTAGTACTTCTTAGATGTACTTTAGTTGTTCTGAGAGGAGCGTTTTTATCTAGTATAGTTGTGAGGTGCTGTTGTATATGTTTGGCAGTGGCGTCAGTATTGCCATAATCAACTATTGTTAACTTGTGTAAGTCATTAGAGTATTCCAAAGTGTCAATGTTGTGTAGTTTTCTATAGGTAATATATTTAATTATTTGTTTAGGTTTAATTAAATTTAAATATAAATTAATAATGTTATGGTCTGTAATTCTGGGTCCTACATTCGTGTGTATTTTGTTCTGTGAATTTCTGGTTATAACTAAGTCTAAGGTATTACCTTTACTATGCGTAGGGTCAATAATATGTTGTTTTAGATTTAAGTCATTTAGTATATTTTTGAATGTCAATGAGTTAGGATTTAAATTAAAATCACCTAGAATTATTAAGTTGTTTTTATCATGAACATCATTTAGTATGTCATATAGAGTATTTAATGGGCTAGTTGAGTTAGGGGTCGGTACAGCAAGAATACATTGAGATCAGTGGAAATATTAGCTGATTTATGAGTTAGTTGAATGTGTGTGAGTTCAATAGAGTTAATCGTAGAATTAGTTTGTTTATTATTAGTGTGTGTGTGTGTATATATATATATATATATGGGTGTGTTTGTGTGTGTATGTGTGTGTGTATTTTCTGAGTGAGATTATATCATAACGTAAATATAATATTGTTTGAGATAATTATTTAAAATAAAAGTAAGATCAATTTTATTATTAAATCATAAGTTAGTTAACCACCTTCAAATTAACATATATAATCAGTATCAATAAATATATAATTATATAATATCCTATAAGACCTTCATAATCTGATTAAATATATACATATATATATATATATATATATATATATATATATATATATATTGTATTACAATTGACCTAGCATATTTAAAAGAGCTAACTCTTAATCTGAATAAAACAATAATTAAATATCTACAGAAAACTTGATGAAACAATTAATATTAATATATAGATAATATTGTATTTATATATATGATTATATCTGAAAATAGGATATAAATTAGCAGAGCTAAACATCCGATTGTTACAACTATATCTAGTACCATTCAAGTTACGATAACATTAAAATTGAAATGCATATCAGTGGATTACTACGATACATAAATGATACCGCATTGTTATATATTATTAGATAACGTGTTACATTTGTTCCAATTTAAATGAAATACAACTTTATATACATTTAAATGCACATAATAAGCTTTTATTAAAACAAGATTTTTAAATTTGAGAAAAACGACAGAAAAGTTATTTAATCATATTAAATGCTCTCTTATGAAAACTTGTTAAAATAAAACTATTATGCCATAATAAATGACCAGTAAGATTATAGAGTAAAATGTAAATCATTGCTAATAATACTTCAAGCCGGTCAGAATAAATCTTTTAGATGTATTGAAACATGGGTATTATGAGTATATATATATATATATATATATATATATATATATATATATATATATATATATATATATATATATATATATATATATATATATATAGCTAACTTGTATAGTATTTGTTACAACATAATAATTGTTAGTAATTATAATGATTGAATTATATATTGTATTCGTGAATTTATCATTGAAGTAAAGACAGAAGATGCTGATGCATCATTAATTTTAAGTTCTTTTACAGATAATAATTAAATTTACGTACAAGTCTTATGCTTGGGATGCCAATAAGCAAGTACACTATTGCGGCAACGTAAGAACATCGCATGCAAGGCTAATTAATCTTAATTCATGAAATTGGAGTTCTCGTTAATTATTCTATGAAAAAAATCCATTCTCAATATTCAACAACTAAATTAAAAACACTCTGCCAACTAAATAGATAATAAAGAAGGATGTAATTTATAATATTTTAGCAAATTATTTTCATTAAAAACTCATTAGATGAGATTAGTAATGTTTCAACAATGGAATGAAGAATAAAATAAATGGCATCGTCTTCAAAAAGGAATCATTTAAGATGCGCAAACTATTGCGTAAGGGGTATTTAATATCATTTAGAACATAATTCAATGTTTAATTTATGACCATACAATATTCGAAGCTACATCATTCATAACTTATGTATGTTTACAAGAATAAAAATAGCAAATGAATTCATTAAATGAAACGATAATTTTCATGGAGTAAATCTTTATCCTCAAGAAATAAAAAGAAGGGTGTATACATAGATATGCAGTCTAAAAACACTATATAAATATATTTTATATAATACATGTGAATATATTTATAAATCATAAACAAGTATATTTTAATATGACAATGTCGAATATAATTTTTATTCAGAAAGCGTGGGAAAATACTTCAAATATATATATATATATATATATATATATAGTCTGTCTATAGAGTAGCTATTATAGATCGTTATAAATACCAATGTGTAAATATAATAAAGTATATGATACCGCGATATAATAAATTAAAATATGATTTTCAATTAATGCCATTGGCATTAATTCATATTATAAATTATCCGAATCAATACAAACATTATATGTTAAAAAATTACCGTTACAATAGAGTATGAGAGCTATGGTAATTAATACTTAGCGTATAGAAGACTCATCGTATATCAAGAAATATAATGAATTTTATTAAAATAGTATTGAGAAAGTAGAGAATATCTTACAGATTAATACATTTTTAGAATTATATAATGATAACTAAGAGAATATTCGAAGGAAATTATACTTCTAATATAAATATATATATATAATTTAATCAATATGTTATATCAATATAGATGCATAGTTATCTGGAATTGCCGGTAACAAATAACTACGCTGAAACCATATAATGATACACATGCAAATTGTATATAAACAATTAAATTAATATATTTTATATAATATTCATATTATTAAACTTTATTTAATCGAACTTGATTGTAGACAAGAAAATATCTTTAAGTAAGCTGATCTAATTCATAAGATACATGTATTAAAAGAAACTGATGTATTATAGTAAACTTGTACCCAAGGTTAATAGTGGCTTGCACACTACAGTACTTTAAAGCAATCAATAGACTATTTCAAATATATAGATGTAGATATGAGAGAACAATTTACACATTTAGTAATGTTTCTAAAACTCTTTATTTGTAAGCCTGTATACAAGTTATCATGGGCTCATTAATAACGGACTAAAAACGCCATTTTTAAATATGTTTTAAGACGTTTACAATCTTGGATTAGAAATATAATGAGTAACAATAGACTTAATAATGCATTATGTTATAATAATAAAGATGACGATATTACGAATACAATTTATAAAGAAAATAATAATAATATTTTCATTTACTTTTTTGTTATAATTTGTAATAATTTAAACATATTTTATATAGAATAAATTATATATAACCTTTATTTTATTCTCAATGTAAGCTATACTTTATTGTTATAAATACACATTTATATATACAATATATATATATATACAATAAGTGGAGACATATAGTTATAATAACTTAGTGTTATAATATAATTATAAATAATATTTGTTTATTTTGAAATTATCTTCTATTTTTTAATCTTGTGACATCCTGTATGTTTAATAAGGTATTAATCAAACTTCGTATACAACATATATTGATATATATATATATATTGTTATAATGTGGTTAATGGAAGCGATTATATGAATTCAACTTTTCCGTGTGTAGCATACCTATCTCACAAAATGCAATAAATATATTAATAATAATAATATATTTAATGTCATATTATTGCAACAGAAGATTTTAGACAAACATTAGATATATATATTGATTATGCTGATTCCTAGTAAGGACTCATTTGAAATCATTTTTGATTTGCTTTTCAAAACGAGTTAACCAATAGCAACTAAAGTATATAAAACATATAATCAGAAACTATCTATTCAATAACATTCTTATATTTTAAACATTTATTATTGAAATGAATTATATGAAGTATTAAAATAGTAATTTCATGATAATAAATTGATTTACAAAACGTATTTTAAGATAAGCAAGTTGAGAAAACACTTCAAAATATATATATATATATGACTTATATTGCTATAGTAATAATATATACCACATGATATATAATATAATATATATTCATTGACATTATTTAATACTTGTGATTCATTTAGTTAAATACTAGAGCAATCATATATAAATTATATACTTGATATATTATTTATAACTAACTATACTTGTATATGGAATATTACACCTATTTATTAAAAACACACTCGATGATAAATTTTACAAATAATTCTATTTAGGCATTTAACTTAACAAAGTTTTATAAAACATGCTCAGGTTGCACAACACGATATTAATATTAAAGGATTACGCTGATTCCATATAAAGATATGAACAGTTTTGATTTTACTTAGGGAAAACAACCAAGACATAGATTTAACTTACTGTAAAATAAATCTCTCAGTTAATCTAATAATACAAAATTGAAATCTAATCAATTGAAAATTATGTTTTTTATTTATGTTAACAGAGCTAGATAGAAAATTAAATATCCAGCGTTGGATACATTTATTCTTCTATTGTTATTAATAGTTATATAAATATAGCATTATTACTCAAAATAATCTATATATGAATTTATAGAATAACTTATTAATAACTTTATTTTATTAAAATAAAATATTTAATAAAAGTTCAATATTTCAATAAAATAAAATTTATTAACTATGAGAATTTAATCAATAATAAATTATAACAATTGATTATGTATATATATTATAGTATATTATAGTATAATTAAAAAAATCAGTTATATCAAATATTCGATGTTATAGTAAAATATGTACAGGTAGAATGAAAATAAAAATAAGTACTCTACTATAATTTCACTCAGTCCAGCGGTGAGTACAGGATGACTGAGTACAGACGTAGTACAGCTGCATTCCTTCCTGTATCGTGGTTAGTAGATTATTGGATACAATTGCGATTGACGCCATAAGGATTAGTTTTTGTGAAGTGATTGTTGAATATTAAATAATAACTATAAAACATAAAATATACTGTATAATATATAATATATTGTTTAATATATAATATACTGTTTAATATATACAATATACTGTATAATATATAATATACTGATTAATATATACAATATACTGTATAATATATAATATACTGATTAATATATACAATATACTGTATAATATATAATATACTGTTTAATATATACAATATACTGTATAGTATATAATATACTGATTAATATATACAATATACTGTATAATATATAATATACTGTTTAATATATACAATATACTGTATAATATATATAATATATTTTGTAAAATATACAATATACTGTATAGTATATAATATACTGATTAATATATACAATATACTGTATAATATATAATATACTGATTAATATATACAATATACTGTATAATATATAATATACTGATTAATATATACAATATACTGTATAATATATAATATACTGTTTAATATATACAATATACTGTATAGTATATAATATACTGATTAATATATACAATATACTGCATAATATATAATATACTGTTTAATATATACAATATACTGTATAATATATATAATATATTTTGTAAAATATACAATATACTGTATAATATATAATATACTGTTTAATATATACAATATACTTTATAATATATTTTGTAAAATATACAATATACTGTATACTATATAATATACTGTTTAATATATACAATATACTGTATAATATATATAATATACTTTGTAAAATATACAATATACTGTATAATATATAATATACTGTTTAATATATACAATATACTGTATAATATATAATATACTGTTTAATATATACAATATACTGTATAATATATAATATACTGTTTAATATATACTGTATAATATATAATATACTGTTTAATATATACAATATACTGTATAATATATAATATACTGTTTAATATATACACTATTCTGTATAGTATATAATATACTATTTAATATATACAATATACTGTTTAATATATAATATACTGTTTAATATATACAATATACTGTATAATATATAATATACTGTTTAATATATACTGTATAATATATAATATACTGTTTAATATATACAATATACTGTATAATATATAATATACTGTTTAATATATACAATATACTGTATAGTATATAATATACTGATTAATATATACAATATACTGTATAATATATAATATACTGTTTAATATATACAATATACTGTATAATATATATAATATATTTTGTAAAATATACAATATACTGTATAATATATAATATACTGTTTAATATATACAATATACTTTATAATATATTTTGTAAAATATACAATATACTGTATACTATATAATATACTGTTTAATATATACAATATACTGTATAATATATATAATATACTTTGTAAAATATACAATATACTGTATAATATATAATAACTGTTTAATATATACAATATACTGTATAATATATAATATACTGTTTAATATATACAATATACTGTATAATATATAATATACTGTTTAATATATACTGTATAATATATAATATACTGTTTAATATATACAATATACTGTATAATATATAATATACTGTTTAATATATACAATATACTGTATAATATATAATATACTGTTTAATATATACAATATACTGTATAATATATAATATACTGTTTAATATATACAATATACTGTATAATATATAATATACTGTTTAATATATACAATATACTGTATAATATATAATATACAGTTTAATATATACAATATACTGTATAATATATAATATACTGTTTAATATATACAATATTCTGTATACAATATTTAATATATTGAATATATTTATATTTTTAGTAAATATTATTTACTTATTGATATTCTTATATTCTCAACAAATTAAAATCAACTAATTAATTAGCGACAAATACATACTTTTTTACTTATTAACAAATACACACACATTTACACACACCCCACACATTTACACACATTTATACACATTTACACACATTTACACACACCCCACACATTTACACACATTTACACACACCCCACACATTTACACATACCCCACAAATTTACACACATTTACACACACCCCACACATTTACACACACCCCACACATTTACACACACCCCACACATTTACAGACACCCCACACATTTACACACATTTATACAAATCCCACACAACCTCAAACACACCCTCACTAATCAACCACTCTCACAGCAAACCTCAACCTAGTTATTTAATAAACCAGTGAATTCGGCTACCAAATAATTGTTATCGTAGAATCGTGTTAACACATGTTAACAGAATGTATACACTCACTTCTTGGTAACATGAACATCTGAGTTTAACCTCTGAACTCAAACAAACTCAGTACCAATAAATAAGGAATGACACATTTTAGTTACATTAATCCATAAAATGGATTCATCCTCCCTTAATATCTTACTTACCCTAATATCTTACCTACCTTAATATCTTACCTCCCTTAATATCTTACCTACCTTAATATCTTACCTACCTTAATATCTTACCTCCCTTAATATCTTACCTACCTTAATATCTTACCTCCCTTAATATCTTACCTACTTTAATATCTTACCTACTTTAATATCTTACCTACCTTAATATCTTACCTACTTTAATATCTTACCTCCCTTAATATCTTACCTTCCCTAATATCTTACCTACTTTAATATCTTATCTACCCTAATACCTCCCCTGATAACTCTACAATCATGTGGAATTAATAATACTTCAGTAAACAAATTCATTCTTGTATCATTCTTGATTTTAAGACAATAATGTTATCCCCCACCTAATATTTTACCCCTTCATTGACTTGAGATATCTCGAGAGAGAGATATACATTATATTATTACATCACGTTATTATATTACATTATTATTTTACATTATTGCCTTAAATTAAATTAAATTACATCACATTACATTAAATTACACTGCATTACATTACATTACTTTACATAATTACATTACATTAAATTACATTATTACTAAATTTACCCTCATTAACGCATTCTAGAACATTCATAATATTCAATTTGTCGTGTATACTAACTACTATATACACACTCACTCACCAACTCACTTACCCACCCACATACCAATACCCGCTGATACACTCATCCCTAAACCAGCGTCCTTCACACCGACCCACTCACCCACCCACTCACCCATCCACTCACCCACATACCAATACCCGCTGATACACTCATCCCTAAACCAGCGTCCTTCATACCGACCTCGGCTCTCCTCGACTGGGACTGGAAGAACACGGCTTCGCAGTGTCCGCACTTGGGACAAGGGTGGTCGTTGGTACGAGGAAGAGAAGCGTCAGCGATGACGTCGCAGATGATTTGAGTGAGGTTACTGCGAACGCGGGATAAGTTTAGAAGGCCAACGAATAGAGTATGTAACCCATGAATATAGAGGATTAGATCAGGGGTAAATAGGGTGGATTAGATCAGGGGTAAATAGGGAGGATTAGATCAGGGGTACATAGGGTGGATTCGAGAGCGTAGATTTTGTATGGCTTAGATAAAGGTTATAATAATATGAGGAGAATTGATGGAAGATTTCAATAGTAGGGATGAGGTCGATACAAGAGAGTACCGCATTATCGAGGATATGGTTGGATACAGGTGACGGAGTACATTGATAACTGAGATCGGCTGTTGAAAGTTAAGAGATGAGATGAAAGTCGGGAATGTGAAACTCAACTTGTAATTTGTGAAAGCAATCAAACTTATTGAAGGATGTTGGATCAGAAACTCTTTGTAGTTATATAACTTGGCATATATTAACTTGGCGTAGATTATAACAGACCAGTTGGGATATTTTTATTCCCGCAAATAGCATAACAAAGGAAAATTTATACATGCCATGTTTATGGATTATATGTAATGAAAAGCCAAGTGATATAAGAAATGTCAAGTTATATAAGAAAAGCCAAGTGATATAAGAAAAGCCAAGTGATATAATAAATATCAAGTTATATAAGAAATGTCAAGTTATATAAGAAAAGCCAAGTGATATAAGAAAAGCCAAGTGATATAATAAATATCAAGTTATATAAGATAAGCCAAGTTATATAAGAAATACCAAGTTATATAAGAAAAGCCAAGTGATATAAGAAATGTCAAGTTATATAAGAAAAGCCAAGTGATATAAGAAATGTCAAGTTATATAAGAAAAGCCAAGTGATATAAGAAAAGCCAAGTGATATAATAAATATCAAGTTATATAAGAAATGTCAAGTTATATAAGAAAAGCCAAGTGATATAAGAAAAGCCAAGTGATATAATAAATATCAAGTTATATAAGATAAGCCAAGTTATATAAGAAATACCAAGTTATATAAGAAAAGCCAAGTGATATAAGAAATACCAAGTGATATAAGAAATGTCAAGTTATATAAGAAAAGCCAAGTGATATAAGAAAAGCCAAGTGATATAATAAATATCAAGTTATATAAGAAAAGCCAAGTTATATAAGAAATACCAAGTTATATAAGAAAAGCCAAGTGATATAAGAAATGTCAAGTTATATAAGAAAAGCCAAGTGATATAAGAAATACCAAGTTATATAAGAAATACCAAGTTATATAAGAAAAGCCAAGTGATATAAGAAATGTCAAGTTATATAAGAAAAGCCAAGTGATATAAGAAAAGCCAAGTTATATAAGAAATACCAAGTTATATAAGAAAAGCCAAGTGATATAAGAAATACCAAGTGATATAAGAAATGTCAAGTTATATAAGAAAAGCCAAGTGATATAAGAAAAGCCAAATGATATAATAAATATCAAGTTATATAAGAAAAGCCAAGTTATATAAGAAATACCAAGTTATATAAGAAAAGCCAAGTGATATAATAAATATCAAGTTATATAAGAAAAGCCAAGTTATATAAGAAATACCAAGTTATATAAGAAAAGCCAAGTGATATAAGAAATGTCAAGTTATATAAGAAAAGCCAAGTGATATAAGAAATACCAAGTTATATAAGAAATACCAAGTTATATAAGAAAAGCCAAGTGATATAAGAAATGTCAAGTTATATAAGAAAAGCCAAGTGATATAAGAAAAGCCAAGTTATATAAGAAATACCAAGTTATATAAGAAATACCAAGTTATATAAGAAATACCAAGTTATATAAGAAATACCAAGTTATATAAGAAAAGCCAAGTGATATAAGAAATGTCAAGTTATATAAGAAAAGCCAAGTGATATAAGAAAAGCCAAGTTATATAAGAAATACCAAGTTATATAAGAAATACCAAGTTATATAAGAAAAGCCAAATGATATAAGAAATGCCAAATGATATAAGAAATGCCAAGTTATATAAGAAAAGCCAAGTGATATAAGAAAAGCCAAGTGATATAAGAAATACCAAGTGATATAAGTAATACCAAGTGATATAAGAAATACCAAATGATATAAGAAATACCAAGTTATATAAGAAATGCCAAGTTATATAAGAAATACCAAGTTATATAAGAAATACCAAGTTATATAAGAAAAGCCAAGTGATATAAGAAATGCCAAGTTATATAAGAAATACCAAGTTATATAAGAAATGCCAAATGATATAAGAAAAGCCAAGTGATATAAGAAAAGCCAAGTTATATAAGAAATACCAAGTTATATAAGAAATACCAAGTTATATAAGAAAAGCCAAGTGATATAAGAAATGTCAAGTTATATAAGAAAAGCCAAGTGATATAAGAAAAGCCAAGTTATATAAGAAATACCAAGTTATATAAGAAATACCAAGTTATATAAGAAATACCAAGTTATATAAGAAAAGCCAAATGATATAAGAAATGCCAAGTTATATAAGAAAAGCCAAGTGATATAAGAAATACCAAGTGATATAAGAAATACCAAGTGATATAAGAAATACCAAGTGATATAAGAAATACCAAGTTATATAAGAAATACCAAGTTATATAAGAAAAGCCAAGTGATATAAGAAATGTCAAGTTATATAAGAAAAGCCAAGTGATATAAGAAATACCAAGTTATATAAGAAATACCAAGTTATATAAGAAAAGCCAAGTGATATAATAAATATCAAGTTATATAAGAAAAGCCAAGTTATATAAGAAATACCAAGTTATATAAGAAAAGCCAAGTGATATAAGAAATGTCAAGTTATATAAGAAAAGCCAAGTGATATAAGAAAAGCCAAGTTATATAAGAAATGCCAAGTTATATAAGAAATACCAAGTTATATAAGAAAAGCCAAGTTATATAAGAAATACCAAGTTATATAAGAAAAGCCAAATGATATAAGAAATGCCAAATGATATAAGAAATGCCAAATGATATAAGAAATGCCAAGTTATATAAGAAAAGCCAAGTGATATAAGAAATACCAAGTGATATAAGAAATACCAAGTGATATAAGAAATATCAAGTTATATAAGAAATACCAAGTTATATAAGAAATGCCAAGTTATATAAGAAATACCAAGTTATATAAGAAAAGCCAAATGATATAAGAAATGCCAAATGATATAAGAAATGCCAAGTTATATAAGAAAAGCCAAGTGATATAAGAAATACCAAGTGATATAAGAAATACCAAGTGATATAAGAAATACCAAGTGATATAAGAAATATCAAGTTATATAAGAAATACCAAGTTATATAAGAAATGCCAAGTTATATAAGAAATACCAAGTTATATAAGAAAAGCCAAGTGATATAAGAAATGCCAAGTTATATAAGAAATACCAAGTTATATAAGAAATGCCAAATGATATAAGAAAAGCCAAGTGATATAAGAAAAGCCAAGTTATATAAGAAATACCAAGTTATATAAGAAATACCAAGTTATATAAGAAAAGCCAAGTGATATAAGAAATGTCAAGTTATATAAGAAAAGCCAAGTGATATAAGAAAAGCCAAGTTATATAAGAAATACCAAGTTATATAAGAAATACCAAGTTATATAAGAAATACCAAGTTATATAAGAAAAGCCAAATGATATAAGAAATGCCAAGTTATATAAGAAAAGCCAAGTGATATAAGAAATACCAAGTGATATAAGAAATACCAAGTTATATAAGAAATACCAAGTTATATAAGAAATACCAAGTTATATAAGAAATGCCAAGTTATATAAGAAATACCAAGTTATATAAGAAATACCAAGTTATATAAGAAAAGCCAAGTGATATAAGAAATGCCAAGTTATATAAGAAATACCAAGTTATATAAGAAATGCCAAATGATATAAGAAAAGCCAAGTGATATAAGAAAAGCCAAGTGATATAAGAAATACCAAGTTATATAAGAAATACCAAGTGATATAAGAAATATCAAGTTATATAAGAAATACCAAGTTATATAAGAAATGCCAAGTTATATAAGAAATACCAAGTTATATAAGAAATACCAAGTTATATAAGAAAAGCCAAGTGATATAAGAAATGCCAAGTTATATAAGAAATACCAAGTTATATAAGAAATGCCAAATGATATAAGAAAAGCCAAGTGATATAAGAAAAGCCAAGTTATATAAGAAATACCAAGTTATATAAGAAATACCAAGTTATATAAGAAAAGCCAAGTGATATAAGAAATGTCAAGTTATATAAGAAAAGCCAAGTGATATAAGAAAAGCCAAGTTATATAAGAAATACCAAGTTATATAAGAAATACCAAGTTATATAAGAAATACCAAGTTATATAAGAAATACCAAGTTATATAAGAAATGCCAAGTTATATAAGAAATACCAAGTTATATAAGAAATACCAAGTTATATAAGAAAAGCCAAGTGATATAAGAAATGCCAAGTTATATAAGAAATACCAAGTTATATAAGAAATGCCAAATGATATAAGAAAAGCCAAGTGATATAAGAAAAGCCAAGTGATATAAGAAATACCAAGTGATATAAGAAATACCAAGTGATATAAGAAATATCAAGTTATATAAGAAATACCAAGTTATATAAGAAATGCCAAGTTATATAAGAAATACCAAGATATATAAGAAATACCAAGTTATATAAGAAAAGCCAAGTGATATAAGAAATGCCAAGTTATATAAGAAATACCAAGTTATATAAGAAATGCCAAATGATATAAGAAAAGCCAAGTGATATAAGAAAAGCCAAGTTATATAAGAAATACCAAGTTATATAAGAAATACCAAGTTATATAAGAAAAGCCAAGTGATATAAGAAATGTCAAGTTATATAAGAAAAGCCAAGTGATATAAGAAATACCAAGTGATATAAGAAATACCAAGTGATATAAGAAAAGCCAAGTGATATAAGAAAAGCCAAGTTATATAAGAAATACCAAGTTATATAAGAAATACCAAGTTATATAAGAAATACCAAGTTATATAAGAAAAGCCAAATGATATAAGAAATGCCAAGTTATATAAGAAAAGCCAAGTGATATAAGAAATACCAAGTGATATAAGAAATACCAAGTGATATAAGAAATACCAAGTGATATAAGAAATACCAAGTTATATAAGAAATACCAAGTTATATAAGAAATGCCAAGTTATATAAGAAATACCAAGTTATATAAGAAATGCCAAATGATATAAGAAAAGCCAAGTGATATAAGAAAAGCCAAGTTATATAAGAAATGCCAAGTGATATAAGAAATACCAAATGATATAAGAAAAGCCAAGTTATATAAGAAATGTCATTTCTACATACTAACTCAACTTCATGTGAAATTTTATTGATATAAATACAGGGATTATCAGCTTGTTGCTTGTAGTGACAATTCCGACACTAAAATATTAAGATATTTTATATATAAAACAATTTGTATCAAAGATATACATAAATAAATGATTTAAAATTAAATTAGGTTTATTAATTAATAAATCATATTTTCTATAAAATACCTAAGAAATAATAGAAAACATTATTGTTGTTTGTTATATAAATAAAAGAGAAAATATATTTTATTTGAAATAATTATATAAAATTGTATAATAGTTACATCATCTGGTTTCTTAGTTATTTATATATACCATAACTATGTTTTATAATATGTAATTAAGCTGCATTTAGAATACTAACAGCATACATAAGAATTCGATTGACCTTATCTTCTCTCGGGTACAGCATGTTATTACTGGTGTATTATATTGAATTAAATAATAATAAACTAACAGAATAATTTATAAATGGATAAATAAAATAATAATATCCATGAAATTTACATTTATTAATGAAATATTTTAAATAACGAATTAAGTTCAAAACTACAGAACAAAAGTATTATAAAAAATATACTTCCTGGTGGTGATCTCATTAGAACTGCATTATCAAGTAAAATTATTTAAAATTACAATTAAAAAGAGCCATACCAATAATAACAAAATAATATTAATAACAAAAATGCTGTTTGTAGTGAATTTAATATCAACTAAACTTGCCAAATGGAGTTGCTTTAAATTCACATGGTAATTATAAGATTATTACGTATTATTTCATTTACAACAAGAAAATACAGTTTTTAATGATTAATATATTAGTATATATAACGATCATGTTATTAAATATAGTACAATGTATGCAAATATTTTAAATATACATTCTTTCTGCTCATTTTTAAAATATATAAAATGATATAGTGAATGTATAAACATATACAATTTTAATTATTAATTGTCAAATGATCATTTTCGATAATTTAACTCATTAAATATGCCATAATTAATATATTTGCCAAATAATATATTTTTTGGATGCTCTAGAGACCTAACCCATTACTTTGTATATGTACCCAACGTATTAAAGAATGCCATTGCTGAATGATATACTAATGGAATTAGTTGGCATACCTTAATATACGTTCCAATATAACGACGTTTTGTTATTGAAATATAAATATATTAAATACAATGTAGAAAATAATAAACGCAAGGTATGGACAGTGTGTGCACCTTTTTAGCAAGCGATGTACTAAACATCACACTGATGTATACCATGTTGTATGTCACTAAAGCTTAAATACACGGTATATAGACATGTATTGTCATCGCATCATCTCTATCGTATAGCTAAAATGTGATTATTTATACCAGTAATAAAATGAATGTAAATAATATTAAAACTCATATCAGAATAATTTAATCCAAGATTATAAACTAATGACAAATGGAGTACACTTTTATATAATATATATATATATATATATATATATCTGTCTCTCTGTATATTTGGAAATAATTTCAAAATTTGAAGTCTTAGATAATATATATTTTTAACTTGGGTCCCAATGAGTTTTATTATATTAATCTATTGGTTTAGCTCTACTTACCTCATCTTATTATTATATAAACATGCTATATTGATGTTATTATAAGACCATCATAAAAATATAGAGTATGGATTATAATAATAATAAAAGAAGTTTACATATAATACAAAATATATTCAATAGTATATTGACATTCGTAAAGGTATATGATAAAAAAGTATCAATTGTACTACTTAACATATTGTATATATAACCCTAGAGAATATCAGTATCAGGATATTAGACTGGGTAGAATATATTGTCAGCTCTAGAATAAATTAGGTTGTTGTTTATTTGATAGATAATTAGTGAATCGTTGGTCTGCTTTCGTCTGTGACTTGCAATCGCTTTATGCAGTGACATCTAGTCATTTCATGGCAAAATACTACATGTGTTGTCTATTAGTAAAACTTATTGACATATTTTAATACTGAGAATATTGTATATGCTATATTATATCAATACTATATTATAGATATGTATTATATAAATTATATGTATATGATATTTACCAAATATAGTTTTATGGTTATTTTATCTTACATTTTGAAGATAACTCAGTCGCTAAACAGACATTATAATATGAATTAATTGTGGTATATGTTAATTTGCACAGTACGTATATATATTTATATTATAATACCATTTATTTTACTAGTATTTTAAAGTTATATAACATATGTCAAAAAATCAAATCTCATTCTAGTTCCCATATTAAATAATGATCAATAAAATATGTAAATATGTAAATACATGCTAAATACTATATGTGTCGAATTCTATATATATGTTATATAAAAGCATTTAAAAGCATATAAAATATAATTAAAATGTATTAATTGCATGTTTAGATATATGTATGGTTGTAAACCATTCTTGGCAAAATTTGATTCCTACAAAATTAGAATCGGAATCATCTTGTATTAAATCCATATTGAAGGTACTATATACTCTATATTTAATCAAAAAGCGAATATATTTAAATAAATAAAATTATTAGTTTTACGGATGTTTATGATAACATTATGTTTATAATATTTAATATAATATTAAATTACTAAAGAGTAATTACTGATATAATAAATTATTTTTATAATTTATTTAATATAATAGTATTAAAGATATTTATTTTTAATACATTAATAATGTTTTCTAATATATTTAACTAATGCTAAATATATTAATGAATAATTATTCACAATAATAAATCTTGTTATTAAAATCTTTGTAAATCTTTTGAAATAAAGCAAGTCACAAAATGTCTCTCCTCGAAGACCGAATTAGCTGTAACACGGATAAAATGGTATATGGACAACCAATGCAAAGATATTGGAGTCCATATGCATCAAACGGGGGGTTTGTATTTTTAATTTAGTAATAAATAATTGATAAATTGCAAATGATATATATTTATTTAAATGTACACTACAATTATAATATATTATAAACATTATTATAATATTATATTATAAATTAATAATAATGTATAATATATTTTTATATAATAATACGGATTGGGTTGAACTCAACCGAATAATGAATATGCCAAGAGTTGGTTGTATTCGTAGGAACGCGATGGGTTTGGCTGATTACTTCGACAACTATATCAGTTAAAGTTACAAATAAATATGACTCATCTGGAGTAAATCTTGCTAAAGAATCGCCATATAAAAACCAAATGCCTGAAAAGTCGTTAAATGTTTTATCATTGATTAACAGGCACAAATATATATACATAAATAAATACAATTTATATAGTTAAAAAACATAAATATATATATACATAAATAATATTTCTATAAGTAAAAAACGTGATAACAATCATATTTTTATATTGGAAGCTATAATGCATTATTGTCAATCATGATATTGGGTTTATGAATGAAAACATGACCATAATTAGCTAATTACTATCCTTTTATTATTTTGACCTTATTGCTTTTTATTATTTACTCTTAATAATTACTTTAATATTACGTTTCTATTATAAATTAAATCTATTTAGATTTTCAAATATTAAAAATAAAATGTAAATTATTCGAAATATAAATAAAAATTATTTAAATTAAAAATAAGACCAATCAGAAATGTGTTTAAGTTCAAATTGCTCAATAAATACTTTCGTCTTGTTTCATCACTAGTTATGCAATATATTATGTATTACTCAGATAGAATAATTAATATATATTCATTTAAATCTGACGATCTAACTTAAAGCTGTGAATTTTAATATATTCATTTATAATTAAGACCAAGTATATATTGAATGCGGTGGAATTGCAAATGAATAAAAGAAATTGAGTTATTGACTTGATACTAATGATTATATTATATGATTGTCATATAACAATTGTCCGATGTAATAAGTACATAACATAAAACAGTACTGCTTTAGCTATCGCTGGGACAAATTTCACCATAGTAGCTGCCGATACGCGGCTAAGTGAAGGATTCTCTATTTATACACGAGATCAGACTAAGACCTATAAATTGTGAGTAAATTTCATATAATATTTATATATATTATAGTACTATATAAATACTAATCAATTTTAATATAAATATATATGTCAATCTACTCTATCTATATTTTTAATCTATTAATTCATAATTATCTTTAGACCATAAATGTTTTATAGGTAATTTTCTAATAGTTTAGAAACAATTTCAATTAATAAACTGAATTGAGATATTCCGGTATTGATACACAAACCTACAGAACGGATCATACGGTGTTAACTTGCGCTGGTTTCCACGGAGATGTGTTGGCCCTGACGAAGTATATAAGCGCTCGTCTGCAGATGTATGAACATACCCACGGAACAATTATGACGACGTCAGCGATTGCAGCCATGTTGTCCACCATGCTCTATGGTAAACGATTCTTCCCGTATTACGTAAACAATATTATTGGAGGATTGGACGAAGAAGGTGAGCAATTTGTATTCATCTTATAACCGTATTAATATTCTAGAGATAATCTGTATTCCTATTCTCATAATATGAAATAAAGTCTATATAAGTTGATATTTAGTTATATTCTTACAATATAAAATGCAGAATCTATAATAATGTTCTAATATATAATACAGATTTCGCAGGGTATTAAATTAATAATAATTAATCCGTAGGTAAAGGAAGTGTCTACAGTTTTGATCCAGTTGGTTCATATGAAAGAGAGTCTTACAGAGCTGGAGGTTCAGCTGGATCAATATTGCAACCCCTTCTTGACAATCAGGTATGGTAGGGCTTTGTTTACATATTGTTTATTTGTAATTTAGATCATTTTACGATTAATTAATAAATTATAAATTAATATGATAAAAACATAGTATTAAATACATATTATACCTGAAATATAGTTATAAGGTTATAGTTATAAAGTTATAAGGTAATAGTCAAGAATACCTGAAATATGTAAGAAATACATCATAGTGAAAATGATTTGGTTGTGGGATGAGATTATTAAAATATTTAAGTTTATCCAATAGATTGCATCTATAAATATATTTTTACATTTAATATGGATGATATATAAAGATATGTATTGAAATATTATTAATATGTATTCAAAGGAAAAATTGTTTATATTAGATTAGTTTTTAAAATGTTTATGTAAATTGTATTTATCGATTATACATTATATACACATACATTATTTGAAAATAATATTTACTATAAGATACAAAAATATCTGCATATACAATTACCATTATAATCTAACAATATTCACAGATTGGGTTTAAGAATCAATCCGGAGTCACAAAATCTGATTTATCATTGGAAAAAACTCTGCAGTTAGTGAAAGATGTTTTCATATCTGCAGCCGAAAGAGATATTTACACTGGTTTGTATTAATGAATATATGTTATTTCAGATTAATAATATTGCAATAACTCTATATCTAGATAGCCATGTCCATAAGTAATATACTATTTTGAATTACATTAATATTAATATTGTATTAGTTTCATTATGTAATATAACATTGCATTTTTTGAATTGTTTCACAGGTGATTCCCTTGAGATTAGTATCATCACTGCTGCTGGTATTAAGAAAGAAATGTTTACCCTAAGAAGAGATTAACTCTATTCTATTGTTTATAATAAATTGTCAGTAAATAAAATCCGAAATTATCTTGTTTCTTCATTTCCTAGTAATTGAATGAAGACAATATATTATGTTGATTTATTCGTATTTGTATTGGTATAAAGAAAATGTTCATTCGTTAATGACAGCCAGTAACACTTTTTTGTAATCACCGACGAGATCAGTCTGTAGTATGAATAGAAGTTTCAAAATAGTATTAAATTACATTTGGTAAGAAATTATAAGTTATTGATTTCATAGATTTTTAGATTAATCTTTTATATGACAAATGTTGGTATGATTTAAATGAACAGTACATCACCTTGATATCGGATTGCAATGTAACTCCAAAGTCTCTGGTGTAGGCTTCTTTAATATCCACCATGTCTATCTCACTACGCGTAAGTATCATCCTTATCATCTCATTCTCCTGATTGCTATTCTGTTAAAATTTACATTAATTAGGTATATAAATATGATTCCAATTTTTGAAATCATTAATTATTTCAATAATATTTATATTGTCTATGTTATAAGTTTATTTTAAAATTATAAATAATAATGAAGTAGTTCAAATAAAAATGATTCCCTAAAAGCAATAACTCATTATTATACAGATTTTATTGATGTGGTCTATTTCTTTAATGAATAAATAAGTTGATTAATACTTACCGATTTGTTGAGTACATCTTGCATTTTACGGGCGAAGTACCGTGGAGTAGATTCGGCTATTTCCACTGCAATTAAATTGTAGTTTATATTATTTGTATTCCGACGTGAATACTGAAATTTCACAGTAACACATAATATGGATTCAACCGGCTTCGTAGTAGTAATAAAGCATATCATATCAGTTGATTTCTTTTATTTCATAATAAAATAAAATGATTTATACTTACAAATATTATCTATAATAGATAATTAATCGCCGATTTGGTTTATCAGTCTAAGCGTACGCGAACTTACTGCAAGATATGACCGAGTTGCGAAAGTTTCCGGAGATCTCGTCTTTCACGGTTTCGCGCAGAGATTTCGAGAAGCAGCCGTCGTAAGCGATGTTCAAAGCTCTTAGTTGAGCGAAACTACGCGTACCAAATATATCCACAAAGGTTTCGTCGTTTGGTCCCCTATTCTTGTCGCGGTGTAACCTCTGTAAGCGAAGGACAGGCGAATAGCTAATATACTCGTTTAGTGTAGCCGATGGGTATACCCGATATAGGATATGTATAGACAATTGTAATAATTAATTAAAGTGTAATAATTTTTAATATTTATTTATTTATCATGTTTTGAGATAAATTAAACTTATATAAATATTTATTAAATAAATATTAAAATTAAATATTTATTAAATTGGTCTTAAAAATTGTAACTTTGAAAATTAAGTAACAATAGAGAATATATAAACAATCTTTTCACAGTAATTACGAAATCATTAAAATTACAAATTACAAATACATTTTACAATGATTTAAATAGTAAAAATATAAAAGTTAGCTTTTTATATAATTATTTCCTATGCTATGTTTATTATAACAGATATTTTTGTTTTTTGTATATTTTTAAATATCAAATCTACTGTATTTATTTCAAGTAATTTTATATTTAAGACTAATCTTAAGCTAACCCTAGTCTTAATTTAAGACTTTCAACTACCATAGTATTTAATTTTAGCCTTTCAGAAAATGTTCCTTTATCACTCCCCATATCATTTGTATTATATAAACGTTGTCATTTGGTCATTGGAAATATTATAGTAGAACATACGAATTTCTGAATGCATCTGTGTTTATATACACATAGTGTGTTACACCACGGGGTTACATGAACACCTATTGTATATAAATAATATATAATTATAATTTAAATTCTATAAGAAATATATTCCAATAAATATCCATTTGATTATTAAAGTTCATTATTTAAAGTCATCGATAGCGAAGTATTAATGTTTGGAAGTTAATTGAGAATATCAATATATAATATATACTATTATATACTATTATATACTATTATATACTATTATATACTATTATATACTATTATATACTATTATATACTATTATATACTATTATATACTATTATATACTATTATATACTATTATATACTATTATATACTATTATATACTATTATATACTATTATATACTATTATATACTATTATATACTATTATATATATATTTATATATATTTATGTAATGATAGAAATTTAATATTACAAACCTTAGCATCTTGAACTGCTAAATCCCTATCAAAGGCATCGCCATCCGATCTTTTACACTAAATTAGTATACCAAATAATATATAAGGTGAATATTGCCAAGTGTTCAATGCGTAGATAATATAATTTATATATACTTAGTGAAATATGCGGTATTGATAGATCTATATTACATAGTGTATCAGTATATCTTATAAAGAGGTCATTACGCTAATATCGGGTAAAATCATGAATGTAAACTTAGCAATATAGAAAATGCAAACGATTTTAAATAACAATGTTAGTATTACTACCTACTGTATATGATCTGATGAGTACTATCTACTAAGTACCATATACTGTGTACTATCTATTAAGTGCTATCTACTAAGTGCTATCTACTAAGTGCTATCTACTAAGTACTATCTACTAAGTACTATCTACTAAGTACTATCTACTAAGTACTATCTACTAAGTACTATCTACTAAGTACTATCTACTAAGTACTATCTACTAAGTACTATCTACTAAGTACTATCTACTAAGTACTATCTACTAAGTACTATCTACTAAGTACTATCTACTGTGTACTACCTACTGTATACTATCTACTAAGTGTTATATACTATGTACTATCTACTGTGTACTAACTTCTAAGTACTATCTACTAAGTACTATCAACTATATACTATCTACTATGTACTATCTACAATGTACTATCTACTAAGTACTATCTACTAAGTACTATCTACTGAGTGCTATCTACTAAGTACTATCTACTGTGTACTATCTACTAAGTACTATCTACTAAGTGATATCTACCGTGTACTATCTACTGTGTACTATCTACTAAGTACTATCTACTAAGTGCTATCTACTGTGTACTATCTACTGTGTACTATCTACTAAGTACTATCTACTAAGTGATATCTACCGTGTACTATCTACTGTGTACTAACTACTAAGTACTATCTACTAGGTGCTATATAATGTGAACAATCTACTGTATAATATCTACTGTGTTCTATCTACTAAGTACTATCTACTAAGTGCTATCTACTAAGTACTATCTACTGTGTACTATCTACTAAGTACTATCTACTAAGTGATATCTACCGTGTACTATCTACTAAGTACTATCTACTAAGTACTATCAACTAAGTAATATCTACTATGTACTATCTATTAAGTACTATCTACTGTGTACTATCTACTATGTACTATCTACTGTGTACTATCTACTAAGTACTATCTACTAAGTGATATCTACCGTGTACTATCTAGTGTATACTATCTACTAAGTACTATCTATTAGGTGTTATATAATGTGTACTATCTACTGTATAATATCTACTGTGTACTATCTACTAAGTACTATCTACTAAGTGATATCTACTAAGTACTATCTACTGTGTACTATCTACTATATATTATCTACTGTGTACTATCTACTAAGTACTATCTACTAAGTGCTATCTACCAAGTACTATTTACTATGTACTATCTATTAAGTACTATCTACTAAGTGCTATCTACTGTGTACTATCTACTGTGTACTATCTACTAAGTACTATCTACTAAGTACTATCAACTAAGTACTATCTACTATGTACTATCTATTAAGTACTATCTACTGTGTACTATCTACTATGTACTATCTACTGTGTACTATCTACTGAGTACTATCTACTAAGTGCTATCTACTAAGTACTATCTACTGTGTACTATCTACTAAGTACTATCTACTAAGTGATATCTACCGTATACTATCTACTAAATACTATCAACTATGTACTATCTACTATGTACTATCTACAATGTACTATCTACTAAGTACTATATACTAAGTACTATCTACTAAGTGCTATCTACTAAGTACTATCTACTGTGTACTATCTACTAAGTACTATCTACTAAGTGATATCTACCGTGTACTATCTACTATGTACTATCTACTAAGTACTATCTACTATGTACTATCTATTAAGTACTATCTACTAAGTGCTATCTACTGTGTACTATCTACTAAGTACTATCTACTAAGTGATATCTACCGTGTACTATCTACTGTGTACTATCTACTAAGTACTATCTACTATGTACTATCTATTAAGTACTATTTACTAAGTGCTATCTACTGTGTACTATCTACTGTGTACTATCTACTAAGTACTATCTACTAAGTAATATCAACTAAGTACTATCTACTATGTACTATCTACTGTGTACTATCTACTATGTACTATCTACTGTGTAATATCTACTAAGTATTATCTACTAAGTGCTATCTACTAAGTACTATCTACTGTGTACTATCTACTAAGTACTATCTACTAAGTGATATCTACCGTGTACTATCTACTATGTACTATCTTCTAAGTACTATATACTATGTACTATCTTTTAAGTACTATCTACTAAGTGCTATCTACTAAGTACTATCTACTTTGTACTATCTACTATGTACTATCTACTGTGTACTATCTTCTAAGTACTATCTACTAAGTGCTATCTACTAAGTACTATCTCCTAAGTGCTATCTACTAAGTACTATCTACAGTGTACTATCTACTAAGTACTATCTACTAAGTGATATCTACCGTGTACTATCTACTGTCTACTATCTACTAAGTACTATCTACTATGTACTATCTATTAAGTACTATCTACTAAGTTCTATCTACTAAGTACTATCTACTGTGTACTATCTACTAAGTACTATCTACTAAGTGATATCTACCGTGTACTATCTACTGTGTACTATCTACTAAGTACTATCTACTATGTACTATCTATTAAGTACTATCTACTAAGTGCTACATACTGTGTACTATCTACTGTGTACTATCTTCTAAGTACTATCTACTAAGTACTATCAACTAAATACTATCTACTATGTACTATCTATTAAGTACTATCTAATATGTACTATCTAATGCGTGCTATCTACTATGTACTATCTACTGTGTACTATCTACTAAGTACTATCTACTATGTACTATCTATTAAGTACTATCTACTAAGTGCTATATACTGTGTACTATCTACTGTGTACTATCTACTAAGTACTATCTACTAAGTACTATCAACTAAATACTATCTACTATGTACTATCTATTAAGTACTATCTAATATGTACTATCTAATGCGTGCTATCTACTATGTACTATCTACTAAGTGCTATCTACTGTGTACTATCTACTAAGTACTATCAACTAAGTACTATCTACTATGTACTATCTATTAAGTACTATCTACTGTGTACTATCTACTATGTACTATCTACTGTGTACTATCTTCTAAGTACTATCTACTAAGTGCTATCTACTAAGTACTATCTAATATGTACTATCTAATGCGTGCTATCTACTGTGTACAATGTAGTATATGCAATGTACTTTGTACTGCTTACTGTATACTGCATTTGGTAATATGTAAAGCGTATATTTAATATGACGAATATCATCAGTAATGTATTTCAGTGTATACATTACAAACCCAAACCCAACCTCTAGTATTCTTCTTATAAACTGTGCATAATCTTGTGTAGTTTCTCTTTCAATTGCATTTATAAGATGGATTCCGTATTCTGTGGTTTGTGGGTTGTTTTGAAAATAATCTATATTACAATTCGATCTTTAATCAATTTATTTCAATATAATTAGTTTATTTGGTAAATTAAAATGAAACTTTATATTTCTGATATAAAATAGATAATTATTTATGTATTATTTATATTAAATATATAATTATTTATATATTATTTATATTAAACATATAATAACTGAATACGATTATCATATGCAAATTACACTAATTAGCATGGTATGCATCAGGTTATTTATTTTGGATTACATACCATTATATAGTAAATATATATACTATATAATGGTTATAAATGTAAAATAAATAATCTACATGCATACCTGAATAGGCTTTTAAGAGTTAATATGCATATGATAATCTTATAGAGTTAATAGTTATTCAAAATAGATAATATATATAAAGAATTCTATATAAACTTTAAATTAGATATATATATATATTTACTGTATAAGCTACACAGTATATAGTGTACACTATACATTGTGGCAAAGTACTCATTACAAACTTGCTTTGTAGGTTGAAATGATTAAATTGATTTCTTTTGCGCTCTTCGTCAGCAATATTTCGTCGATAGTTGTTTCCGTGTTGTTACTGGTCCCCTAGAAAGTAGTATTACCCTTACGTTACGTAGTACGTACTAATCGGTACCGAGATCGGTTTACACCTGGATAGTAGTCGATAAATACCGTAGTATTCTAATCTATATACGCGTATGCTACCTTCATGGATCTCCTCAATTCCTCGCATTCAAATTCTTCTTTTATAGTATACATCTTGATAATGATATTTTCTAGGTTTCCGCTCATTTCATTTTTAAAACATTTTAACAAAGGCTGAAATACATTTAAATAGTATTTATTACTAAATAAGAAATATTGCCAAGTAATATATATATATATAACTACAATTCATATATTAATTAACAGTTTTGCTCTTCGAATTAAATGTTTTTAGAATTATAATTCTTTGTTTTAAAATCCGTTGACTTGTTAATTTGATGATAGCTCGCTCATCCGTGGCTGTAATATGATCGTATACAATTTATGTTCTATCATTAATAATATATAAACGTTTAACAATATATATGATGTACATCGTATATATAAATTGTGATAAGTATTTGTAAATAGTTTAAAATATATGTATGATAATTGTAAAGAAGTCAGAAATCAATATTATGTTTATACTGTTGGAGTTATTTAACTTTTATATATTTCTTGTATTATATAATACATAATTTGGTGTAATAAAGTTATAATAAGTTGAGTGTTAATTTTTACAAAAAAAATAGATTTGTGTTTATAAAATCTATAGTTTATAAATATTATTCATATTGTGTTATATAGTACTACTATATAATATGTATGTCGAATACTGTTAATTAATGTTATTTAATTATAATTTATATATATGTAAATATATATATAATTGTAATACTATATATATTAATATTTATATATTTATAGTTGAATTTTATTAGCTTAACTGTACTCTATAGTTATTGGTACGTAACGCGAATCTGAAATAATTATTATTAAATTATATAACTTACTCAATCCAATCATAGCATCTCGTAGACTATCAGCATCTGATTGTGGGTCTATATTCTTTGCTTCTACAATGGTGCCAGTGGGAGGCTGTTGTAATTGGTCCATTAGCTACGTTATACGCTTTATGTACAGATTGTACAGTGGCCTCGCTAATTACATTTATATATTACCCGTTTGTTTAAATATTGGATTGATGTTTAATTTCTAATAATTAAAGTCATTGTAGTTTGGGGTATATAATAAATTCTACTAACAGCTGTGTACATGAGATTTTCGCTAAGATCATTAAAATTCTTGTTCATTTTTTGTTTACGATCGTATTTATATTTTGAATTAGAATCATTTTCTTTTTTACTGACTGGAGTTACGTTCGCCTTGCTTTTCGAAAACACTTTTTTCGATTTAGTTTCTATGCTATTTTCTTTATCTAAGGTTATTTCTCTTTCTTTGATCGATTCCCTTAATTTTATATTTGATGTAAGCAAGGATGGTTCTTTTTCTTTCTGCGAAATATCTATAATTTCCCTATTAGGATCCCTTGCGAATACTTCCCTTGAACCAGTCGGATTCCATAAATCGTTTCTATCTAATTGTTGCATCGGGTACGTGTTTGAATCCCTATTATAATTGTATGCATCCCTCGCATTAAAGTTATCTCTATAATCCCTATTCTGATAAGCATCTCTCATATAATTTTCCCGTGCCTCTTGCCACATCATATCTCTCATCTCTCGTTCTTTCGCGTCCCTCCAAATCGCTTCTTTCATGAGCATCTCGCGGGCATATGCATCGCGAACGATACTATCCTTCCCATCTTCTTTATCCTGAAACGCTGGATAACCCATTCGGTAAGTATCCATGTCTCGATCCGACATCGATCTGCTATCCCTCGTGGGCCGGCTGAAAGCGTCGTTGTCGTACGCCATATCCCGTGGATCCCTGAATTCGCGGAACGTTTCTCGCGCCGTGTCTCGATAATAAGGGTCCCTCGACTGGTAGGCATCTCTGGCGTAATCGTCCCGTGCGTACGGGTCGATCATATTACGCGAGTCGCGTTGATAGTTCGGATCGTCCCTCGAATCTCTAAAATCTCTCGGATCCCTGAAATCCCTCCCGTCTCTGATATCGCGTAGATCCCTCATGTCTCTTGGATCTCTGGAATCTCTCATACCCAGAGAATCTATATGGTTTATATTATCTCTGGGATCCCTATTATCTCTTCCATATCTTTCATTTCTTATGTCCTGGCTGTCTAAAGTATATATCTGATTTTTATCGATTCTCATATCTCGTACATTACTATCGAGTCTTTGCATACCTCCACTTTGTTGCGTCATATTAGAATTTGTCATACCTCTTGAAAAATTATTATCACTCGACTGAACATTCTCTTTATTATCTTTGGTGTTTTTATTATCGTTGGTTATTCTTTCGTTTTTGATATGTTGATTCATTTTGATTTGCTTGTAAGCAAAGCTCTTTACCAAATCTGTGTGTTGGTGTAGTTCTACAGTAATTA
>OZ038315.1:9004199-9109199 GCA_964035775.1 Osedax frankpressi | reverse complement strand
ATATATATATATATATATATATATATATATATAATACCACTATTCATTGTAAGTTTATTCCATTACATTTATATAATAACCTTGTTATTCGTTAATAAGTGTTTGTTTTTAATTATTTTTTTTTAATTAAATTATGAAAATTATTTTAATTTTAGTAATTTATTTATTTTTTTAATTTATTTATTTTTTAAATTTATTTATTTATATACCCGAACTAATATATAAGCTATTATATTATTTCAATATAACGTTATATATATTTGACCATATTGTCATTTATACTCTTTATTATATATACAGTATTTTATTTATTATTACTACATACTATTTCTTATGTCGAGTCAATCATAATTGTAAATTGGTTAACATATATGAACAATCGAATTCATTAATTTTTATTTGTTTTCATTTTTGGTGCTAATAACAGATTTATATATGAGAATAAATATTAAAAAACATAAAATATTTAAACCACGGAAGATTTACTAAAAAATACTAAACATACTAAACATACTAAACATACTAAACATACTAAACATACTAAACATACTAAACATACTAAACATACTAAACATACAAAACATACTAAACATACTAAACATACTAAACATACTAAACATACTAAACATACTAAACATATCAAACATACTAAACATACTAAACACACTAAACATACTAAACATACTAAACATACTAAATATACTAAACATACTAAACATATCAAACATACTAAACATACTAAACACACTAAACATACTAAACATACTAAACATACTAAACATACTAAACATACTAAACATACTAAACATACTACATATACTAAACATACTAAACATACCAAAAATACTAAACACACTAAACATACTAAACATACTAAACATACTAAACATACTAAACATTACTAAACATTACTAAACATACTAAACATACTAAACATACTAAACATACTAAACATTACTAAACATTACTAAACATACTAAACATACTAAACACACTAAACATACTAAACATACTACACATATCAAACATACTAAACATACTAAACACACTAAACATACTAAACATACTAAACATACTAAACATACTAAACATACTAAACATACTACATATACTAAACATACTAAACATACTAAACATACTAAACATACTAAACATACTAAACATTACTAAACATTACTAAACATACTAAACATACTAAACATACTAAACATACTAAACACACTAAACATACTAAACATTACTAAACATTACTAAACATACTAAACATTACTAAACATTACTAAACATACTAAACATTACTAAACATACTAAACATACTAAACATTACTAAACATTACTAAACATACTAAACATACTAAACACACTAAACATACTAAACATACTACACATATCAAACATACTAAACATACTAAACACACTAAACATACTAAACATACTAAACATACTAAACATACTAAACATACTAAACATACTACATATACTAAACATACTAAACATACTAAACATACTAAACATACTACTAAACATTACTAAACATTACTAAACATACTAAACATACTAAACATACTAAACATACTAAACACACTAAACATACTAAACATTACTAAACATTACTAAACATACTAAACATTACTAAACATTACTAAACATACTAAACATTACTAAACATACTAAACATACTAAACATACTAAACATTACTAAACATACTAAACACACTAAACATACTAAACATTACTAAACATTACTAAACATACTAAACATTACTAAACATTACTAAACATACTAAACATACTAAACATACTAAACATATATAACCATTACTAAATATACTAAACATACTAAATAGTAACAGTATTATTTTTGTGCAAGAGCCGTTCACATGGTTGGAAGATCAACTAGAGTGGATAATTATTGCATATAGGCTGTATATTATACACTGTATAGCCTATATATACCATTTAGGTTATAACTATATAGACATTATTTAATAATATAAAATAAAGATATAATCAGAAAAGGGTTTAAACTAGCAGGCATTTATGTTTTTAATAAAAAAATAATATTTCCTATATGTATACGTATATATATATTGTATATATGTATGCATATGTATATAACGTATATATATATAATTATTATATTTAACACTAGGAATTATTAGGAATGTTTACAGCTTTGATCAGTATTTATATAATGCTGATAAAAGGTATAACTTAAACTATAGTTTATAATTCAACGAATTTTCTATTCCTAATAATTGTGTATTCATTTAGAAATGAACTATTGTTGCATTATTGCATTTAACTAGAATTATATAATGTAATATGAAATTCCTATACAGATATTAATTAAATATATAAGTTAATATTCAATTTACATAGATGAATTACAATAAATTATTTATTTTCTAATAGTTTATCTACGTATCAAGTCGTACTTAATAAAAAGAAAACCTATTAGATTTTTTTATTTACAATCTATAACTGACTTATTTTAAAGTTTCATTTAGTATCTGATCCCTTTATTATATATCAGCTATTGTAGATATAGATGTGTCATATGTTATATTTTATACTTTAAGACATTTTTTATTTAGATTTTTGAGTAGAAATGTACCCACATATAAAATGTTATAAAATTATTATTATTATTAATATGTATTCAATAAACAGTCAAATTTAAACTTTATTTATTGATAGTATGCGAATATATAAAAATAATTTATTATATAAATAACCCCTCAATATTTAATTATACATGGAGAATATGTAATGTATTGTAGTCATTGTAGTCATATAGACTCGAAGGTACGTTGTAATCTCTCTTCAGTTTCTCGAAAATACAAATGATTTAATTGCTACCCAGTGCACGTATTCTTGCAATTATTTGTTTGTAATTTACATATAATTTACAAACATATATGTATTGTATACCATACTGTAAAAGGTTATACTTTGTACATTATTCACTGTACAACGTACAATATATGATATACATTAAATGTCCACTAATATATTTAATGTAGCAATATCTGTAAATTAGGGTTTACCTCATTTTTCAATTTCGTATACGAATGAATAACATATGTATACCGTGTATAGTATATACTGTATTATATGCACATAGATGGGCGCAATCCAGAAACATTTGATTATTTAAATACGTTTGCAGATACTTTCATAAAATGTCATTCATACCAACGATACTTTAATTTATATAGATATTTGTAATAGTTAATTTTAACCAATACATTTTTTAGTAAAATATATTAGTATATATAAACCTAGTATATATATAAACACTTTATGCCATACGTAAATATATATATATATAACAATTAACTTTATAAAATATGCATTGTATACTATTAATGTCATTAATGTAACTGTGTATTGCAATGTATTATTCATAAATACTAATTAAAACAAATATAGTAGAAAAAATATCAATAATTTATTATATGTATTATATAACAAAAAAAAATTCTTCACACTGATTAATATAATATAATTAATATAATAAATTTTTAAAAAGTGAGTATGATAAATATATATATATCATACTAATTTTTAACATATACATATGTACATATATATATATATATATATATATATATATATATATATATATATATGTAAATATAAAATATATAAGACCGTTAATTAATAAAATGATATAATATATTAGTATAATATCCTATGATTCATATGTTATATGTTATATCATAATACATCTTTTATATCGATTATTGAGTACTCTACATAGAAATATATGCGCTTATAAAATGATGTACAATTCTTATTAAAAACCATTTCAATTCAACTTTATTTAATATTAGCATGCGAATATATGCATATAGTTTATTATTGTATCATGTTTGCTAACAATAAACTTAATATCATTTAACATTCGCATTTAATAATAGAAAATGTGTTTATCCGATAAACGCCTCCTTTTTTGATAATAATTTGACTTGCATAGGAGAATACTATAATAACTTGGGATAATTATCCATATTATTTGATTTATTTATAACTAATTTATTTATAAAAAATTCACATTTTCATCTTATTCTGTATATGACATTTGAAATTATGTCAAAATAACTAATTGCGGTTTAATAATTGACTCTAATTTAATTTGGAAAATAGTTAAGAGATGTAGTTATAATTGAAACCATACGCATTATAATTCTAGAAATGATTTAAAACTTGCTCGAATACCCATTTCTAGTGGAATCACAACATCAATGTATAAGTTAATTGCATTTTCAAATTGTATTAAAATAAATAAACTTTATAATATAATTGATAATAATTATAATATAATTATGTAGTCAATGATATATATAATCAATGATGTTTAAATCAATATAATTAAAATAGTGTTTTTATAAAAAATCAAATCAATTATTAACTATAAATCCTATGAATAGAGTACTGTTATTTAATTTGTAGAATTCAATTAATTAATATTATTTAACATTTTATTTACGGTATATAGTAATAAATAGATATTAGTAATTTTTAACGCTATTTGAAAACATCATGTTATTAAATCTCCATGTAATGAAAAATTATCTATTTATCAATATTGTTTAAAATAGTTTGTGTCTTCAAAATATTGTTTATATCAGTTAAAAGTAAATACACGCATGCATAATTGTTTATTTCAGCGTTATTCGTTACTTATTCATAATTCATTGGCGTTTCTTTACTTGCTTTGAAGGTATACATATTGAATATATGTAACCATGAGTTACAAATATATTATTATTCTTAAAATTCAAAAAATATAGTAAATATGTTAATAATTCACAAACAAATTACCGGTGAAAATATTAATTTTAAATATAACTGATTTAAGAATAGTTAATATAAGTAAATATGACACCACATATTTATATAAAACTGTAAAGTTAAAAAATCATAGAAAACATTAAACCTTGATAGGAATATTATAATTCTAGGATAGCTATGAGATATTATCGCTCATCTTTGATATGTTTATATAATGATATATATATAAATATAAGAAATTGATGAAAAATGTACTATATAATTAAAAATATTTAATCTAAATATTATATCTTAAAATACAATTACTTAATATAATAAATATAATTGTTATACCTTAAAGTTGATGTATTAAAGTACAGTTATCATGTTTATAAGATTGTTATATATAATTACAAATTAGAATACCTATACTAACCTAAAAATTATTGTAAAATAATTTTTATAATATTAGATATAAACATTTTCCTTTGCAAACTTCTAAATGATATGTACTCACTTATAGATGCCGCAAGATAAATTAACACGTATTGCAATTGTTAGTGCAGACAAATGTAAACCAAAAAGATGCAGACAAGAATGCAGAAAATCTTGCCCCGTTGTAAGAATGGGTAAGCTATTTAATTGACAACTCCCATACAAAGTTGTATAGAATTGTAAGGATTACACCATTTAAAAATATTTTTGCTTAGAAATAACTACAATTTGTTGTATCAGTGTAATTCGTACGCGCAAGTTTAATTATTATTTAAAATGCGAATTTATTGTTTACATTTATATTACCTATAGGAAAACTATGTATTGAGGTGACGCCAGTGGATAAAATCGCTTACATTTCCGAAGAATTGTGTATCGGGTGTGGAATTTGCTCTAAGGTATATCTATTATAGGTTAATAGGTTTCAAAAATATCATAATTTTATAATAACCCCTATTTGTTCAAGGTATTTTATTATCGACCAGTCGAGTAATCCGTCTAAGCAACGCCTATCTTACAATGCTAACGCCTCTCCCTGTTGCAGTTTCTTTCATCAAATAACATAAATCTACATCCTATTATCAGCAACCTGCGTTAAGATTTCACCTTTTAAGACGATTCTATTATAACCTGTCCAGTAGTCCTACATCTCCACTATATCTTCTTACAATTCATCGCACCCCCATCTACAAGAATACCCCGGTGAAGTCAACTCTACCGTCAACCTAGATTCCAAACTACCCACCACATATAAATGCCCATTTGAAGTGGTATCCGTCCAACCCACTACGCACAAGTCTCTTTCGCAGCTGTTTCCATCGACTCAATTAGTAACCTCGCCACTACCCCGCAGCCCCTTAAGCGTCCACACCCCACGCAGAAATGCCCCTTCGAAGCCGTGTCCATCATCAACTTGCCGAGTAACCTAGAGAAAGACACGACCCACCGCTACAGCGCGAACTCGTTTAAACTGCATCGTCTGCCGATCCCGCGTCCCGGTCAAGTCCTCGGTCTGGTCGGCACTAATGGAATTGGCAAATCCACGGCGCTGAAAATCCTCGCCGGCAAACAGAAGCCCAACTTAGGACGTTTTGCGGTCAGCGAACAGATTTACTTGACCGACCCTATTTCATATCTGCTTTATTTCAATTCAGCATTCCAGACTTTACTGCGTTTCGACAACTTTTCAATATTTTAATACTACTGCCGAACTTGAGCTCTCGTGCAACCATTCGTCTTTTTTAAGACCTATCCCACTACATTTACCCTACTTTATTGAATTTCAAACACCCTACACTCAAAAACTTTACCATAATTTCAGGACCCACCGGATTGGACGGAAATTCTAAGTCATTTCCGGGGCTCGGAGCTGCAGAACTACTTCACAAAGATCCTAGAAGATGACATGAAGGCTGTCATAAAACCTCAGTACGTCGATCAAATTCCCAAGCTGGCAAAGGGAACCGTGCAATCTTTACTCGATAAGAAAGATGACACCAACACCCAGATTGAGATGTGCAAAATGCTCGGTTTGTGCAATTTCTTGGTGATAATAACAAGCTTGGTCCATTTGATCTCCACTTATAGATTCCTATTTACCATGTAATTATCAATAATGTATTTATATGTAGATTAAATGTAATAAGTTACAATTCGTCTAGACATTATATATGGTATTGTGTACTGTATGATACAGTAATGAGTAACTAGTGAGTATTTAATTATAATTCACATATAGACCTAATGGATGTGAGATCTAGAAATGTCGACGATTTATCTGGAGGTGAGCTACAGAGATTCGCTATTGCAATGATGTGTATTCAAAAGGGGGATATGTTGGTAAATGCGTTAAATCAATCTTTTAAATTCTATTGTAAATCAGGTATTCATACGTTTTCATTGCGTATTTTAATAATATATATTTTGTATTATTATTATTTTGGGCATTGTTATTATTATTTTTAATTTTTCGATTCGTAAATTAATTAAAAAATCAAAGTCGATTTTAATTTTCTCGAGAAGAGATAGGTTGACCTCTCACCCCGCACCTCAGCTTCATGTTCGATGAGCCGTCCTCGTACCTGGACGTGAAGCAGAGACTCAAGGCCGCGCAGGCGATTCGTTCGCTGCTAGCGTCCAACACCTACATCATTGTCGTAGAACACGATTTATCCGTGCTAGACTACCTGTCCGACTTTGTTTGTGTTCTGTACGGCTTGCCCGGAGCTTACGGAGTGGTCACTATGCCGTTCAGCGTAAGAGAAGGTTTACATATCCTGCGACAACCGACACCGTTGTCGACGTAGACATGACATTTCACGCCGACATTTACACTTCATCGTATATGCTGTAGATTTGATTGCCGTCACACTGATGCTATCATGTATTCTATTGTCTTACACCGATATAGAACTAATTATTACATTTGACACCGACACTATTAAAGTTGACACTATTATTCTTACTACATCTTGACCTCCAATTCTATCAATATAATTATAACTACGTATTTTACTATAACAAAATTCCTATACTGACCACATCCTGACACAACATATTAACATATGCGAATCCCGCCAACTTCGGCATTACTATAACACCCTAATCCACCAGGTATCAACATCTTCCTCGATGGATTCGTGCCGACTGAGAATTTGAGGTTCAGGGAATCTTCTTTGGTGTTTAAAGTGTCCGAAACTGCAACGGAAGAGGAGATAAAGAGACTCTGTCGATATGAGTATGGAAACATGAAGAAACAAATGGGTTTAGTTTTACAATGAAATCGATAAGAGAATGGCCACAAAAATTCAACTATAATCAATTCCCCATCCCCTAACTTCACTAACTCACCCCACATTATATTATAATATTATTTTTTATCATTTCACCTTGGATCGCATTCCATCACTTTCTTCCACATTAAATATTTTTAAACTTTAATTCTACGATATCGACCTTCAACCGCAACTCCCTTCCCACCCTTCGAACTTCCTATCATAGCCCCATCGTTACCAAATCCTCTCCTAACTCCTCCCCCCGTATCTCCGCCAGGCGACTTCAAACTGAGCATCTGTTGCGGCGAATTCACCGACTCCGAGATCATCGTGATGCTGGGCGAGAACGGCACCGGCAAAACCACCTTCATTCGCATGTTGGCGGGTCGTCTGAAGCCGGAGAGCGGCGAAAGTCCTCCCGTCCTGAACGTCAGCTACAAACCGCAGAAGATCAGTCCGAAGGCTCGGGGCACCGTCCGACAACTGTTGCACGACAAGATTCGCGACGCCTACGTACATCCCCAGTTCGTCACCGACGTGGTGAAACCTCTGCAAGTCGATAAACTCATGGACCAAGAGGTTTGCCCGGGCCAGGTCCGGTTGCTTTAGGGTAGAGGTTAGGTTTACGGTAACGGTTTAGTTTGAGTATTTAATACGGTTGTAGGAAAGTGAGATCTAGTATTTTAGTGGAGTTTAGAGTATTAAGATACGTCGGGGGCTTGAGTTATGGTGTTTGTGATGCTTTTTGTATAGGAGATTTATATGGATTTACAACGGTGGACCTATTTCAGATTTTAGAAATTATTGTTTTTAAATATTTACTTATATTATTCTTTTAACATACTTTTAACATACTTTAAATGCAATACTTTTGCCTATCTCTTTGCCTATCTCTCTGAAATACTCTACCATTCGTCTCAATCGATTCTAAGTCTCTCTATTGTAGAGTTACAACATGTAACATATTTAATTCATCCTCCCCTGTCTAATCTCTACTCCGATCCTCATTTCACCTACACACACCTCCTCACCTTCATCTCCCTATTCTTATTCACTTCCTGACCATTAGGTTTGGGTTCAGAACATAATACATAGGTCTCCTCTAACATATTATCTCACCTTTCTCAATAGTTTCAAAACCTCTCCTGGAATGCTGCAGTGTGTTTCGATAACCTACTCCTCTAACTTATAATTCATTCCTCCTCTTTTTCATCACCTTCTTACAATAACAAGTTTATGAGCTTTAATGAGCTATAAATATTACCTCAATATTTATTCCTAGCATATCGTCAATATCGCATCCTCGTCTAATCTCGTTCATTTAAACAGGTTCAAAACCTCTCTGGAGGAGAGCTACAGCGAGTAGCTATCACGTTGTGTCTAGGTAAACCAGCCGACGTCTATCTAATCGATGAACCAAGTGCCTACCTCGACTCCGAACAACGTTTGCATGCAGCCAAAGTTATAAAAAGGTCTGCCCCACCAGAATTCCAAAATCCAAAACCTCACCTCATGATTATTTACTGCGGTTTATAATTTCTATAGCATTCTTTAGGTGTAATATTCATTAAACATGGTTAACCACGTCAATAGTGGAATTTAAATTACGAATGTGAAATGTTAATTGCTATTATAACATGTTAATTTCCAATGTAATATTTGCAAATATTTCATAACTATTTACAGGTTCATTCTGCATGCTAAGAAAACGGCGTTCATCGTGGAGCATGATTTCATTATGGCCACATATCTCGCAGACAGAGTAATAGTGTTTGAAGGTATCCCTTCCATCGACACCAAAGCTAACTCGTTAGTGTTCAATTAAACCTATTCACGAGTTTTCATATCAATATGACTCAATACATCTACCTCTAGTACCGCCTATCTATTGATCACATCATAATAACCACAATAATATTAGTTGGAGAAATAAGTTGGAGAAAATAACTCATTTGAGTTATTCAACTATTAAATCATTCATTTATTTCATTATTTATCATAATTTTGTAATAATCAGATTATACAATTTAAAATTTATAATCAATATTTTAAAATATAAAACTATATTTATACATTCAATTCCAAACAGCCCTACTTCACTGCTTAGTGGAATGAACAAGTTTTTGAAGTCTTTGGAAATCACATTCAGGCGAGATCCTAACAATTTAAGACCTCGTATTAACAAATTGAATTCCGTTAAGGTTTTTTACAATGAGATATCACTTTATGGAACTATTTTATAATATATATTAGCTAATAAATTAATAACCAAATATTACATAATTGTTAATACTTTTTATATATAACAATTCTCTTCATAATAGTTATATTAAATTGAAAATAATCTAATCACTAACTAAAATTATTCAATTTTAGGATAGCGAACAGAAAAGAGGAGGAAATTATTTCTTTTTAGAAGATTAAATAATTGATCTTTGTTGATACTTTTCGAAGTAGTCCTTTAATAAAAATTATACAATTGACTTATTATTTTAATAAATATTAAATATAATACTCAATTTTGATATTGTTTATTTTTTTATCAAAATTAGAATGTAATAATTATTATTGGCTTATATGAGGCCATAATCTATAAACCTGGAAATATATTTACATATTTATAATGAATGTATTTTAAACTTTTAAATATATTTCATGTTTCTTACATAAAACACTGCATTCCATATTGATTTATTTTTAAACTAATCATAATTAAAATATATTATATTATATTTATATTATAATTGACAATTTTTTATTATATTCATTTTCGAAATATAGAGTAGCATATATATAATTATTTAATGAGATTGAGAACATTCTTATGTAATATCTTCTTTTAATATATTCTTAATAAAACTATATAATTATATTCAGATAGACATGTGAAAATAAATTAAACCAAATATGTCTTACAATAGTTTCTGAAAAAATATGTGATTCAATTTAATTAATTATAACAAACTTATATTGATACATTGATATTTACATAGATAATATTGAAAGTAGAATATATCATCTATATGATATATATTTATATTCACTAATAAACAATATTACCTTAACAGCCATTGTAATCCTGGCTATTAGATTATACTATAGTATAAATGATAAACTTCTCATTATACCTAACATTTGTTCTGCTAACAATTATCCAGTAAGGGAACAGAACAAACCACAAGTAGTTACATTACACAAGTAAGTTTACATTTATTTAATTCCAATATAATATATAAAACTATATTTTCATTATATATTGTAATCTTCTTTATATGATATTGAACACATATTTTGATTAAGATTATTTTAAAGTTACAAATTATCAGAAACAAATCTATCCACCAAATAATTTGTGCTCGCAAATGATGTTAATATTCGCCAAATATAGAATAGGATATAAAATCTGGAATTTAAATATTTAGTCTGGCATGTTTTTTATATAGTATTTAATATATAATTTATAATACAATTTCTATTTTTTGTAAGGAACGAATCATATGAATTATTAATTTTATTAATTTGTGCAATTTGAATGTGAAAAGAAAGTTGAAGAATGTGAAATGTTAATTATTAATATATAATTTTCTTGTACAATTTTGTGCTAAAAAATAAAATTAATATTGAATAATGAATATATTATGTATCAGTTTAAATAAGATGAACCGGAGTGATACATAACCTGATTATATATTAGTTGTCATATGTTTTGATTGTTATACAATAACTTGAATGAAATAAATAATTTTATTTATTTAACCCTTATTTAACGATATAATTTGAAAAAAAGGATTAAGTTGAAGAATTAGAATGTTAATATTAAATAATATATTACATGAACAAAGTTAGTATATATACTCGATATATATATATTATCTAAATAGTATATTACATATTATAATATACAAATTATATATTCCTAATAAGAATATTCCTAAGGTTCAATATGATGTTTTGCCTCTCAACATGAAAGTAACGGTAGTAATTTGTTAATGATGTAATCCCAATCACTACTTTATGTAAGACCAACAATTATACATGAATGAAATTAATTAAATTCTAACTAATTTTTTTTTATTTATCGAAACAATGTGCAATATTGAAAGTGACAGCTCACTAATAAGTAAATATTACAAATGTATATTAAGAATAAGTCAAAGTTAAAAATAAACACTATTTTAATATATCTATAAAACAATTAACGAATGTACATATTTAATTGGTCGAAGAATTATAATTTAATAACCATCTTAAAATTACTATATTTATAAAATTATCATTTCTATTATACTAAAAATTTTATTTTCAGACACTGACAATTCGCAAGAATACTAGCTGCACCCATCATCATATGTGTATTTGTAGATGTTACTATTTTTGAACTAAATTTTAAATAAATATAATCTCATTTTAATGATAAATACAATCATGACAATATATTATTAATGACATAATATTCTCAATGTATTTTAAATTGTAACCAATTTATCCGGAACAATTAATATAATTTGGAATTAAAATTCCAAATCGTAACCGATTAATCCGTAATAATTTATTACAATTTGGAATTTTAATTCCGGAAATTTATTTCCAAATTTTAACCAATTATACCGAAATAATTGAATACAATTTAGAATAAATTTTCCGGAAAAAGGTGTTCACGTTTTTATACAGACATTTTACAATTTTTTTTCCAAATTGTTCCGGAATATTCCAAAAAAATGTTTGCTGGGTTTACTATATATACTTTAATTTTCTTAACTAAATTTATTAAATATATCTTTAACAATAATATTAATAAGTTTAAAGCTAATTATTTATAGTTTATATATAGACTAGTTATTACATACAATATCACATTATTTTCTTTATTCAATATTTTTATATCGTATTAATTAGTATTATATTAAATAGAAATTATAAAATAATATTTCCACTGTATCGAATTTTTGAATCAAATGTTAGCACAGTTTTTTATGTAGCAATTAATTAACTCAAATTATTTGATATGTATGTTTTTCTTTGTATTAAATATAAGTATCCATATAAGGATAAATAATATTTATTAAATATTACTTAGTAATTTCTAGATGTCAAAGGTTTGTTTTTAGAGAGGATATATTATATTTGTGTATATAATAAACATCAGGAATTCATATATTGTTATTAGATGTATTTACAATATGAAATAATTAAATATTATTAGCGATATAAACATATATAGTAAATATATTTTGATTATCCATTTTTGTAATCCAAATCTATAAAAAAATTACGGTTTATGGGGCATTACAAATTAAGAGTTTCAAATGAATTCTCGATTAATCAAGAATTCGTAAAATTAATAGTTGACTACATTTTTGCCTGCAATTACGGTTATTTTTTAAGAAATGGATATCGACAACTGAAAACGGCTGATTTGTAAAATTTATGTTCAATATTTATTTACACTTTGATTTTAGACCAATCAATACTAATTTTACTACCAACATATCATTCTAATCAGCCTTGAATAATAAATATATAATTCAAAAATAATAATTTAAGTAAGGATTATAATGTTATAAATCATATAAACATGCCCACATATCATATAAACATACCCATATAGTCATTAGATAAAATTAATCTTGGCATTTAGTATGTATATTATAGTAACTAAATCATATATTTAGATATTAATTATATTTATTTATTATTTTTTTAAATCTATTCAATAAATAATTTTAACCCTTTTTATTTCAATAACTATTTTGTAACTACATTACTAGTTTTTGAAATAAATTTCAGTTATTGATAACTTATGTATAATAGCTTATACCAGAAAAACTATAAATATTGTGAATATAAACTATTATTAATTTTAAAGATTACTAAAAATTACACAATATGATGAAGTTTTATATTCAAAAGTAATATAGTATACATATATATAATTTATATATATTTTTTCTGTTAAAATTGATGTAATACCATTTTTCATTATTACTAATTACTTTTATTTGGTATGTACATATCTCGTGATTGAATAAGTTAATTATATAAAAATCTGTTTTGAAAAATAATACCAATGTTTTAATTTCGTATAGTATATATATATACTATACTAGCAATATTGTTCAGTAATTTATTTCCCATTCAATATTTTCTATATCCTATTTAACTATATATATTGATGTTACAAATGTATGTTTACAATAATGAACATATAGAACTAGTTATTAATAATTATATATAGGTTTTATAATAATTCTCTTAATATTTTCTTTTTATTTAATTTCTTTATATTATCAAAATAATGTAAGTATTTAAATTTATATTTTACATTTTATATATAGATTTTTGATATACATATATAAATGACTTTATGAATATATATATATATATATATATATAGTACCCAAATAACTTTATGAATATGAAATTAATAATATATAATTTCTTCTCATAGTAAATTTTTTTAATATCTTAAATTATTTGATAAATATTTAACATTATTACATTTTAACTTTCTGAAGTATTTTAGAAATCTCATTTAAGTATAACACTTTTAATACATATTTAAGCTAACATTTTTAGTGACTACTAAAATATTATATAATAAATACATAATTTATAGCATTCTTATTTATTAGCTATACAATTTTAGCAATTATTTATATTTGTCAACATATGAGTTTTATTATTTATAGATATTGCTTATTCAAGTAGATTAATAATAAAATAAATTAAAATATTATTTTTACCATTAATTATTTATTCTAATGTTGATATTATCTTTGTTTATAATACTTGGTTATTGATTTAGCGCTCTAATTTCAGGTGTAGCACACATTACATAAGTACTGCAATGCACATTTCAATGTAAGTCGATTCAGATGATATTGAAATCATTTTAGATTCCCTATCGATCTTGAGCGGTTGCTGTAATGGTTAATCAGAATGAAAAAGGTGAATTCAGATGACTACAAGTGGATTCCCTGTAAATATTCTGAATTGTGTATGTACCCTATACTTTGAGGAAAGTTTGTGGAAAGGTACGGCCTGACAATTAGGTTAGCGAGAAATACGATTCCTACGGATTGAAGAACCTACTGCCATTTTAAAGGTTAGAATTTAACTGTTTATGGTATATTGATTTTGTAGGTTAGTCGTTGTCATTCTACACATTATGCAGGCAATGCCAAAACATGGAGTTAAAAAAGGGGAATTCATCGCAATCTGATTTGGAATCTATTTCGAAGAACCACGATTATACTTTTAGAATGAATGTCGAGTTACAAAAATTAGTAGATCTTTTAATAGACAATAATGCATGATACTTCCGTAAATGAGGATATGTCATAAGTTTGTATTCGATACTTAATTACTTACTTATTTTTAATAATCAATCCATATTTTATATTATAGATTAATTAATATTTTCAGAATAATTATTTGGAGAAATAAAGAAGAATCCAATAATTTAGGTAATTTTCTTTTTTAATTCTATATAATAAAAATAACTAATATAAATTAAATATATAAGTTATACTTTGGAAAAGTATTGTGAATCCATGGTTTATAGATTACTAAATTGCTCATCCATGTTTCCTCAAGTAAAACTGAGGTGGAAAATATAAATGATAAGACATTAAGATTATGATAAGAAAATTATAAATATATTTTCATAATATAATTTTGACAAAAAATTAATTATTAGAATGCATCTATAAATATAGCATATTGTAGTTGATTAATTTGTATTAAAGTGATCAATACATTTATAAATCCTCTAAATAATTCTTAAGAGAAAATAATAGTAAATATTAATGTATATAAAATAATATTGTGTAAATAACCAATAATATGCATATATAATTCAATTTATCATTAATTCATATCACTATTCAGAAATGCAGACTACAAAATGCTAATCACTATCTATAAATGAGATTCATTACTATGTAAAGTACTATATGAGAGATGATCTATTTCTATGATATTTGTTAATACTATATATTCAAGATGACCTATATCATCCATGTTTATAATATAAAATTTATATTACAAAATTAATGATGTATTTTCAATTTAAATCTCATATATTAAATATTAAGATTATCTTTAATACAATTTACTTATTACTAAAAAATAAATTTAAAATGTGCTAATGATTGCATTATCTATTACAAATATACAAAAATACCCATTTAACAATTTGTTATCAGAAATAATAACAACAATGAATATTGGTATGTAATATATCCTTATTTTCTAAAAATAGATATAACTAATAATGCAATCACAATATATATATATTGTTTTATGAAAAATTGGTCCAAGTTTCTCCTATATACTATTATATCATATACCTATATATATATTAAAATATAGAATAAAGTTTAAACAAAATAAATTCGAAAATATGATGTATATTAAATGTAATATATATTAATATAAAAAATAGATTTCTAATATTATTTATATATATATAATAAGTGCATATTATAATATATGTTAAATAAATAACCATCATGTGTGTGTATTCATAATTATAATAAATGATCTAGTAATCATATATATTTTATTCAGTGTTTTTTATGTTGACAATTAATAAATATTGATATTATTTTGATTATTATTATCTCAAAAAAATTCTATTTAATATACATAGTAGGCATTTATAATATCTTAGCAGTTTATTTTAATAACTTCTAATTTAATATTCCCATAAACAAAATACGGATAAAATACAACATATTTATGATCTTTTTGTATATTCTTACTTATTGAGCATATTTATTTTTTAAATAAAATATTCCCATAATTGTCAAAATTTATTAGCAATAACTATTCATGTTTTACTATTATATAAATAAAAAAGGAAAATTAAGATGTAGTTAAATAATAACCAATTAAAATAAACTAATATTTGAATATAAAAAAAATGATTTTTAAAGTTTTTATTTAGCACTGAATTACTGAATTGAACTTGCATTGGAAGCAACACGTGGCCATAATTCAGCACATTCTTTAGCAACGGGTCCAGTAATAGCAGAACCTGCATATAATAATTTATTAATCTACACTTTTTATATTTAAAATTAATTTACAAATTAAATGTATCTCTTCAATATTTAAACATACATTTGTATATATAGATAACCTTTCATTTCACCTTTGTTATTTACTATAACTCCGGCATTATCTTCAAAGAAAATAAAAACTCCATCTTTCCGTCTTATACTTTTACGTTGGCGAATAACAACAGCGGGCATGACTATTTAAATTATTATAATTTAAACTATATATATTAATAAATAAATTAACTTTCCAATTAAATAAATTATATATATATTTACCTTTTTTACGAAGTTCAGGTTTTCCTTTTTTAATTGTTGCAATAATCATATCACCGCTTCCAGCAGCAGGCATTCTGTTAAGTCGTCCCTTAATTCCATAGACCGAAATGACAAACAAATTCTTAGCACCTATATAAATTGTAATCATAATGTAACTAAATATCTACAGTGTCTTTCAGATTGTGAACAGCAGTTTTAAAGTTATTTAATCATATTAAGTATCTGTATCATGTTAAAACTAAATATCAACAGTGTCTTTCAGTTTGTGAACAGCAGTTTATAGTTTATTTAATCATTTACAGAATTATACACAATTTAATCCTATTGGTTAAATCATTTAAACTAAAAATCATGTATAAAATATATAAAATATAAAGTATATCTAGATAATTGATGAATTCACGTAGGAAAGTATTTTAAGATATTATTATTGTTATAAATATAAAGCAACAGTATAATCAATATACACTAAACATCATTGTAAATTTGATATAATTTAAACAATTATAGCATTTCAAAAACTGTAATATGATAGCGACAAGCGATAGGTAATATTAGAAATTGTAATGAACCCATATTTAGTTTAATCAATATAAAGAACATAAATATTGTAATTTTAAATACTTAGTAAAATTATAGAATGTTCAAAAGAGAAATTTTATAAAAATTTGAATGTTCTTTAATATATGATAGATATTTATAATTATAGCCATAATAATATACTAGTATGGAATGTTGAAAGTTTATAAATAATTGATAGAAATGTGTATCATAACCATAACTAAATATCAACAATGTCTTTCAGACTGTGAACAGCAGTTTAAAGTTATATAATCATTTACAAATAATTTTAACAATTTAATCAGAAAGTATAATATCATCCACGTTTTCAAGAGTAAACTCCCATATATATTATCTTACACATGAATTAGTCAATATATTTTAGAAGCAATCCGAAGAGAACCCTCAGAAAGAACCAAATATATAAACTAAATCACTTTTACTCGCATAAAAGCTGTATAATATAATATATATAACCTCAGAGAATGGATATAACTGAGTCATCATTTAAAAAATATATTTCAGATAATAAAAATTATCATTGTTTCAAGGGTGACCTCCATATTATTACAGAATTATACACAATTTAATCCTAGTTGGTAAAATCATTTAAACTAAAAATCAACATTTTCTTTAAGGCTGTGAACAGCAATTTTTAAGATGTATAATCATTAATACTATAATGTAAATGTTTAAATGTACATGTATAATAGTATTAATATTAGGATGATGAATATACAATGTTATTACAATTTCATATTATTATTATAGTACAATTATTGAATATTTATTATAAAATATAAATGATATCTAGATAATTGATGAAATCACATAGGAAAGTATTTTAAGATATTAGCATCATCAAAAACTTTAATGAGATTGATAAGCTCTTTTTAGGTAATATTGGAGAGATTCCAATGAACCCTTATATAATTTAATCAAGGAACATAAATATTGTAATTTTAAATACTTAGTAATCTTGTTGAAATGGTCTTTAAGTTGAAAAATAATTATTTAAGAGTAAAATAAAATTAAAGCATGTTCAAGAGAAATTTTATAAAAATTTGAATGTTCTTTAATATACCCATACTATGATTTTAAAGAAAAATATATCATAAAAAATATTTGAATTGGAAAATTTCACTAATTAACTAGATCTATAAATCTGTATTATAAATGTGTAGGATTAAAAAAATAATTTATTTTATTAGATATTTGTAGTATATATTACAATTGAATTTATCTGAAAAAATACCTTAATGGTAAATAATGTTTAATAATATACCTTCAATATTAACTTTTGTACAGGTATTATTTTTGTAAGATTGTGAAGTTATTTATAGCTATAGACATAATAGTATAATAGTATGGAATGTTGAAAGTTAATAAATAATTTATAGAAATTAGTATCATAACCATAACTAAATATCAACAATGTCTTTCAGACTGTGAACAGCAGTTTAAAGTTGTATAATCATTTACAAATAATTTTAACAATTTAATCAGAAAGTATAATATCATCCACGTTTTCAAGAGTAAACCCCCATATATATTATCTTACACATGAAGTGGTCAATATATTTTAGAAGCAATCCGAAGAGAACCCTCAGAAAGAACTAAATATATTAACTAAATCACTTTTACTCGCATAAAAGCTGTATAATATAATATATATAACCTCAGAGAATGGATATAACTGAGTCATCATTTAAAAAATATATTTCAGATAGTAAAAATCATCTTTGTTTCAAGGGTGACCCCCCATATTCTATTAATTATTCTCGAAATTTTAGATAAAATTCAAAATATCAATAGAAAACCTATCAACAAATTAAATAATAACCAAGCATTCACTAATAATCATTGTAAATGATTACTAGCTTGATAATAAATACAATATAACCTCAGAGAATGGATTTAACTTTGTCATCATTATACATTTATTTTGAATATAAATATCAATATTTGGTTACTAGTAATTAGATCCATTTATTAGTATATATAACCTCCACCTTATATATATTTAATAAAGTTTAATTTTTAAACTTAGTATTTTATTTAATATTATGAACTATTATACTTTATTTGTGTTCTATTAACCAGTGTTATCAGCACAGTTCATAACGGCACCAACAGGTAAACCAAGAGATATTCGGAATTTTCCTCCGGCGGATCCTCCACGACCTATTTTAATAAAATAAGAGTGAAAATTAATATAATTAAAATGATATAAATTTAACACAAAAGTATTATAATAAAACATTAATATTAAAAATATCCAAATTTCATTAATACAATAATAAATATATTTTAAAATTTACCATAAATATTTCATATTGCTGAATTAAATTGTGATTTATCATCTTATTTCAACAATTCAATGGGTTCTTTTTAATAATATATAATTAGAGCATATCGTTTTTGAATAATACAAAGTAATTTTGATATATCTGAACAGTGTTGAACGATTCCATAAGATTTAAAAGATGGTTTTATTCACCTCTTTTAGACATGTTGATATTTTACAAAAGGAAGTTTAATATATAAATATAAACAAATTATAATAGAGAGAAAAAAAGAATATAAAATAACCCGTAAACATAATATATTAGCATATACATCAATAATTAAATATGTATCCTTTATATTGATAACGATATATATATTAATAATTATTATTATAGTAAATAAAGTAATTTAAGAATTTAATTTAAGTATAATAAATGCCAATCAAATTTAAATTCCAATGAATTTTATTATCCTTCATTCAATTGTTAACAATCTATATTTGAATTCTTGAATTCTTATTTATACGATAACTCTTAATAAGCATTTCGTAAATTACACTTAAATAGTCATTGAATATAATAATGTCTGTAAAAATATGTGGTCGTTGCGAAAAAACTGTTTATCCAACGGAAATATTAAACTGTTTAGATAAGGTATTTTACAGTAAAATATATATTTCATATAATATTAGTAAATCCATATTTTAAATATATAAATAATTAATCTATAATAGTATATTAATAATATTATTTTTTATATCTACTATAAATAGAGTAGTAAAGTTAAACTAGCACTTATATTACAACTATATTTTTATTTGAGATCAAATGTATCTACAATTTAGTAATTGTATAACATTTAATAAACGTTTTAAAAATATGTAGTTAAATTTATATATTCTATATCTACTAAATCTTATTTTTATAAAATATAAAACATTAATACGTTGTATTATACATTTTCTTGTTCAATATATTTTAAATATTTTTATTTCTTATAATAAATTATTTCTTATAAATCCAAGCGATATTTTAATTTCATTTACAGTAAACTTCGGAATGATTACTTTTATGAAATATATATTTATTTTAAATTCACTTTTATGTGAATTTATGCATAATTATATTATTCATTATAAAGTATTTTCTTAGTGTATTAATATATATAATTGTATATTAGATTTGAGTTCAATAGTAATTATATACTTTTAAATTGTTTAAATAATATTTTTTATAAATTAAATCAATTTTAAGAAATTTATAATGTTTTACTTATTACAATATGTATTGAACCTATTCATTAGTGATCCTTCCCACATATAGTCTTTTTACTCGAGCCTAATATGTACTTAGTACTAATTCTTACAGATCTCAAACAATTGAGCTTATATTATAGTTATTCTATTCTTGTATTTCCTTCTATGGTAATATATTATATAATATTATGTTATAATAATATTAATATCATTATTAATTTGATTGGTATTAGCAAATTTATTATATAACTAATAAGGATATGCATGTTTTGCAAAATCAATTGTTTTAATTATTTATAATATTATATTAATAGATTGTTACTTTTTAAATTATACATTATTTAACATTGTACAATAACATGTAGATTTAATGCAATTAATATTGGCCCATTTATCATATGTTTAGCTAGTTGTACTATTTATTGACATTCTACTTTATAACTTTATATTACATTTTTTTGGTTATGTTTATGTCATTTTTTAGTAATATAAATTATCTTGCAGTCATTAAAAGTTATCAAATTTGTTTACAAATCTCATATTTATATAACAAACATTGTCTATATATTCGGATTTGATGGTACTTTGGTGAACATTTATATTTATGTTATCCTCCATAATAAACGCCAATCACACTTACAACTGCAGTTATTGTAATCTATATATCTTGCACTTTTGTACTTTACTGGTATTTATAGCTCTCAGAATATTAGAGACGTCAATTGTATTGTAACATAGTATCATTTAAAGTAATATACTTAGAATTATATAATATAATTCAAATATTTTACTAATAATCCCACTTATACTCAATAATTATTAGTAGGATATATTTTATATTTCTTATCTATTTAATAATACTACTACTCTGTTATAAGGTTTCCCTGAGTATTGTAAATACCCTGCATATTGCCAAACTAAATATCTCAATTCCGTATCTAGAATGCAGGGAATGGTTATGCTAATATATATATATATATATATTCTAACTTCATACCGAGTAAAGTCTATAATATAGGTTCTTATTATACATTAGATTTATGTTCTGATTAATATCTATAGCAAATGCAGCTCCTATTTCCTGGTCCAAAGTAGTGCATAGATATTCTAGGAATGTCTTCATATTTACTGGATACGTTAGAAATTGAATCGTGGTTATGGAGGTTAACATGGAGATTCTGATTTAAATTATGATACATCCCGATGTAGGCTACCTAAATAAGATTTATATAAAACTTCAATCCCGCAAGTATTATATAACCTACATTGTAATTCTGAAATCAGTGTAAATCATGTTAATTTCGATTTGCATATATAACACTGCATATTATATAAGTTCATTTAATATTCAGTTAATTATTTTAGCGATGAATATAGAGGGAAGCCTGAATGTTTATGTTACTCTATTTTATGTATGTTTAATATAGTTTTAATTAACAAACTATAAATAAATGTTTCCATTATATATATAGTATATAGTATGATTATATTTTCAAATTTAACATTACTCAACTGCATTATATTCTGAGATATAAATATATTAATATCTTTTAATACTATTTTTAAAATTATTATTCACACATTTGCTTTATTATTTTTTAATATAAATATAATATTGTGCTAACTACAATATATAGACATCATCTATACATATTAAGTATAGTTTAATCTAAATTATAATGTAATTTATTATTAATTAAGTATCTTAGTTTACTATTAATAAATATTATTTATATACATATATATTCTTACTATAGACTAAATAGTATACTTTATGTTACAAAAGTAGATATATTATAATGTATACATATAAACTATTTGTAGATTTCCATTTTTATCACAATTTCTATTACTTACTCTTTTGATTCAACAATTATTATAATGTAGAATGTAAAATCTTTGTTAATGCAATGTTTTTATATTGTAATATGAATTGGCTTAATTTAAAAAAAATATAATTTATTTAATAAATATGTGACCATAGTTTGTAAAATCCAATTAATTGTAAATTTTCTTTTGAGATTATTAAGATAAAAAGTTAAGATTTATTCAAGATAAATTTTCAATAATAGTATTGTTTAATGCCTTGAAATGCTAACTCGATGTTCCTTAACACTCAGGCATGGCACAAGTCTTGTTTCCGTTGTCTGACGTGCGGTATGTCATTGAACATGAAGAACTACAAGGGCTACCAGAAGCAACCATATTGCAACACGTTAGTAAGCCTTGGTACAGCGTTTGGGTTTAGATTTTGGTTTTCTCTTATCTTTCCACAATGGTATGCCCAAGAACTCCCTTGAGAAAAACTATAAATTGGGTATAATATTCAATTTAAAAAATTCTATTTAGATATTATGCAATAAAAAATTCTATTTAGATATTATGCAATAAAAAATTCTATTTAGATATTATGCAATAAAAAATTATATTTAGATATTATGCAATAAAAAATTATATTTAGATATTATGCAATAAAAAAAATAAGTGGTATTGAAATGAATTGTTTATCAGGTGCCCTAGATTTATGATATATAATTAAACTTAGTAAAACTGTAAGATATATGACTACTATTTATAAAAACATTACAAATGTTATTTTGACCTATTATTTGATAATAGGATGTAGTACTATTAGTTGAGGTAGTGGTAGTAGTAGTAGTAGTAGTAGTAGCAGTAGTAGTAGTAGCAGTAGTGGTATCAGTAGTAGCAGTAGCAGTAGTAGTAGTAGTAGTAGTAGTGGTAGTAGTAGTAGTAGTAGAAGTAAGGATTCCTAGAGAATATAGTTCATTCAAATATAGTATGTGCATTGCACATTATGCAATCATATCAAGTTACATATTAATTCCCTAGTTAATTATAATATATACATATCATAGTATATTATATTATAAATTATATATTTTTTTAATATATATCTAAATTGAATATATATTGATTAAATAATAATAAGTAGTAATATGGGCTTGTCTATTCAAGACTTGGCCTGGATTGTGCAATCTAGTTTATAGCATTACACATATCATGTTATATTTACAATCTTTTCTTTGCACTTCACTTTGTTCAAAGTACAATGTACAGTGTACATTGTACATTGTACAGTGTACATTGTACAGTGTACATTGTACAGTGTACATTGTACAGTGTACATTGTACAGTGTACATTGTACAGTGTACATTGTACAGTGTACATTGTACAGTGTACATTGTACAGTGTACATTGTACAGTGTACATTGTACAGTGTACATTGTACAGTGTACATTGTACAGTGTACATTGTACAGTGTACATTGTACAGTGTACATTGTACAGTGTACATTGTACAGTGTACATTGTACAGTGTACATTGTACAGTGTACATTGTACAGTGTACATTGTACAGTGTACATTGTACAGTGTACATTGTACAGTGTACATTGTACAGTGTACATTGTACAGTGTACATTGTACAGTGTACATTGTACAGTGTACATTAGACCATTTCTAAAGATTTAATTTACAAAAATTCTACTGTAATGTTATGCATGTTGCTAAAATGCAGACTTAGTAAAAAGACATAAAAAATAAATATCTGCTTACAAATTTCTCCCTTTGAACATAATATTTGTTCAGATTTTTCAAAAAATATTTATTTACATTGATATTTCAATTTTATAATAGATAATAATATCTTGAAGTATATTTAATATGGTGTTAAAAATGTCATATTAATATATCTTATTACATAAGTGGTATATTTTAATTAAATTAATATTTAATAGTAATTTTGTATAACAAATTAAGATAAACAATACATATTGTATTATATTTATTTTTTTACTAAATTATAGTAGCAATAAAGATAATAATATTAATAGATACTATATTAGTAACCATATTTGTTAATTTAATATAAGTATAATATGTTAGGTTATAATATATATACTACATCTTATGATATATAGAATTCTATTAGCATATTATAATATATATAAAATATTACTATTAAACAGTAATGGTAATGTTATATAATCTAAAGTGTAATACAATAATATTGCAGTTGAAGTTATTTATTTAAATAATAAATACTTATAGATAATAATTTATTTACAGATTTCAAGATATTACTATAGATAGAGCCATGTATAGATTCAGACATTATTTCTTTACAGTAGTCGCACCCTTTCTTTCAAATTATTTGTATCAATGAATCAGATATGGGTCTAACATTCTTCATTTGTACTTTAAAAACTAAACAATTTAATGATATATAAATATAGTCTTAAAATGTGTGTAATATTATAATTAATATTATTTAAATAGAATTTCTTATAAATATTAATATTATATTAACAATGTATAACAATATACAACAGTTGTAATGATTGTCACAATTCAAATTTTATATTTTTATAAAAAGTTCCCAATATTTTTAAAAAATAAAATATATTTTCTCTTTAAATAACTTAGATGTTTTCCTCTAAATTTGAAACAATAACATGTTAGCCATATAAATGTTTTGGGTGCATCTATAAAAGACCGTATTCCTAATAAAATGATCAATAATTAATTTGTATCGTATTAGAACAGTATTAGAACAGTACGGCTACTTTTTATGTGAAATGCAGTGTAAGTAAGACATTTAAAAAAAAACTGTAAATTATATAATGTACACAAATTTTGATTTCGATGTCATATTTCCCCGAGGGTCAACTTCACAGATTATGAAAAGATAATATTATACTCTCTATCCAAACATCATTTTACTCTCGAATGAAATACATTCAAATGTATTCAAATTCTCAATTGCAGGCAAACACGTAAGTCTGTGTCTAACATGTAACCCTGCGATGATAAAGTGTGTAATTATTTATTATTGTGTAAACTTACCCGATGACTAAGTAACTGTACATAATGAAATCCAAACCCGGGTATATAGTAAATGACCTGGAAATGCATCGAGGGCTTAATTTATTTGTAGAAAACTTGATTTTGAAATAAACTACAGGTGCCACGTACAGTTTTTACATTTGTTATGAACTGGTGCCAACTAGTTCGATTGCATAACGGCGTCTACTTCCTGTCTATAGTGTACACAACAATACATAATGCATGTTTTCTTTAAACAAGGAATACACTAATTAAGTATTCCTCACGCAACGAGAAGGTAATAAGGGGTGAGATATTAAGTCTGCATGAGGACTCAACCTGATGGGGGAATTCAATTATAATCATTGTGTCGAGTTATTTATGGTATGTGTGTGCGAGTTTGTATGTGTGTGTGGGTGTACGAGTGCGTGTGTGTGTGCGAGTGTGTGTGTGTGGGTTTGTATGTGTGTGAGAATGTGTGTGAGAGTGTGTGTATTTGTATGTGTGTGAGAGTGTGTGTGTGTGAGAGTGTGTGTGTGTAGGTGTACGAGTATGTATCTGCGAGTGTGTGTGTGTGTTTGTATGTGTGTGGGTGTGTATGTGTTTCTATTTGAGAGATAAAGTGTGTTTATATATATGAGCGAAAATATGTATGATTTTGTGCTCGTGTGTGTGTATGTGTGTGATATAGAGATATGGTGTGTAAGAAATAAACACGGAATTGTTTATTCAAACATTGATAGTATTCCCTGAAAGCATATTATTTATATTATAGGTATTATGATATTTAATATTTGTTTATACAGTGCAGATCAACAAATATATTACTTAACTATTGATTATCATATTACATTCCTAAATCAATTCATTAGTCCACGAGTGTTGATATGTTTTTATTGTATAGTGACATAATAATGCAATTATTACTCAGACCCAACATGGTATTAGTACTGTGTTTTAGCTATTTATTTTATTAGTACTGTGGTTTAGCTATTTATTTTATTAGTACTGTGGTTTAGCTATTTATTTTATTAGTACCGTGTTTTATCTATTTATTTTATTAGTACCGTGTTTTAGTTATTTATTTTATTAGTACCGTGTTTTAGCTATTTATTTTATTGGTACCGTTTTACTATTGTGCAGTTGCAGGGAAAACACATTTATAATCTATAGAAGTTTACAATTGTATCCGATTATAGAATGCCAGTAATCATCCCTCATATGCATATCTTTATATGTTGTACTATATGTTGTATTGTGCCGTTTACTATCCAAACACAATGATATGAAATCAATAATAAACTATATTTATGAGGTCAAGGTGCACTGTTCATTGGTCCAAATTTTGATTGATTCTATGAATAACTACATGGTCCCTAGTAAGTACATATATAGCCAATAGTTTGTATTCACTATGTCATATGTCATGCCTCCCTCATGTGACAACTACACTTGTAACAATATATTCATTGTTTCATAGTAAATATCATTTTATAATTGATTATAACTATTTTTTACAATATGTATGTTTTCAAATTTATAACGAATATATTGATATTATTTGTGTAAAGAATATGTTTTATGTGTAAACTGTACTACTATTGTTGTTGTATAAACTGTGTACTATTGTTGTATAAACTTGGTACTATTGTTGTATAAACTTGGTACTAGGATTGTTTATAATTAAATGGTTATTTGGAAATAGTAGGAGTTAACCAAATCTGTCAATCGAAAATAAAAAACATTTAGTCTATATTTTATTTGGTCAAACTATGAACTCGTAATTTATCCTCAATGACCGCGTTAAGTAATTTGTATTATTTCTAATAAACGGTTATTAAAATAGAAATTAGTTCAGATTCGCCTAGATTAATATATTAATATATAGGTATAGATATATATCTATACCTCGTTGATATAATATACGATAAGCATATATTTATTATGCGTATACTTTACGAAGTAAAAGTATTGCATATTTCCACCTATTAATATGTGTTCATTGTGTACGCAAGTCGCGGTGTGTATTGTATATGCGGTGCGGTATGATAGAATAGAAAGTAATTCGCTTTCAATTGTTATATCGCATTGTATAATAGGCCGAACTAGAGTTTCTCAGATCGTTTGCTGACCAATAACAACCCGGCTTGGTCACAACGCAACGGTCAGCAGCTTTTCCGCCGCTAACGCGACCCTTTAATAATACCTTTACAATAGAATTTCACAAATTCCTATTTCATTAATATCGGCCGCCTAAACGGATTCAATTAAACCTGCGTGTTATGGTTTAATAATATACTAATTGAAGTACCCTAACATACACTATACACTATATACACTATATACACTCTATACACTCTATACACTCTATACACTCTATACACTCTATACACTCTATACACTCTATACACTCTATACACTCTATACACTCTATACACTCTATACACTCTATACACTCTATACACTCTATACACTCTATACACTCTATACACTCTATACACTCTATACACTCTATACACTCTATACACTCTATACACTCTATACACTCTATACACTCTATACACTCTATACACTCTATACACTCTATACACTCTATACACTCTATACACTCTATACACTCTATACACTCTATACACTCTATACACTCTATACACTCTATACACTCTATACACTCTATACACTATATACACTCTATACACTCTATACACTCCATACACTCTATACACTCTATACACTCTATACACTCTATACACTCTATACACTCTATATCATAAGTATACATTTAATTGCCAACGTATCCCATTTATATTTTATCTGTGGATATTTATCTATATATATTAATATTCATAACTGATTTATTGATTACTTTGATATGCATCATATATCCTCAACTTAATCACGACGGCATTTTAATATTCCTTATCTGCTTACATATTGTGTAGTGTTTTAATTATTAACGTAAACTGGCCTATCCTCTTACGGACAATCTATTAATTATAGTCATTTTCTATATACATTGAACTTCTATACGTGATATTCTGTATTGATACTTTGCATATATAGAGTGGATTGTTCACAAATATTGTTTGGATTTTTTATATATATTAATTTATAAAAAAATAAAGTTATCCTAGATTTTGGTCAAACATTAAGAACTGTCAGTCATCATTATTAAATTTGCGGGAAACTCATATTTTGAAATTAATTTTTTATTTCATGTTTTTATAATATAACTTTTATACTTTTTTTAATATCTTTGAATAATAATGTAAAAAAAGTAGTAACAATTTCAAAAAATTATATAACTAAACACATATTTTAAAATGTACTATTTCTATGTTATACATATATATACTATGAATATGTTTACATTATTTCGATTATAATATTTTTACTAAAAAATTATAAAAATGTCAAAAGTATTGAAATTTTATTTTTGGTGAATATTATTAAAAAAATATTTTTTCAAATATAATTATCTGAAAATATCAGTGAAAATCTATAAAATTCTTTACTGGATTTGAAACTATTTAGATCCGTAAATAGAATTCATATAGCTCAAATAGATATATACATTATATTATATATATACATTATTTTATATATATATATATATATATATATACATTATATTATATATATATATATATTATATTATATATAAATATATACATTATTTTATATATATATATTATATTATATATAAATATATATATTATTTTATATATAATTTTTTATAATATTATGTTATCTATGAATTTTATTATTCTCTTTCTCAAAAACCATTACAATTTATTTTGTTATACAGATTTCTTATGATATCATCAGTTATTGTTATATTCTACTGCATTGTAATAATGTGCCAAATTCTAATTGATGTATAAACTGTATACTAAAATGGATAGCAAAATATAAATTTGTTGATTAAGAAATAATCAGTGTCTAGCAGACTTTTCATGATTCTATTAACTTATATAATATAATAATAATATGTACCAGTTAGTATATGTAAATAGATGTGTGAACAGGTAATTTGCTGAAATAAAATGAAATGAGGCATATTTGTTTATTAATGGTATTATATGAATACAAAATTATTGTCAGTCCATTTTGTTGAAATAAATTAGAAGAATAATTAAAAAAAATATTTATTGGCTATTATTAGATAAAGCAAAATATAAGATATAAACAATTTAAAATTATTTAAACATTCAGTATATATCGTGTATATGGTGTATATGTATATGTATATGTATATTGTGTATATGTATATAGTGTATATGTATATAGTGTATATGTATATAGTGTATATGTATATGTATATATGTATATGTATATAGTGTATATGTATATAGTGTATATGTATATAGTGTATATGTATATGTATATAGTGTATATGTATATATGTATATGTATATAGTGTATATGTATATGTATATAGTGTATATGTATATACTGTATATGTATATAGTGTATATGTATATGTATATAGTGTATATATGTATATGTATATGTATATATGTATATAGTGTATATGTATATAGTGTATATGTATATTGTGTATATGTATATAGTGTATATGTATATAGTGTATATGTATATGTATATAGTGTATATGTGTATATGTATATGTATATATGTATATAGTGTATATGTATATAGTGTATATGTATATAGTGTATATGTATATAGTGTATATGTATATGGTGTATATGTATATAGTGTATATGTATATAGTGTATATGTATATAGTGTATATGTGTATATGTATATAGTGTATATGTATATATTGTATATGTATATAGTGTATATGTGTATATGTATATAGTGTATATGTATATAGTGTATATGTATATAGTGTATATGTATATAGTATATATGTATATAGTGTATATGTATATAATATATACATATACACTATATGTATATAGTATATATGTATATAGTGTATATGTATATAGTGTATATGTATATAGTGTATATGTATATAGTATATATGTATATAGTGTATATGTATATAGTATATATGTATATAGTATATATGTATATAGTATATATGTATATAGTGTATATAGTGTATATGTATATGTATATATTGTATACGTATATAGTATATATGTATATAGTGTATATGTATATAGTGTATATGTATATAGTGTATATGTATATAGTGTATATGTATATAGTGTATATGTATATAGTATATATGTATATAGTATATATGTATATAGTATATATGTATATATGTATATAGTGTATATGTATATAGTATATATGTATATAGTGTATATGTATATAGTATATATGTATATAGTGTATATGTATATAGTGTATATGTATATAGTGTATATGTATATAGTATATATGTATATAGTATATATGTATATAGTGTATATAGTGTATATGTATATGTATATATTGTATACGTATATAGTATATATGTATATAGTGTATATGTATATAGTGTATATGTATATAGTGTATATGTATATAGTGTATATGTATATAGTGTATATGTATATGTATATAGTATATATGTATATAGTATATATGTATATAGTATATATGTATATATGTATATAGTGTATATGTATATAGTATATATGTATATAGTGTATATGTATATAGTGTATATGTATATAGTGTATATGTATATAGTGTATATGTATATAATATATATGTATATAGTATATATGTATATAGTATATATGTATATATGTATATAGTGTATATGTATATAGTATATATGTATATAGTGTATATGTATATAGTGTATATGTATATAGTGTATATGTATATAGTGTATATGTATATAGTGTATATGTATATAGTATATATGTATATAGTGTATATATATAGTGTATATGTATATGGTAATAATAAAATAATTGTAATAGTTTGTAATAGTTTGAAAATTCTATTATGTATTATTGTTTACCAATACATTCATTATGTTTGTTAATTACTCAAGATTTAACAAAAATATATTTATTACATCATTCCGTTTATGACGTCGTCTATTTAAGTGACTAGATCGCATGGGGTTGCATTTCACGTGTCACGGACCTACGCGATATCTCAATGTTAACACCACATTTCACTTCGCTAGGCACTACCCAAAGACTAGCTTCACACCAATTGCTGACACTCCCGAAATGAGGAGACTTGCTGAAAACACTAAACTGCAATCTCAGGTTAACTAATGTTGTAGTTATAGTGTAGTTATAGTGTAGTTATAGTGTAGTTATTGTATAGTTATGGTGTAGTTATAGTATAGTTATAGCATATTTATTTAATAGTTATAGCATAATTATGGCATTTTATGGTGTAGTTGTAACGTAATGGCGTAGTTATGGTATAGTTATTGTGTTGTTGTGGCATAGTTAAAGTGTAGTTATTGTAGATTCACAGTTAATGTAGGCATATTATAATTATAATTTAAGTGTTGTGTAATTGTAGTTATGTTCCAGACCCAATCCTGTAGTAATATATTGGCATAATTCTATAATAAGTGTATTGTGATATCATTATACATTTTTCTGATTTTATTATTTTTTGTCTACTATTAAATTATGACTTGTAAGTCATAATTTGTTAATATTTGTGATATAAAAGTGTATATTTTAAAAATATCCTCAATTCAAATCTATATATTTCCATTTTTAACTTTTTATCAATTTAAAAGTTCACTGACCTCACCTCACCTCAATAAATAATTGATATTCCATCAAGGTCACTTTTCTATATGCAAGTCCCAGTTTTCGTAATGTATCTATTTTTAGAACCAATTGAAACATTCTGTTGAAAACTTCCTAGTGGTGAATAATATGGATATGTAACTTAACATAACATGCCATTGTATGCTTCTTTATCTGTACCCCGTTTAATACATTACACCCCCCCTGTTTAATACATTACACCCTGTTTAATACATTACACCCTCTTTAAACACTTTACCCCACTAACGCGTAATGCCTTTGTTATAAAATTTCTGATTGCAGATTAAATATCATGAGGATTTCGAGAAGCAGAAAGGAACTAAAACTTCAGTGACCGATGACCCTGAACTATTACGTAACCTTCACAATCAGGAACAAAATAGTCTGGTTTGTACTCTCTATCCACCTCCCACTCTCGTCACGCTCATTCTCCTTCTCCCCCTTACAATGGTCACTAGTTTAACATAATCTAATACCATGTATAATGAGTATGTTTGCTGACCTCTCCGATGACCCCTGCAGGTGAAGTACCACAAGGAATTTGAAGACAGCAAAGGTAAGATAACGTCCGTTCAAGATGACATGGAGACACAGAGACAAAAAATGGTTCAGGATCAAAGAAGTTTGGTTAGTGATAAAATCAATGATAATATATGTATATATATATTAATCTAATGAAGATATATTAATCTAATGCATGTTGTTATGTAATAGAACATGTCTAATGTACAAAGGATTGAATTCTCTGACAGGATTAAAAATTAAAAATTAATCTTAGAATAAAATAAAATTGCTGAATTCATACGCTGACTTATTAAAACCAGAACATCTTAACCTAGAGATAGGTATCACTTGTCCAGGGTATCAAGACTATCTCTTAATAGTCATAGGTTCCACCAAGCCAAAGATCCTGGAATGGAATTTGGGAACTCCACCGAATATCAATTAATTGATAACATATACAATGAACTCATCATTTCTCTGAGATTCTTTCTAATATCGACGATGAGGATAGATAATGAATTGTTTATTTACAAACTTTTCGTGTAAGCAACATTCTAGGTAGCATTAGCAAGAGGTAGATGGAGATAATGGGGAGGAGTTCTTATTATAATGGGGAGGAAGCGAGTGTGATAATGAGGGAGATTATGGGGAGGGAGTACATGTTATAATGAGGATGACGTGAGGGAGATAATGATGAGTGAGTTAGGGAGATAATGAGGAGGGACTAAGTGAAAGGGAGAGAAGGAGAATGTGAGGATGTGAAAGGGTGAGAAGGAGAAGGTGAGGATGTGAAAGGGAGATAAGGAGAAGGTGAGGAAGTGAAAGGGAGAGAAGGAGAATGTGAGGATGTGAAAGGGAGATAAGGAGAAGGTGAGGATGTGAAAGGGAGAGAAGGAGAAGGTGAGGAAGTGAAAGGGAGAGAAGGAGAAGGTGAGGATGTGAAAGGGAGATAAGGAGAAGGTGAGGAAGTGAAAGGGAGAGAAGGAGAAGGTGAGGATGTGAAAGGGAGAGAAGGAGAAGGTGAGGATGTGAAAGGGAGAGAAGGAGAAGGTGAGGATGTGAAAGGGAGATAAGGAGAAGGTGAGGAAGTGAAAGGGAGAGAAGCAGAAGGTGAGGATGTGAAAGGGAGAGAAGGAGAAGGTGAGGATGTGAAAGGGAGATAAGGAGAAGGTGAGGAAGTGAAAGGGAGAGAAGGAGAAGGTGAGGATGTGAAAGGGGGAGAAGGATAAGGTGAGGATATGAAAGGGAGAGAAGCAGAAGGTGAGGATGTGAAAGGGAGATAAGCAGAAGGTGAGGATGTGAAAGGGAGAGAAGGAGAAGGTGAGGATGTGAAAGGGAGATAAGGAGAAGGTGAGGAAGTGAAAGGTGGAGAAGGAGAAGGTGAGGAAGTGAAAGGGAGAGAAGGAGAAGGTGAGGATGTGAAAGGGAGAGAAGGAGAAGGTGAGGATGTGAAAGGGAGAGAAGGAGAAGGTGAGGATGTGAAAGGGAGATAAGGAGAAGGTGAGGAAGTGAAAGGGAGAGAAGGAGAAGGTGAGGATGTGAAAGGGAGAGAAGGAGAAGGTGAGGATGTGAAAGGGAGATAAGGAGAAGGTGAGGATGTGAAAGGGAGATAAGGAGAAGGTGAGGAAGTGAAAGGGAGAGAAGGAGAAGTTGAGGATGTGAAAGGGAGATAAGGAGAAGGTGAGGATGTGAAAGGGAGATAAGGAGAAGGTGAGGAAGTGAAAGGGAGAGAAGGAGAAGGTGAGGATGTGAAAGGGAGAGAAGGAGAAGGTGAGGATGTGAAAGGGAGATAAGGAGAAGGTGAGGAAGTGAAAGGGAGAGAAGGAGAAGGTGAGGATGTGAAAGGGAGATAAGGAGAAGGTGAGGAAGTGAAAGGGAGAGAAGGAGAAGGTGAGGATGTGAAAGGGAGATAAGGAGAAGATGAGGATGTGAAAGGGAGAGAAGGAGAAGGTGAGGATGTGAAAGGGAGAGAAGGAGAAGGTGAGGATGTGAAAGGGAGAGAAGGAGAAGGTGAGGATGTGAAAGGGAGATAAGGAGAAGGTGAGGAAGTGAAAGGGAGAGAAGCAGAAGGTGAGGATGTGAAAGGGAGAGAAGGAGAAGGTGAGGATGTGAAAGGGAGATAAGGAGAAGGTGAGGAAGTGAAAGGGAGAGAAGGAGAAGGTGAGGATGTGAAAGGGAGAGAAGGAGAAGGTGAGGATGTGAAAGGGAGAGAAGGAGAAGGTGAGGATGTGAAAGGGAGAGAAGGAGAAGGTGAGGATGTGAAAGGGAGAGAAGGAGAAGGTGAGGATGTGAAAGGGAGAGAAGGAGAAGGTGAGGATGTGAAAGGGAGAGAAGGAGAAGGTGAGGAAGTGAAAGGGAGAGAAGGAGAAGGTGAGGAAGTGAAAGGGAGATAAGGAGAAGGTGAGGATGTGAAAGGGAGATAAGGAGAAGGTGAGGATGTGAAAGGGAGAGAAGGAGAAGGTGAGGATGTGAAAGGGAGAGAAGGAGAAGGTGAGGAAGTGAAAGGGAGAGAAGGAGAAGGTGAGGAAGTGAAAGGGAGATAAGGAGAAGGTGAGGATGTGAAAGGGAGATAAGGAGAAGGTGAGGATGTGAAAGGGAGATAAGGAGAAGGTGAGGAAGTGAAAGGGTGAATGTGAAATAAATGTCAGTAAGTGATGGATAATTGTTGTATTTAGGAAATAATGATTGCGTTCCAGAAAGAGGAAGTGAAAGGTAAAGGTCGGAGAAAGAGGGAAGAGAGATAGGGAGAGAGATAATAGCATATAACAAATCTTAAGTATAGACTAATCTAATATACCATTTATAACTCTTCATCCTACCATTACTTTTTAACCATATTCATATCTCCAATTACAAACTCCTATTACACCCCCATCTACACTATCTTATCCCCCAATTAACTTAAACTTTACACCCATTTACTCTACTGACCTAATTGTCAACCTTAACTCTCTTCTACTAACTCTGTCCAAAACACCCACTAACAATATCCTTGCACTCCTCTCCCTACGTCATTACACATCTGTAAACTACATAACTAGTCCTATACTATATCCATATACCACACACTAAATTAACCCTCTTTATCATACTCCTTACAGCTAGAAACTATATCACTCCTACACATTACACTATTTCTAGTACACTACAAGGTCTATCCAATCACCCATACCCTGCCCCCAAATGATCCTACACCATACCACTAGACAAGATATCATACACCCCCCATATTGTTTCATTACTCATCTTTACCTCTATCTGTATCTAGTTTCCTCCCCTCCTCACTATTTCCTCCTCATTCTTCCCCTACACTCTTCCCCTACACTCTTCCCCTACACTCTTCCCCTACACTCTTCCCCTACACTCTTCCCCTACACTCTTCCCCTACACTCTTCCACTACACTCTTCCTCTACACTCTTTACCTCTACTACACTCTTCCCTTACACTCTTTACCTCTACTAGACTCTTACCCTACACTCTTCCCCTACACTCTTTCCCTACACTCTTCCCCTATACTCTTCACCTAGACTCTTCCCCTATACTCTTCCTCTACACTCTTCCCTTACACTCTTCCTCTACACTCTTTACCTCTACTAGACTCTTACCCTACACTCTTCCCCTACACTCTTTCCCTACACTCTTCCCCTATACTCTTCACCTACACTCTTCCCCTATACTCTTCCTCTACACTCTTTCCCTACACTCTTCCACTACACTCTTCCCCTATACTCTTCCCCTACACTCTTCCCCTATACTCTTCCTCTACACTCTTTCCCTACACTCTTACACTACACTCTTCCCCTATACTCTTCCCCTACACTCTTCCCCTATACTCTTCCTCTACACTCTTTCCCTACACTCTTCCACTACACTCTTCCCCTATACTCTTCCCCTACACTCTTCCCCTATACTTTTCCTCTACACTCTTTCCCTCTACTACGCTCTTTCCCCTACACTCTTCCCCTACACTCTTTACCTCTACTAGACTATTCCCCTACACTCTCCAGCACAAATACCACGAGGACTTTGAACAGAACATAAGGGGAGCTAAACAAACCGGGGTTGATGACGCTGAAATGAATCGCATTCGCTCTCAACAGGTTCCCGACTACAGAGGTCAAAAGGAAGGTCGTGAGCAAATGGAGCGTAACCGTGCCCTAGTGTCCGATAAACAAGGTCAGACTCCTAGTGCCTCTAACCAACATGGTACTCCGCTGTACCCCTGTTGTTATTTGAGACCTCTTAGCCTTAACCCCCTTTAGGCTTTAACCCCCTTAGCCCCTGTTAACTCATTAATAGTTACGATACCATTTTCTAAATAAAGAAATTTCTTTATATTAAATATAAATCATAAATTATTAAATTCCCTATGTCTCAGAAATACAATTTTAACATTCAATAATTTGTAATATTTATTTAGATTTCAAACCATTGACTTCATCCCATCACCTAGCAGCCTCCTAGAGCTGGTCTCCATCTCTCCATAACCTAGAATGAATACCAACCTGTATTCGGTGTAGTTTCCTCCCCGTCTAACAATGTATACCCATGTATACATTGTTATTTACATGTACTACTCTTGCTATGTACATCATTCATAGGAAACATATATTGTTCTACCATTTGCCTAGTCTAGCTATATTTAGTTCATGTTTAGCTTCTACCAACACCTGTTTAATGCATATTTTATTTCGTTAATAGCTAATACAATGCATACTTTTGATTAAAACTTAATTTATTAAGTTAGCGATGAAATATTATTATTATTATAATTATTATTATTATTATTATAAATATTATTATTATTATAATTATTATTATTATTATTATTATTATTATTAATATTATTATTATTATTATTATTATTTTTATTATTATTATTATTATTATTATTATTATTATTATTATTATTATTAATATTATTATTATTATTATTATTATTATTTTTATTATTATTATTATTATTATTATTATTATTATTATTATTATTAATATTATTATTATTATTATTTTTATTTTTATTATTATTATTATTATTATTATTATTATTATTTTTATTTTTATTATTATTATTATTACTATTATTACTATTATTATTATTATTATTATTATTATTATTATTTTTATTATTTTTATTATTATTGATTTTATTATTAACAAATATACTTTACAATTCAATTGTTCCTGATAACAAATCAAATAATTTGTATTATTTTCCCAAATTTTGGAGGATTACAAATCTTTTACAATATAACCATATTATCTAATTTGAATCCATGCAGATATTGAATATATTAATTATAATAATTTCTTGTACCTAATTATTACATATAAATATGAATTTGATAATCTGGCATGTTTTTATTTTATATTTGACTACACGAACGGTGTGCAGAAAATATAGATTTACCATGATTTCGTATGACCTGCATGAGTGACCTCGCTTGACCCCTTATCTCCCTTAGAAACGCTGATGTACGGTGACGCACCACCTACTGGAGACTACAGTTCACCGTATACCGCGCGACAGACTTCCACCACGACAAGATTTGCTCCCGGACCCCAAGGTTTCACTGTGTCTGCGGTAGGGAAAAGGTAGGGGGTTGGAAAAAGTAGGTGTGGGGAAAAGTAGGGATTGGGAAGAAGTAGGGAAAAGATTAACGTAGACGTTATGAGGAGAAGGTATGGGAAGAGTACATGAGGGTTTAGAGGACACGAGAGTTAGCGGATGCGATATGTTGGGGGAAATGTAGTAGAATATAGGTTAGTGAAATATAAGAACTGAAATATTTATAAGCAAGGTTAGAGAATAAGAGAGTAACATTTGTGGAGAAATGGTATTTAGGGGAAGAGAGAGAGGATAAAATTGCGGAAAGTAGAGGTAATGAGATAAGGGAATGCTTAGTTTTAATGTAAATATGAGTGAGGGAAAACAAATATAGCGAAATATACACATAGAAAGAAGCTAAAGGAAGTGTAGAATATGTAGGGTATATCGGAGTATAGTGGGGTATAGCGGGGTAGAGCGGGGTAGAGTGGGGTAGCTAACTCATTAGATTACATGCATGCTATATCGGAATGTATTAGCCTCGGCATATTACCTCTAGGTAGACCGCGTTATTACTCCTGATTAGTGTACATTAGTGCCACTATAAGAGCCAATGTCAGTTGCATATCTCTTGCATGGCTAATCATTCATCTAAAAGCTTATTAAGATGCTTACCTGTATGATTGTGCAGCAATTCCTCATATTCTCTATGCAAATCATTTGTGCCTTGATAATGATCTAAAAATAGATTTCCAGTAAATTTGGTCTGTTTGTACACATCCAAGCTATTATGTAAACATATAAATCTAGTTATTCTAGATGGGTATTATTTTTCAATAAATGTAAATTATTAATGCATATAAATCATATATTTAACATATTTATTATTTATTAGTTATTGTTTTGAGTTCCTATTACTAAATATAATAAATATTGTTATAAATGTATTAGAAACATTAATTACCATTATTATGTAACATTATATAAAAGTATCAATTCGAAAAGTGTTAACTTAAATACCCTATACATAATTACTAATTAATCATAACATATTTCACTATAGATTATATTTAGATTTAAACAATATTTTATAAAATATTTCTATAGTTCCTAAATAATCTCGGTTAGATTAATCTTATATAGAATATGACCATAATAGGGTATAACTTATAAACTGTTGTAAACTTTGTATGATATGTGTTGTAATCAATTCTCAGTTAGTACCAATCATTTAATATGACATTATTGACCACTAGACTTGCCTTTATTGCCTATTTAGTAAGATACTACTGAGTTGGTAGAACTGACCATATACAACTTAAATACTACTGTACAGATATTAAGTTATTCACTAATGACCACACACTACTTAATATACTGCTGACCACACATCCATTAATATACTGCTGCACACACACTACTGACCACACTAAGTTATTCACTACTGAACACACCAAGTTATTCACTACTGACCACACTAAGTTATTCACTACTGACCACACTAAGTTATACTCTACTGACCACACCAAGTTATTCACTACTGACCACACCTAGTTATTCACTACTGACCACACTAAGTTATACACTACTGAACACACTAAGTTATACACTACTGACCACACTAAGTTATTCAATACTGACCACACCAAGTTATTCACTACTGACCACACCTAGTTATAAACTACTGACCACACCATGTTATTCACTACTGACCACACCAAGTTATTCACTACTGACCACACCAAGTTATTCACTACTGACCACACTAAGTTATACACCACTTAATACACTACTGACTATACTTTAGCCATACACACTACTTAATGCACTATTTACAGCATTAATACTCTACTGACCACACAATACTAACTACAAACTTAGTAAATAACTACTGACCACTCATTCCTTCTCTATTTACTGCTTACTAATTGCTTACCTATTGACTACTTATCAACACCCTATTGACTTCTTACCAACACCCTATTAACTACTTATCAATACCCTATTAACTACATACCAACACTCTATTCACTAAATACCAACACCCTATTAACTACTTACCAACACTTTATTAACTATTTATCAACACCCTATTGACTACTTACCAATACCCTATTAACTAATTATCAACACCCTATTAACTACTTACCAACGCCCTATTAACTAATTACCAACACCCTATTGAGTACTGACCATCACCCTATTAACTACTTATCAACACCCTATTAACTACTTACCAACACCCTATTGATTACTGACCATCACCCTATTGACTACATACCAATGCCTTATTAACTACATACCAACGTCCTATTAACTACTTATCAACACTTTATTAACTACATACCAACTCCTTATTAACTACTTACCATCACCCTATTGACTACTTACCAACACCCTATTAACTACTTACCAATACCCTATTGACTACTTACCATCACCATATTAACTACTTACCAACACCTTATTAACTACTGACTATCACCCTATTGACTACTTACCAACACCCTATTGACTACTTACCAACACCCTATTGACTACTTACCAACACCCTATTAACTACTTACCAACACCCTATTGACTAACAGGAGATAGTCGCGTGACTTCGCAACCCAGATCAGTCGGAAGCATCTCCGACTACGACCCGATGTCCGGTCAACCGGCTCAGGGATACCGACAGCCCACGGTCCACCACCAGGCGTACCCGGCGTCTGCGCATGTACCCGCCCACGGTAAGCCCCTAACCACGCCCCCCCCCCCTTTCCTACGGTACCGCTAGTCCGGGCCACCGGCGGAGATTGTAAACGAGCGCCTCGTTTTCGATTTGAACATTCCTATTTAAAGGCTGCGACGGCGTCAACGTTATATTTATATACGAGTCGACCCCGTTTTCTCTTTGTTTTGAGCATGTCGATAGCATTCCCGTTATCCCCGACCCCCCGCCCCACCCCCACCCCGCCCCCACCCCGTTTCACTGTGCGTCTATTGTTTTGTTATGGTTTCGCTCGTTTCACGCCCGCCTATACACCGCCGCCCCTGCGCTAGAACAAGCCACGCCCCCCGTAGAGGAAGCCGCGCCCCCCGCGCTACCGTGCGAAGACAAAGGGCCCCTGGTTCCTATAAACCAGCCGGTCGCATTGATGATGGAACAACCAGAAGGTAGTCTACGTTTAGATGTCACATGTTCCTAAGATCTAATATCCAACGATAGTAGAATACATCGATCATATTTTGAATTATCACGTAATCATTTTAAATAACTATTTTTTATATTTTAATTTATCATTTAATTTCATTCCCCAATATATTATGCATTCATTTTCACTAATAATATAATCTCCCTGCATATGTCCCTCATAATCTCCCTGTCATGTTTGTCATAATATTTGGTTTTGCATCCTCGTAATATATAGATTAGAAATGTTTGTTTTAAATGTAAACCTGCATTCAAATTTCTACTAATATTGTTACTTTTTGATTTTTGAATTCCCCATGATTTGTCTAAATTTATCTAACCTTGATTTCCTGTTGTATTCGTGTTTATATTATATCAATATATACTCATCTATACTACAATTGTGTAGAACAAAGAAGGCAACAACATCAACAACAACAACACCAACCGCAACAACATCAGCAACAACAACAACAGCAGCAACAACAACTACAACAACATCAACAACAACAACAGCAGCAACAACAACAACAACAACAGCAACAACAACAAAGAAATAATTTCCAAGTTTATTTAATCATAATAAAGTATATTTCTTTAATATTTTAACAATATATGAAAAAGTTCACATTATATGAAAAAGTATTTTAAATCATATATATTTTGTTACAGCGCATTACCAACGATTGAGTTCAAAAGGAGGCAATAGTTATAAAAGCAGATAATAGAAATCATTATCTGAGCTTAATGCAATGCAATCATTATTAACGCAATGCAATCATTAATGCTGATATTTTAAAAATAGAATCTAGGTACAGGATTAAAGATGGTGACAATTAAATACAATTTATTTTATATATTATGTTCTATGAACATAATAACAATATTATATATATTAAGTTAATTATGTGCATAAGGTAAATATAAAATAAAATATTCTTGATATTAGTTTATAAAAATATATATCATTTATATATTTTAATTAAATATAGATACTAACAAATGGTTTTAATTATATAAGGTGGATATATAATTCTAAATCAATAAATATTTTAATATCATTATATATTATTTTCTTATCTTTTCATTAACGTATATTTTAAGACAAAGGAACATTACATAATACTATCTTGTCATGGCGTATATTTATACTTAAAACAATAAGTCTCATAGTATTTTGTAAAGTGAATTTTATAGTAAAATTTAATTATAGTTCATATGCATATAGCGTATTGTTTATGTGCTTAATCGTTATCACATGATCTAAATTAACCAATTAGGATATAGCGACATTTGTATAGATCTTGGTATTTTTTAAACTGTTGTACTATATTTAAAGTATCATTTTATATGTTCGAGTTAGTAATTTACAATTCAAGTTTATGAAAATCTACTCTTTCTCTACGTTCCACAATCCCAACAGCAACAACGTCAACCATCGCAAAACTCCGCCGCCCAAGTGCCGAGACCTCAGTCGACTCCCAAACAAATTGTCTTCCTGGCCATGTACGATTACGAAGCTCAAGATACCGACGAGGTTTGCTGAAATCAGATTTGGAGCAACAATTCCAACTTGCAACATCTCTTCTTTATTTCTTTGCAACGTATCATTATATTTATATAATTAAAGATATGCATGCCTATGTGTAATACTAATCAGTTATCCCCACTACTACTACTACTACTATTATAACTACTATTACTATTGCTACAGCTACTTAATTCAATTACACATTCAACGTCGTCATTTCAGGTGTCGTTTAAAGAGGGCGATTACGTAATCAAAGTAACTCCCATCGACGAGGGCTGGATGTTCGGCACGATTCAGAGAACCGGCGTCAGCGGAATGTTGCCAGCAAACTACGTAGAACAGATGAAATAATCGCCTGGGAAACCCGTCGCCTGGCGGCAATAGTACACCCTAGTCCAGCATCTGGTTCTCGATGTCACAGACCCCCCTACACTTGTTTGTACGACTCCGGCATACAATGAAAGGCCAATTGTACGGTAAATTGGCAAATGTGCAAAAAAAATCTGCATTCTATTTTTTTTCGCTTAATAATCATTCAATTATTAGGTAATCGATGTCATTTTCTGAAATTGTACAGAGTACACATGTTGAATGTGAATCACTTATTTATATTTAGTTCTAGATCCTAATAGCTGTATAATTTTACGAATATTTTTGTTATTGCTTCTTGCATAATAAACACAAATCTTAATGAATCGTTTGTTTTTATAAAATAATACTATAATATAAATAGTGCAAAAAATGGTTAGACTCCACGACATCCTAGTTAACAGTCTTGGTAACGCTGAAATCAACTGAGTAAGTCGCAACTTATATAAACAACGCTTCACAGTAAAACAAACACCAATAATGCGGTGTAAACTGCAATTGTGACCAGGGCGAATATCATGAATCCGATGTGTCTTACATTTGACTTCTGCGTGAAGGTGAAGATTTGTTCAAATGATGGCAAATATTGATTTCATGAAATTATAATGAATTTGTGTAATGCGAATGAATTTGTATTGAGATAAATGAATAAATAAGTATTTTCACTAGAAATTGCCATATATGGTGTATTATATAGTATATCATAGATTACCTTTATCAGTTTAACATGTTTGTCGGTTTGAGGACTCATTTCTATAGAAATATCAATTTCACGTTTCGCATCTATATTTAATAATAAAAAGAGTTATTAATTTAACTAAATAAAAATTATTTAATGCTCAAATTTATGAATAGTATATAAATTTATTATAAATTTATAGCTAATAATTGTATAATTAAATCCCGCTTTATAATATAGTTGACAACACTAAAATTGCAACTTATTAGAAATATAATATATTATGAAACATGTTATGCACTATTGCAATGCAGGGTTTGTATTACGAAGCATTACTTTTCTACAACTAAGTTTCTACGAAATGACATATTATCAAGGAATACTAAAAACCATGTTTATAGAATATAAATATATAAATGAGTTGTAGCATTGTTCGCTTAGACATGCTTTTAAAATTCGCGGTCTAATCTATGATCTTTTTTGAAGAAATGAAAATATTCTTTTTATAGATTATGGAAATAGATTTGTATAGATTTTGAGGTCCAATTCAGAATCCGTTAACTTTTTAAATTTCTACATAATTGCTGATAAATTAACATATTTTATTAAACCCGGCATATATATTTTAAAGCACGTATTGTAATTGCCAATCTAATAATATAAATCTATATATAAATAATATATAATATATAATATAATATTATTTATAAGATGATTAATTTAGTATAAAAAATTTTGAAAAAAATTGAAATATACGAATTAAATATATTATTTGGCAATATATTATTAATATTAATAATATAATTTTTGATGCTTTTAAGAACAAAGTTTACAAATTAAAAATCTAATTAAATATATTTTATATCTAATATGTTTATATAGATTTTTTCATTTATTTATTTTAGATTTGATATTCTTATGTAAATTTTTAATATTAATTATATTAATTTCCAACTTATTCATTTAAAATCTAAAATTTGCAATAATGTTTGATTGTATTCAAAATATGATTGCTCATACTTAAACCTAAATCATTTAACATATAGTTGTTTTATTTATATTACAAATTAATAAAAAAAACAATGCATTATCTTATAAGATAAATTCATAAAAAAGAATATATATAATTATATATAAGAACTTATATTAATATAGTTCTAAATATTTTAGACTCACATATGCATAGCTAATAATTTAAATATATATTTGTTTAAGAAAATAAAGTAATATATTTAAAAAATCAATACAAATAATTCATTGAAGTATAATAATTCGTTTCTTATATATGTCATTTTGAATAGTAAAAAAATTAATTATAATCAGCTACTGTACATTGTACAGTGTACAATGTACACTGTACATTGTACAGTGTACACTGAATAATGAACTTTGTATAATTTACTATGCACTCCGTACACTGTACATTATATATCTCAATAACCTCTTTTTCTGCATGAATTGTGGATCTCCATAAATATTGACATGAATATATAGAAACCAGCATAAGCTATAACTATATATTGAGCTTCCTCTTTATCTCTGATCATGTCATAGCCGCTATACACGTTCACAACTGTTGCAACGTAAGAGGGAAGATTTATGAGCCAGATGCATAACGAAAAGAAGTAAAGAGAATTAATTTAAATGTAAAGAGAATGGTGCAAGATCAATCTACTTAATTATTGTAAAGGGAGGAATTATGAGATTTAGTGTGTGATGGGGTAAAGAAGGTCGATAAATTATAATATAGTTATAAAATGTGGTAGGAAGATGTAAGAGAAAAATTAAAAAGAGGAGGAAAGAATGAGTAAGAGATAAAGATAAAAAAGAGAGTTATATTTAAATTGTGATAAATAAGAAGGGATAGGAATTGTTATAGAGAATTAGAAAGATATCAACAAATTGGTAAATTGAAAGAGAAAGAATTAGAGAAATAGGGACATTGCAAGATATAGATAGGGAGTGAAAAAGATATAAAGAAAGATAGATATGGGTACAGAAAGAGAGAAATGGGTAAAAGTAATGAGAAAGAAAAAATAAACGAAATAAAGTGTGGGAAAGATGGTAAGTAAGTTATTAAAGAGAGAGATAAAGAAATCAATACTAACATCCTAAGATCAAAGCAATATTGCCCACTAGAAAATGCGCCCAATTAAAAATCCATCTTTTATTATTTCCTGCATCACATCGAAACACCGTCATCATTGGCTAGGGATTTATTTGTTAAGGTAATATGTAAGTTATTTGGTGAGTTATTTAGTGGGTATTTAGTGAGTTATATAGTGAGTTATTTAGTGGTTTATTTAATGATTTATTTAGTGGAGTTATTTAGTGAATAATATAGTTAGTTCTTTGGTGGGTATTATTTAGTTATTTAGTGAGTTTTTGGTAGGTATTTAGTTAGTTATTTAGTGAGTAATTTAGTGAGTTATTTGTTGGGTATTTAGTGAGTTATTTAGTGGTTATTTAGTGAGTTATTTAATGAATAATATAGCAAGTTATTTGGTTGGTATTTAGTGAGTTATTTAATGGGTATTTAGTGAGTTATTTAGAGGGTATTTAGTGAGTTATTTAGTATATATTTTGTGAGTTATTTAGAGGGTATTTAGTGAGTTATTTAACGAATTAATGAGTGGGGTAATTAGTGGGTTAATAATAGTGTATAGAGTGAGAATATATTAGAAACGTTTAGCGTAAATTACAGGTTTAAGAGTTCTAACATTGACCAGCGCCAATGTCATTACAGCTATCCCAATCGGAGGATGAGACTTGAAGAAGTCAGTACTCATCTGCAACAGCATTACAGAATAAGTAATGTTATCTAGCCCTAGTTTGCACTAGAAATATGACTAACATATATATTAATATATATATATATATATATATATATATACATATATATATATTACGTTAACTTGCAATACATATTCTGAGTATGACTTTCTCACTTAAATTCCTTTGAGAAACTAAATGGATTTTTGATTTTTTTCCATTTCATTATACAAGTTCTTTAGACAATATAATATAAATATTTAATATTCAAGTTTGATACATTATATATATATATATATATATATATATATATATATATATACTTACATACATATATATATATATATATATACATGTATAAATATATATATATATATTTATATAATCTCTACATCTTGTAGGAATTCAATATTAGGCATGACCTTTGAACTTTTATAAGATATATTTAACATTTATATATAACATTTATGGCATTAAAATACAATAAACACATTTTAGTAGGTCTTCCTCTACCCATGAGGATATCGGGGACTACGGATACTTACAGTGGAGTAGGCCTGTACGTCTACAAAGATCAGAGTGAATCCCAGGGCAGTTAGCAACACCGCACTCACCATCAGAACTCTATGCAGGAAAAACCATATCGGTAGACCTGATGGACGGGGCAATGTATCGAAGGGTAGGGTTAAGAGTGGAGTTAACTGACTCGCAGACGTAGTCCGGATAGTTAGAGCGGATATCTCGGTTTAAAGGTGAATCCGATGCTTAATTGTAGTTTGGCGACAGGGATAATGGTGAGGGGTTAATCGGAAGAGGGTTGTAATCAATATATAATACAGGGGCCGTCGCGAATGCTACGAGATGAGATTGGTATGGGGTTCATCTCGGGGGTCACGGCGAGGGCACCGCTGGCACAGAAAGTGCAATACCGACCCGACACCTTCTTGCCTGGCCATCCAATCTTCATGTAGCGAGCTGTAAACATGCCGAGCGTAGCGCAAAGAAGCCAAGCGGCGGTCATCAGCGCACCTGGTGAGTGAAATGAGCATTGGTTAAGGACAAAGAGTGTCACTACTAATTAAAATAAGTATTATATATGGATATGTTAATTATAATTATCTTACTAGTTTAATTAGTGTCATGTTGGAAATAAATGTCCCTGGTGTGTGGAAGTGGAAGAATACAAATAAATTACATAATAGCAAAATTATATCAATAAATCAATTTCATTTATTCTTGATTTATATAAATTCTCAATGGTTTTTTTATATCTTTAATAAAATGTATTTTATATGTATTTTATATGTATTTTATATGTAGTTTATATGTAGTTTATATGTAGTTTATATGTAGTTTATATGTAGTTTATATATAGTTTATACGTAGTTTATATATAATTTATACATAGTTTATATATAGTTTATATGTATTTTATATGTAGTTTATATGTAGTTTATATGTAGTTTATATATAGTTTATATGTAGTTTATATGTATTTTATATGTAGTTTATATGTAGTTTATATGTAGTTTATATATAATTTATACATAGTTTATATGTAGTTTATACGTAGTTTATATGTATTTTATATGTAGTTTATACGTAGTTTATATGTAGTTTATATGTAGTTTATATGTATTTTATATGTAGTTTATATGTATTTTATATGTAGTTTATATGTAGTTTATACGTAGTTTATATGTAGTTTATATGTAGTTTATACGTAGTTTATATGTAGTTTATATATAATTTATATATAATTTATACATAGTTTATATGTAGTTTATATGTAGTTTATATGTAGTTTATATGTAGTTTATACATAGTTTATATGTAGTTTATATATAGTTTATATGTATTTTATATGTAGTTTATACGTAGTTTATATGTAGTTTATATGTAGTTTATATGTAGTTTATATGTATTTTATATGTAGTTTATATGTATTTTATATGTATTTTATATGTATTTTATATGTAGTTTATATGTAGTTTATATGTAGTTTATATGTAGTTTATATGTAGTTTATATGTAGTTTATATGTAGTTTATATGTAGTTTATATGTAGTTTATACGTAGTTTATACGTAGTTTATATGTAGTTTATATGTATTTTATATGTAGTTTATACGTAGTTTATATGTAGTTTATATGTAGTTTATATGTAGTTTATATGTATTTTATATGTATTTTATATGTAGTTTATACGTAGTTTATATGTAGTTTATATGTAGTTTATACGTAGTTTATATGTAGTTTATATATAATTTATATATAATTTATACATAGTTTATATGTAGTTTATATGTAGTTTATATGTAGTTTATATGTAGTTTATATATAGTTTATATGTAGTTTATATATAGTTTATATGTAGTTTATATGTAGTTTATATGTAGTTTATATGTAGTTTATATGTAGTTTATATGTAGTTTATATGTAGTTTATATGTAGTTTATATGTAGTTTATATGTAGTTTATATATAATTTATACGTAGTTTATATGTAGTTAATATGTAGTTAATATGTAGTTAATATGTAGTTAATATGTAGTTAATATGTAGTTAATATGTAGTTTATATATAGTTTAAATACACATGGGGCATAGATTGATGTCCTATGTAGAGATGGGAAGCTGTAAGACAAGTACCAACCGTGTGCTCTGACTAGTTTAGAGGGGCCTATCTTATTTCCGCTGATACTTAGAATATTGGTGAACAATATCTTCTTTTCATATATTGTCTTATCGGAATGATGTCGTTTAACTCCTATTGTGTTCGGCGGGGGGGAAGGGAATACAGGATGTAGTTAGGCATTATGAAGGTGATGGAGTGAAGGGGCGAGGGAGAGATATTTCCATTTCGTTGGTATGTTTTTAGATTAAAAAACAGTGCATTATTGAAACTTCCCTATTACATCATATGCCCGGAAACTAACCAGTATCGGTTTTACCGAATGCTAGAAATACGAAATGGGGCGTGGTTAAGTCGAACATTTGCACTTGAGTAGCGTTGGTCAATTTCCTTTCAAAAGTGCACGAGAATTGACCTCCGGAGTTATCGCTGGAGATCAAGGTCAGACCGTCCTTATGGTTGAGATGAGGTACTCGTAGATTAATTTCTCTTTTAATTGAATATTAGATATTTTTTGTATAATACAATAACTAGAATATTTAATTATTATTTATAGCTCGTATGGTTTATTCATAAATTTGTATTATAATCTAATTCAAATCTATGATTATATTAATTCTATTTTATTTACATAATGAATTCATAATAAAATAGAATAGATATTATAAAACATAAAATGGGTGTAATCAATATATACCTTGAGATATTAAGAACGAATATATATAAAGTTTGTATTCATAATTTTTAATACTAATATAATAAAAATTTGAATATAAATAAATATATATTAAAATAGATATTTTAATGTCTGAAAAATATTTTATTTATAATAATTTAATATATAAATTGTATCTAATATTTACCAAACATGTTACAGTTAAGGGGAGACCGCAGCGATCGCGTTTAACATGGTAAAGAATAGGGAAATATAGCTCTATATAAAATGTAATAACGTACTCAATACTTGGAAATGTGCCAATATTTGTTGACCTACTTATTGGTAATATATAGTCGAATATAGTTAGATCATTATATTTTAGCAAATCATTTTAAATGTTTTTATATATTACAATGAAATACAGTATTTAAAAAACAACTTAAAAAACACTTTTATGTGAATAAATAAATATATTACGAAATATCTATTGTGATATATATAAATATAAAAATGTAACTATATAAATATATATAATATCTTTATACACACACAAAAATTAATGAATTAACTAATATATTGAATGAGTTATTGCAAATATAAAATCAGTAAGCAAGTGAAAATAATTATTCTGAGAAAAACGGCTTCAAATTTTATGCACTTTTATTATAATTTATAAATTTATTATGCATAGTAAAAAAAATAGTATGGTTTGCAATGTTTATTATTATTGAATATATAAATATTCAATGTGATATCTACATATATACTAAACATACACACACATATATATATATATATATATATATATATATATATATATATATATATATATATATACTTCGTTGTTTGATCATATTTTCGACCTGCTTCTGTCTCTTATTCTTAGGACCCATAATTTACTTATGAATTTACTTATAACAAAAGTAATATGATATATAATATAATAGTATGTAGTTAATGTATATATGTGAAGAAATTATATTAAAAAATAGCTACAAAAGGAAGAAACGCAAAATGAAATGAATATCGTAAATAATGCTTTGAAAATTCAAACAAAGGTAATTAGTTTGTTTTGTTTTGTTTGGAACGATTGCATTGGTTGTATCGATCACGTGAATATGATATTTGACAACTATATAAACAACTATAGATATTCAAATATTCACGATTTTAAATTTAGAAAATCCATTATATATACGGTTTTATACAAACAAATTATAAAAATAATTTATTCAATTTTTCACTAATTTATTATTTTCACAAAACTTATAAACATTCAATTTATTTAATTTATATTGCGTTTTTCAATCTGAAATTTCACAACAGTATTAATAACATATAAATTAATCTAAATAGTAAATAAAAATAAATTTATAAAAAAAAAAATTATTATTATTTGATCACTGCGGTCTCCCCTTAATTACTCATTCCTAGGTGTTAATAAATACGTCTTTATCATATAAAAGTATTTTGTTAAGCGTATTTGGTTATATAATTGGGTCTAATAAATGTTAGGCTATATACACTTACTGTGATTCCGGTCGGAGAATTCGAGTAGCCGGTGTTAAACGAATGTTGTAACAAAAGAGGAGAAGTGTTCAGGCAGTCCATGCAATCGTCATCGCCCTTAAGGTATAGTCAACAACTTCAACAAATGCTCATATTTAATATACTTCATAATATTGAATATACAAGCTAAATGTAAATCTAAGTCAACTTTAATAATTTACATAATCTTATTATAGAATAATTATTAATTTATATTCTAGTAGTTATTAAATATTAAAATACAATATTATATTATAATTATTAAGTACACTTTAATTATACAATTATATATAATTAAATATTTTTCAGTACATTTAGGGATTATTAAATTGTGCTATTAAGTATATTAAATATTATTATTCATTATTATTTATTGTCAAGTATTAATACTTAATAATACATAATAATACTTATCACTATTAATTATTAATAATTATTAAGAATTTCAAAGAAGATGATATTTATTTATATTTATCACAATAATAATTTCAGATGAATTAATAGAGATATTCTCTAAACAAAATAACAGTTGATTTTGAATTGAAATACAATTCAATCGGCTCTATGATGGTTTCAATATGTATTACATGTTGAAATTTACCCTATTTTACATTACTCTATTCATGTATATCAACATATAATAAATATAGAACGAATCAATAACGTTAAATTGTAGATATATAAATGTGATTATAGAATACAGTAAGATAATTATAAAGAAAAGGAAGAGAAATGAAATCGTTCATGCGAGAAAGAGATTGTAATATAGTAAAGAAGGACACACAAAATGTCAAACCATTTTCTTATCGGTAGACATGCACAGAGTGATATATCCGTATATCGATTTCGTCGATAATTCGAGGTTAACGTAACCGGGCCGAACAGGTTTCCACGTTAACACAGCCTTGCAAGTGCTTCTGGCACAACCCCTGGGATAGAGGAAACACCCGTTTGTTACCGAGCACGTCTTCAAATCTACCTGATATCATTGTTTGTTAGGAATATATTTCTATGGACACTAAAAATGGATTCATATTGAATAGTATGTAGTAGAAATAATATATATACTATATATGGTTACCACATTTTAGTGAAAGAGAATATTTTAAAGTAAAAATCGATGTGTGTTATATCATATAATCTAAATTAGATTAATGTATATGTTTGAAATTTATATGTACAAAATACAATGTGTAAGATGCTTTTCATAAAATAATTTCTTTGATATAAACATAAATATTTATTGATTTTATAATTACATATCATATAAGAGAACAAATGTACATACTTTTATATAAATCAGTTCATCAAACTATTAAATTTGCACTTTTTTTTAAAATTACTATTAAATAATAAAATGCATATTTACACATAAATTTATTATAATAAATTATGTATACATAAAGTTTAACTGATTTGTTTATACATCATATTCCTATCTCATTGTATTATGTAAAACATTTATATATGATATATGTAAATTAGTTAATCAATAATAATTCTATTAATAATAAAGTCATTTTAAATTATGAAAAAATAAAAATTGGGTTAATCATAATAGAACTTTAATACATAGGAAAATCCAATATTACAAAGATAATATTCAGGTAAAATTACGATGTAAATAATATTACTAAAGATAATATATTAATAACATTTTATTCATATTAGATGAATAATATGTGAACTAATTATATTCATTATTAATATGTTTATTATAATTTTATTTATTTAAATGATATGCAAATAAATGATTTTATAGGCTATTGCCTTATTAATAATTAACATAAAATTAATTCAAAATTATAAAATATTCTAATACTAATTTATTTGTACCAATATAATATCATATATATGTGTATCATATATATATATATATATATATATATATATATATATATACATATATATGTGTGTGTGTGTATATGTTTCTTTAAATAATAAATATTAATGTGTAGAATACAAATTTAATTTTTTATATATCATATATATAATAAAATATGATATGTGTAATCAATATTTATATATTTATTTATAATAACTATTATAAAACTATCATAATTATTTTTTCTATTATTATAAACTATTTATTTTAATCAAATTCCCGAATCTAAATTTCATTTTTGCTATTTATTTTAGTATACTTCGAATGAACTATTTAATTCATTTTCTTAAAATACATTTTATCAAAGATGCAAATATTTTGTTATTTTTTTCTAGAAATAATTGTTTTAAATATTGCACCAAATCTAATTCTAACAATATTTCGGTTAATATGTCAAAAAACAAAAACGCCGTTGTTATGCAATTTCTAGAAAATCATCAAAAACAACCATAATATATATTATTCAAAGGACTGTAGGATGATTAATATTGATAGAATTCTATATGATTTACATATTTTGATAATGGCAAATTCTATTATTCAATAAAATCAATCTCCTTGCCTATATTTAAGAGTTTTTTTTTTGAAAAAATAAATATTTATAACAATATATATGTGTATCATATAGTGTATATAATAAATGTGTTATATATTAAACATGTAATATACCTATAATACAAAATTCTGAATTATGTAATAATAAAATTTAATTTAATTTAACTTCAGTTATTAATTATAATTATTAATATATAATCTCATATAATCCATATTACAAAGGTAATCTAGACTGTAATCATCATATAGTCTATATATAGCATATACTGATGTGTCTTTATGGATAAGGAAAGTTATATGATATTATATTGATACTGATAAGATTTATAGACAACAGTAAGTTTTCATAGATATTGATTTGGTCAAATACTAATATAAATCTATTTTTATATTGGATATAGTAAGACCTCATATATGAGTAGAAAATAGTTTATTATATAAATAGATACAATAGACCTTTGGCCGATATATAGTTCAGTTACCGAGTGATTATGCAAATATTATATACAGATTAAATATAAATATATTTGGCATACAATAATATAATACTAGTATATTCTATATTTATGGTCACTAGTGAATATATTCCATTTGGTCAACTCTAAAATGCTTAATAATATTATATATATATATATATATATATATATATATATATATATATATATACACATAAGTATATAAACAAACATGTGTATATGTACATCATATTATAATTGTATCACGTGTACATTTGTTGATTAAGAAAACAATATAAAAATGCTGAGTAATATACATAATTAAAACTTTAACAGACAAAGAAAATAACTTATATCTAGAAAATAGACAAATATACAGAGAATGAATTGCAGAAATGCAGAAATGCATAGTCATTGGTCTTTTATTTATAAACTTTGTAAAGCTTATAATCTATAGATGAGTTGAATCATATGAGCAGATATTGATAGATTATATATTGTCAAAACATATCTATTCTTGTAGGTATCATCTGATATAGTCTCTTGTGGCTTACACTACTCTACTCTACTCTACTCTACTCTACTCTACTCTACTCTACTCTACTCAGATATGATCTACTCGTCTCTACTCTATTGATTATGAGAAGAACTGTAATTTTATTTACATCTACGAATCAAGTGGAGGATATATTGATACATTATATTCAATTAATTTTACTCAAGTTTACCAAATAGTTTACCACTGTACACTGTACAGTGTACAGTGTACAATGTACACAGTCGGTGTACGTTGTACAGTGTACACTGTACAGTGTATATTGTACATTGTACAATGTACAGTGTGTGACGCGATGATAGGTTGGTTATTTTTTAATGAGTAACATATTGACGGGTGGTAAATCCATAGTAGAAAGTTTATATATAGAAAATATATATGTAAAATATAATTTATATACACAAATCAATATATTTTATAAGATGGTTATAAGATGAATATATAATCATATTTATAATTTGTTAAAATATTTCTTGAGTAATACCGTAAAAAGAATGTAAACAATAGATTAATTAATAATGTAGTGTTTGCATCTTTTATTACAGTACCTCTAAAATCGTCATATAAGTGTTTACCATAATGATGTTTAAAACCTAATTGTATTTCCTTAAAACATTGCGGTAAAGTTGTTATTCTATTTTAACAATGATGATTTCTCGAGCTAACTTGAACGATTTTTAATGACATACGACGTATGTCATACGTATTGCTATTTTCTAAAAAACGAGGATAGTAAAATAAAATAACACATTAACACGTACACAAATACGTGTATGCAATATCATGTGTATTAACTATATGTTACTACCTGTTACTATATGTGTTATATATATATAAGTATATGTATACCGTTAAGTAATTAAATTAGATATCTAAATTTACCAAAATAATACAAAATAACGACCTATATATATTTTTAAATACTTAACTCGTAGAATAATACTTATAATGATACTTATTAATAATTAACGTTAATAAATAATAATAATAATAATGATGATGATGACGAAGACGATGCCAATGATAATAACAACAAAAACAACAATAACAATAACAGCAGCAACAACAATACTAATAATAATAATAATATTATAAAATAGTTTAAAATAAAGTCTAAGTTATAAAAACTAAACAAATCAATGGAACTATAATCCTATACTAAGAAACTGCATTTATAATAATTATTATCTGTGAGTCCCAAATTACGGATTAATATTGCATCTTATCTCTCTTGTGAATTACTCTCTTATTAATAATTCATTATTTATTATAATTGTAATCTCTAGAAGTAACATTTACTATAAACTAATATTTTAACTTATCGTTCTTGACTAGACGTATAGGTATACATATTATATATATATATATATATATATATATATATATATATATATATATATATACTATATATAGTATATATTTTATTTTTAATGTAATTACTTATTTATCGTAAAACATATCTCCATTCCTTGTTGATATTATTAATTGACAGACATATATATTATATAATAAAGTACTATGTAGAGTTAACTACACTGTATAGTGTACAGTGTAGACAGTATTAGTGTTTAGTGTACACTGTATATAGTAGATTGATATATTACAATATGTCTACTAACCAGCGACACTGCCGAATGTATCACATACAAACAGTATACAAGGATTAACGGACAGTTATTCTTCATCGGTATCTGTTAATGTGTTTAGGTAACATTATATGTTTATGTATCAGTTATCATTGTTTAAAATATTAGTTATATGCATACACTCACATTTATATATAATTATATATTAAAAATGACATGTATTGACTATATATATTTATATGTTGTGTTATAGTGTTAGAAAATTATATCGTGGATCCACAACAATAAATATATTAAGTTATGTAATATGAAATGAAATTGATTGGAATGATTACTGAGATAGTAAATATGGTTCCTATATATCATGCATGGTAAGTAACTTCAATACAATTCATTCTAGATCAAAATCATATATTAGATTATATTTTCTAAATAAATATCATTCTATTTGTATTTTCGTATATATTTTATACTTTCCTGTAAGTGGATTATTGAAATTAAAACTTTAATTTATGGAATAAGGTGAATTGAAATTTCCACAACATTATAAACTTTAATAAACAACGTATTAAATTGCTATTAATTATAATGTCTAGTCACCCTGTTGGTGTTATTGATGACATAACTATGTGATGACCCCAATAAATAAATAGAACATGTATATATATATATATATACAGAATCTATAGATTCTAATTAATCATTCGATGCCATAAATATTATAATATTATAAGATTTATGCGCATATGAGAACGAAATACAACACCTCGTATATATTAGAATTTCCAGTGCATATAAATAATAACAACAATAATACTTACCTCTTTAAGAGCAATGTATGTGAATACATCTCTGATGATGTATACATTGAGTATATATATATATATTTATATATATATATATATTTATATATGGTGCTTTTTTCGTATACATATTAAGTAATATGTGATTATAGATAATAGATCATATAATATAATATTATACATAATTATTATATTTATATATAATTATATCATAGTATTTATATATTATAGTATTTATATATCATAGTATTTATATATCATAGTATTTATATATTATAGTATTTATATATCATAGTATTTATATATCATAGTATTTATATATCATAGTATTTATATATCATAGTATTTATACATCATAGTATTTATATATCATAGTATTTATATATCATAGTATTTATATATCATAGTATTTATATATCATAGTATTTATATATCATAGTATTTATATATCATAGTATTTATATATCATAGTATTTATATATCATAGTATTTATATATCATAGTATTTATATATCATAGTATTTATATATCATAGTATTTATATATCATAGTATTTATATATCATAGTATTTATATATCATAGTATTTATATATCATAGTATTTATATATCATAGTATTTATATATCATAGTATTTATATATCATAGTATTTATATATCATAGTATTTATATATCATAGTATTTATATATCATAGTATTTATATATCATAGTATTTATATATCATAGTATTTATATATCATAGTATTTATATATCATAGTATTTATATATCATAGTATTTATATATCATAGTATTTATATATCATAGTATTTATATATCATAGTATTTATATATCATAGTATTTATATTTCATAGTATTTATATATCATAGTATTTATATATCATAGTATTTATATATCATAGTATTTATATATCATAGTATTTATATATCATAGTATTTATATATCATAGTATTTATATATCATAGTATTTATATATCATAGTATTTATATATCATAGTATTTATATATCATAGTATTTATATTTCATAGTATTTATATATCATAGTATTTATATTTCATAGTATTTATATATCATAGTATTTATATATCATAGTATTTATATATCATAGTATTTATATATCATAGTATTTATATTTCATAGTATTTATATATCATAGTATTTATATTTCATAGTATTTATATATCATAGTATTTATATATCATAGTATTTATATATCATAGTATTTATATATAAATAATACCACTGAATATTAAATACATCTAAACACAACACTCGTACGTAACAATTGTAAACCAACGGACAATTTATTGATATTATCCGATATTAATAAGTAAGTATGTAGTGGGTCTACCGACGTATATGTGTGTCGTATATTAGGCACCTAGAATATGGATGTCATTCCGTAACCTCTGACCTACAGATTTATCTAAATAACTAACTACCCATGGCGACGAGTTATTACAGTACGAATGGGTAATAATAGATATATTAATAATTAGATTTCTATTCCATTATACGATGTCACCTCGTAGCGTTAATAGTATTACCTGTATATTATTTACTCGGGTGCATGCTAAATATACACGTGTGTAATTAACACGTAGTCACCCACACGTGTACAGCCTACGACGTACAATTCACGTCGTCTGTCGTACGACGTACAGTGTACGTCGTACATATACGTTTAAACATAATCATACACATGTAACGTACCGCCCTCGATTAGGACACTCTGATATCAATATTTCTTGATACACGCATGACGTGCGAGGTACGTTGTGCGTTAAGGTGGATCGTAATACAATCGTAATAGTCAATACAATTGTTCACATACAATAATATAAATATATTATATAATAAAACACAATACTGGTAAAGGATTTTTTTTACAATATTTTAATAATGATGCGCAAGAGTATTTTAATAACTCAAGTGGAAATTAAATTATTAAGTTTTGATTTCGATTGCGCATGCGCAGAAGTTTATATTACTAGTTTACATTATTTCTACGTAAAAAAACTTATTAACCATTTTTCTATCTATTCGATGTTAACATGTCCTATCTAGCCCTATGCGTGCGTCGCACCAGCACTATCTATTTACTACACATTTAAATGCACTAACACCTAGCGTACAATATGTGTACTAATGACCTAAATTTATAAAGAATTATGACTGCAAAAAACTTACAAGACTGTAAAGACTGTAAAGACAACATCAATTTACTTAATCTTCAGGCTATATCTTTAACCTACAATTAAATTACAATTATGAAAAACTTCTAAACCCATGCTTCATAAACCAATTTAATTTAATTTGCATATTTAATCACTTGCTTATATTAAAATCAATATGTTAATAAAATTAAATATTACCAAACCTACTAAAACTCATTTATGCTACAGACTTTCTATCGATTTACCAGATTTCCTATTACTATACTTACTCCTACTATACTTACTCCTACTATACTTACTCCTACTATACTTACTCCTACTATACTTACTCCTACTATACTTACTCCTACTATACTTACTCCTACTATACTTACTCCTACTATACTTACTCCTACTATACTTACTCCTACTATACTTACTCCTACTATACTTACTCCTACTATACTTACTCCTACTATACTTACTCCTACTATACTTACTCCTACTATACTTACTCCTACTATACTTACTCCTACTATACTTACTCCTACTATACTTACTCCTACTATACTTACTCCTACTATACTTACTCCTACTATACTTACTCCTACTTTACTTACTCCTACTTTACTTACTCCTACTTTACTTACTCCTACTTTACTTACTCCTACTTTACTTACTCCTACTTTACTTACTCCTACTTTACTTACTCCTACTTTACTTACTCCTACTTTACTTACTCCTACTTTACTTACTCCTACTTTACTTACTCCTACTTTACTTACTCCTACTTTACTTACTCCTACTTTACTTACTCCTACTTTACTTACTCCTACTTTACTTACTCCTACTTTACTTACTCCTACTTTACTTACTCCTACTTTACTTACTCCTACTTTACTTACTCCTACTTTACTTACTCCTACTTTACTTACTCCTACTTTACTTACTCCTACTTTACTTACTCCTACTTTACTTACTCCTACTTTACTTACTCCTACTTTACTTACTCCTACTTTACTTACTCCTACTTTACTTACTCCTACTTTACTTACTCCTACTTTACTTACTCCTACTTTACTTACTCCTACTTTACTTACTCCTACTTTACTTACTCCTACTTTACTTACTCCTACTTTACTTACTCCTACTTTACTTACTCCTACTTTACTTACTCCTACTTTACTTACTCCTACTTTACTTACTCCTACTTTACTTACTCCTACTTTACTTACTCCTACTTTACTTACTCCTACTTTACTTACTCCTACTTTACTTACTCCTACTTTACTTACTCCTACTTTACTTACTCCTACTTTACTTACTCCTACTTTACTTACTCCTACTTTACTTACTCCTACTTTACTTACTCCTACTTTACTTACTCCTACTTTACTTACTCCTACTTTACTTACTCCTACTTTACTTACTCCTACTTTACTTACTCCTACTTTACTTACTCCTACTTTACTTACTCCTACTTTACTTACTCCTACTTTACTTACTCCTACTTTACTTACTCCTACTTTACTTACTCCTACTTTACTTACTCCTACTTTACTTACTCCTACTTTACTTACTCCTACTTTACTTACTCCTACTTTACTTACTCCTACTTTACTTACTCCTACTTTACTTACTCCTACTTTACTTACTCCTACTTTACTTACTCCTACTTTACTTACTCCTACTTTACTTACTCCTACTTTACTTACTCCTACTTTACTTACTCCTACTTTACTTACTCCTACTTTACTTACTCCTACTTTACTTACTCCTACTTTACTTACTCCTACTTTACTTACTCCTACTTTACTTACTCCTACTTTACTTACTCCTACTTTACTTACTCCTACTTTACTTACTCCTACTTTACTTACTCCTACTTTACTTACTCCTACTTTACTTACTCCTACTTTACTTACTCCTACTTTACTTACTCCTACTTTACTTACTCCTACTTTACTTACTCCTACTTTACTTACTCCTACTTTACTTACTCCTACTTTACTTACTCCTACTTTACTTACTCCTACTTTACTTACTCCTACTTTACTTACTCCTACTTTACTTACTCCTACTTTACTTACTCCTACTTTACTTACTTCTACTTTACTTACTCCTACTTTACTTACTCCTACTTTACTTACTCCTACTTTACTTACTCCTACTTTACTTACTCCTACTTTACTTACTCATACTTTACTTACTCATACTTTACTTAATCCTATTTTACTTACTCCTACTTTACTTACTCCTACTATACTTACTCCTACTTTACTTACTCCTACTTTACTTACTCCTACTTTACTTACTCCTACTTTACTTACTCCTACTTTACTTACTCCTACTTTACTTACTCCTACTTTACTTACTCCTACTTTACTTACTCCTACTTTACTTACTCCTACTTTACTTACTCCTACTTTACTTACTCCTACTTTACTTACTCCTACTTTACTTACTCCTACTTTACTTACTCCTACTTTACTTACTCCTACTTTACTTACTCCTACTTTACTTACTCCTACTTTACTTACTCCTACTTTACTTACTCCTACTTTACTTACTCCTACTTTACTTACTCCTACTTTACTTACTCCTACTTTACTTACTCCTACTTTACTTACTCCTACTTTACTTACTCCTACTTTACTTACTCCTACTTTACTTACTCATACTTTACTTACTCATACTTTACTTAATCCTATTTTACTTACTCCTACTTTACTTACTCCTACTATACTTACTCCTACTTTACTTACTCCTACTTTACTTACTCCTACTTTACTTACTCCTACTTTACTTACTCCTACTTTACTTACTCCTACTTTACTTACTCCTACTTTACTTACTCCTACTTTACTTACTCCTACTTTACTTACTCCTACTTTACTTACTCCTACTTTACTCCGATGAATTAAACTTCCAAATTAACAAGTTACTAAAATTATTGGTTATAATCAAGGGTTATATTCCATAACCAACTAACCCATCGATATTGATCTATCTCATCTAACTCTACATTACCCAAATAAATGGGATTTACCCATGTCAATATGTGTCAGCCTATCAACATGTATTTACCCATGTGTCAATATGTGTCAGCCTATCAACATGTATTTACCCATGTGTCAATATGTGTCAACATATCAACATGTATTTACCCATGTGTCAATATGTGTCAGCCTATCAACATGTATTTACCCATGTGTCAATATGTGTCAGCCTATCAACATGTATTTACCCATGTGTCAATATGTGTCAGCATATCAACATGTATTTACCCATGTCAATATGTGTCAGCCTATCAACATGTATTTACCCATGTGTCAATATGTGTCAGCCTATCAACATGTATTTACCCATATGTCAATATGTTGTCAACCTATCAACATGTATTTACCCATATGTCAATATGTGTCAGCCTATCAACATGTATTTACCCATGTGTCAATATGTGTCAACCTATCAACATGTATTTACCCATATGTCAATATGTATCAGCCTATCAACATGTATTTACCCATATGTCAATATGTGTCAGCCTATCAACATGTATTTACCAATGTGTCACAATATATTTTATATTATGTATTGAGTATTCTATTGTAACATAATTTCTGTTATATTTCTGCTATTATAAGTTGAATAAATATTTGTTGCGGGTAATCTGCTTTAATATCTACGTAATCTACTTAATAACTAAACAACTCAATACAGTATAAGTAGTTACACTCCTATAGGAGTATATATACTGAATTATACAATTTTTGATAATACATACACACATACACACATACACACAAACATAGCAACACACATACTAACTTACATATACATATACACACAGATATACACATACACACATACATAGAAACACACGTACTAACTTACATATACATATACACACATATATACACATACACACAAACATTGAAACACACGTACAAACTTACATACACACATACGCACATACACACAAACATTGAAACACGCGTACAAACTTACATACACACATACACACATACACACATACATAGAAACACACGTACAAACTTACATATACATATACACACATATATACACATACACAAACATTGAAACACACGTACAAACTTTCATACACACATACGCACATACACACAAACATAGAAACACACGTACAAACTTACATATACATATACACACATATATACACATACACAAACATTGAAACACACGTACAAACTTTCATACACACATACGCACATACACACAAACATAGAAACACACGTACAAACTTACATATACATATACACACATACACACAAACATAGAAACACACGTACTAACTTACATACACATACACACATACAGACATACACACATTTTAATACTGAATACTACACATATTACGTATCACGTAAATTATATATATAAAATAATGTAGTATTGTTTAGAGCAGTAAAATTCGTTATGGCCTTTGTTATTAATGTCGGTGGTTATTAAAATAAGAGAATTGGGGCGTATTTACTACTATGTTATATAATATCCAAGCATAATATAGATTAATATAGAAATTTGGTTCGTATTACAATATTATGTATTTTACAATACAACGATTGTCAGTTTGACCTCAAAATACATTAACATACAAAGTAAACAACGTGCATAATATAAATACCAGTTGAATTCGGAACGTATGTATATTGATACCTTAGAAGTATACGATCTAGCGTGTTCTATCTAGATAAAGGTGACAGTATACAGTGTATACTATATACCCTATATATAGGGTAATGAAGATGTCAGCTATATTATTATAGATGAACATATTCAGTCAACCATGACCGTATCCTTCCTCACCTTTAACACGTTTGCAGATCATAAAAGAAAACAAGGCTAATTATTACAAATAGAGGATGCAATATGCACCAGATACATACTGTGGAAACACAGCCCCCTTTATATGAACCTTATTGTTTGGTATTAAGAACTAATGATAGAACATAGCAGACTTGATATCACTATAGTAATTAAATAGTATGCCTGTAATAATATTATATCTATGCTAATAGTATGCATGTAATAATATTATAGCTATGCTAATAGTATGCCTATAATAATATTATATCTATGCTAATAGTATGCCTATAATAATATTATATCTATGCTAATAGTATGCATATAATAATATTATATATATGCTAATAGTATGCCTATAATAATAGTATGCTTATCATAATTAATATTATAATATCATAACTATATTCAGTATATTATACATTATTATTATAAGTATCAATTTCACAATGGTGTCTATTATTAGAGATTTGTATACGTTTACTTGACGTTTGCTTTGGATATTTCACTTGTTTTATACTTGAAAATATTATAACTATATATCGTAGACCTAATGAATACATAATGTACATTGTACGTTGTACACTGCATACTGTAAATATACAGTGTACAGTATACAGTGTAGAGTGTATACTGTACATTTACAGAGTACAGTGTACATTGTACACTGTACTCGTAGAATGTGTTACTTTATGCAAATAGCAAACATTATTAAGATTGTAAACCACTGAAAACTAAACGAATATAATTAGAGAATGAGTACATCGTCAAAGTACGCAGAACATGTTAAACGCCGTTAAAATAATTTAAAATAACAATTGAATTAAAACAATCACTCGACATTAGAAATGTCGTCATTGTGCCACACAGTAAACATACCCATGCGAAATGTTAATAACGTATTGGGAACCAGAGCGCGAGTTGTTCAATGTTAATTATCATTAATATATAATGTGCATTCTACATTATACGGTGTACACTGTATATACTGAATACATTATACACTTTACTGTGCACTGCACAGTGCAATACAATATACACTGCACACTATGCAGTGCACAGTGTGCAGTGTATATTGTATACACTGTACAGTGTATAGTGTATACGGTACACTCATATTAATGACTATAAAATGTGTATACAATCGTTTGATGTAATTATATCAACACACCTATCAATGTATATTAATTTTTATATATATATATATATATATATATATTATAATAATATTTGATATATTATATGATATATAGTATTATAGTTATACATAATAAGTAAACCCTACCGACATTATGAAACAGTTTTAAATAGTGGATCTACCCCAACCGTGGGCCCTACGGAGTAGGGCTAACACCGTGGGGTAAAGGGTAACTATGTCAACGAGTTTGATTTAATACACCTACATACATTCACAATTACAAGGTCAATGTATTAATGTAAGTGTAAATGTAATAATGTCACAATGATTCCTATACCTAGTACTAAAATTGTGGTGTAAACAATATTGCCGAGTGGAATATGCTCGCTAACCATGTATGTACATTTAACATAAATTTAAATAATTTAACTTATAATATACGTCATATAAGCAATAAATAGAGCAATAATATAATGTATTATATATAATAGCATAGTATATAGTATATACTATATACAGTGTTGATTACCTTATAAAATAGAATTTTATTAGTTAATAATTTGTGAAATTAATTATATTTTGGTAAAATTAAACAATAAATTTATCTACATGTAATTTAAATAAAATAGAAATATCTATATTGTAAATAGTATTATTTGCTTTATATTTATATACATTGTTTATTTACATTACGCCTCTTGGGCGTTTGTAAACGATTGATTGACAAGTGGGCGTCGCCCAAAAGTCTTCTCTCTATGCTAATAGAGAATATAGGCAATAACTGATATTTTAGGTCTTGATATAGGTAATATGTACTAATTATTATAAAGTGGGTACTAATTTGTAGCTCCTATGTATCAATTATATATAATATAATCGCCTGTAGTATAATGCAATATGATGACCAAAATTACATACTATATACCTTGGATAATTCAGTACAATACTCATTCTTAATTATCTTATATAATTAAGAGATGATATATGTAATGATAGTGACCATAATCAATGTACAGTGTACATTGTATATTGTACACTGTACAATGTACAGTATACACTACGGTATCGATGTCATTCCACTGTACAATGTGATTTAACTATGCAATGCCATTGTAATGTACAATGCCATTCTACTGTACAATGTCATTCTACTGTACAATGCCATTATACTGTACAATGCCATTCTACTGTACAATGCCATTATAATGTACAATGCCATTCTACTGTACAATGCCATTATAATGTACAATGCAATTATACTGTACACTGCCATTCTACTGTACAATGCCATTATACTGTACACTGCCATTCTACTGTACAATGCCATTATACTGTACACTGCCATTCTACTGTACACTGCCATTCTACTGTACAATGCCATTATACTGTACACTGCCATTCTACTGCACATTGCCATTATACTGTACAATGTCATTATACTGTACACTGCCATTCTACTGTACAATGCCATTATACTGTACACTGCCATTCTACTGTACAATGCCATTATAATGTACACTGCCATTCTACTGTACACTGCCATTCTACTGTACAATGCCATTATACTGTACACTGCCATTCTACTGTACAATGCCATTATACTGTACAATGCAATTATACTGTACACTGCCATTCTACTGTACACTGCCATTCTACTGTACAATGCCATTATACTGTACAATGTCATTATACTGTACACTGCCATTCTACTGTACAATGCCATTATACTGTACAATGCAATTATACTGTACACTGCCATTCTACTGTACACTGCCATTCTACTGTACAATGTCATTCTACTGTACAATGCCATTATAATGTACACTGCCATTCTACTGTACAATGCCATTATACTGTACAAAGCCATTATACTGTACAATGCCATTATACAGTACAATGCCATTATACTGTACAATGTCATTATAATGTACAATGCCATTATACTGTACAATGTCATTATACTGTACAATGCCATTCTACTGTACAATGCCATTATACTGTACATTGTACAGTGTACAGTGTCATTATACTGTACACTGCCATTCTACTGTACAATGCAATTATACTGTACAATGCCATTATACTGTACAATGCCATTCTACTGTACAATGCCATTATACTGTACAATGTCATTATACTGTACACTGCCATTCTACTGTACAATGCCATTATACTGTACAATGCCATTATACTGTACAATACCATTCTACTGTACAATGCCATTATAATGTACAATGCCATTCTACTGTACAATGCCATTATAATGTACAATGCAATTATACTGTACACTGCCATTCTACTGTACAATGCCATTATACTGTACACTGCCATTCTACTGTACAATGCCATTATACTGTACACTGCCATTCTACTGTACACTGTCATTCTACTGTACAATGCCATTATACTGTACACTGCCATTCTACTGTACATTGCCATTATACTGTACAATGTCATTATACTGTACACTGCCATTCTACTGTACAATGCCATTATACTGTACACTGCCATTCTACTGTACAATGCCATTATACTGTACACTGCCATTCTACTGTACACTGCCATTCTACTGTACAATGCCATTATACTGTACACTGCCATTCTACTGTACAATGCCATTATACTGTACAATGCAATTATACTGTACACTGCCATTCTACTGTACACTGCCATTCTACTGTACAATGCCATTATACTGTACAATGTCATTATACTGTACACTGCCATTCTACTGTACAATGCCATTATACTGTACAATGCAATTATACTGTACACTGCCATTCTACTGTACACTGCCATTCTACTGTACAATGTCATTCTACTGTACAATGCCATTATAATGTACACTGCCATTCTACTGTACAATGCCATTATACTGTACAAAGCCATTATACTGTACAATGCCATTATACAGTACAATGCCATTATACTGTACAATGTCATTATAATGTACAATGCCATTCTACTGTACAATGCCATTATACTGTACATTGTACAGTGTACAGTGTCATTATACTGTACACTGCCATTCTACTGTACAATGCAATTATACTGTACAATGCCATTATAATGTACAATGCCATTATAATGTATAATGTAAAATAGCATGGCTACCTTGAACCTAAGTTTAGCATCAATTAATTCCACAATAAATAATAGGTCATGTACATTTACTTGTCATGCAATGACTATTGTATATTGTTCATTGTAAAATGTACATTAAAGTACATTAGACCATGTACATAATTAATATTAAATATAAGATACTTTAATGTTTATACAAATATATTTTAATATTTATAAATATTAATATTTAAAAAAATATATTTGAATGTCTATAAATATATATTTTAATGTCAATAAATATAATTTTTAATGTCAATAAATATTTAGTTTCGTGTCTATCAATATATATTTTATTGTCTATAAATATATATATATTAATGTCTACATATACATAGTTTAATTTGTAATGTTAAATATGTTAAAGAACTCCAATGTAAGGCCTCAATGGGGCTCAACAATAGTGGGCCACCAATTTTAGAGAACATACATATTACAAATATCGTATTTAACCTCTAAACATAACTTTAGCGTGATCAGTATTTTATCAAAATAGATATCAAAGATGATCACATTTTCTGGCATCCATTATCGATATTGAATATTTTTATATTGTATGCAATAGTATTTAAATACAATGTTATATATATATATAACTATGGGCACTAGTCTATATACTATAATAGTAATTATCTAGCTTTCGTTATATATATATATAATCTTATAATCTTATCATATATATATATATATATATCTATCTTCTAAATAAAATATAATAATATTATAAAAGTGTATATCATATAATTTAGACAATACTGAATGAAGGTATAGTTCCAAAGCACAATGTATTTCGGAATTGTGATGTACATTGGTAATATTGATAGTATAGATAATATTTACAGTATACATTGTATACTGTAATACTCATATTTCGCATGCTAAAACATATCACATATATTAAGATGTATCCTTGATTTAATATATAAACCAACATAACCCATTTAATATATGTGATAAAAACATTGGAAATAATATATATATATATATATATATATATATATATATATGATAAGATCAGCTTATTAAAATATTAAATATGAATAAACGGATATGAAAATAAACTATTGTAAACTACTGTCTAACTGTAGAAACCACACTTATGCATATTTGATTTAACAGCTATGTTTTATTGAATATTCAAGTAAATCTATGTTGAAATTGTTGAAATTATATTATTACTATAAATAATCACTAATTATAGTGAGTATATAGTTTCCTTCTTTTCTTGGATCCAATTCCCTAATACTTACAATTAGTAGTACAAATCAATATTATACTTTTATGATTTTTTATTATATACATTATGTAGATTGGCATACATGATCGTAATATGTAATATTAAAATAATCATACGATATTTGGATATAGTGCATTTTGTGATTAGGATACGTTTAATTGAATATCGTTTATTAGAGTTCTAACAAGTACTACATCAATTATTTAATAGCATATTATCTTTTATTAATACTAAAAGTTAATATATGCATTGGTTAATAGTTGGTGTATATTTATTAATTATTTGACGTGTGTCTTCACTAGATATGTTTGAATCGGGGCAGGGCAGGGGGACAATGTCCCCGAGATATTTACCCCCACAATTTGGTTAAGAATATGTTTATAATATATGTATATATACGTATAAATTGTATGATATAATCTATTCACTTTATATTAATATAACAATTTTCATACAACATAAATATAAATATTGATAATTAAATATATTATTATTATGAATATCTAATGAATTTGATGTCAATAGACATTTATTATTACTAATAGTTTAATATTTTACTTGAATTAGTTTTTACATATATATTTATTAATATCCCAAACTTTATATGGTAGACGGCAAATAGTTAACTTTATTGTTTTTTTTATATATTATATTATTTTTATGTACATATTTTAACCCAAACAAATTTTAATTTTTACTAGATTCATTGTTTATTTATATTCCATATAGTCAAGTACTATATGTACAGTGTACATTGTACTAAGGACTCTTGAATAATGATTAAATTATTTAAAATTTTTATTAATGCTATTATTTAAATATGGGTATAAATATACTATTGTATATTTTTATTATTATTTCTACTATAGTATAATTTATAGTATATATAATTTTACTATATATTATATAATGTAATACTAATTTGTTTCATATCATATAAATTATAATTATATCATTTAAACAGTTTATAATTAAAAACTGTATTTATACATGTAAGCCATACTAGGCTATCTGACAATTTTCAAATCATCTAATCATTTTATAATACATATTATTTTGGAATTACATTTTTTAATATATTATTAGAATACGGCCATTACATTAGTAATTAATTAACGATATTAACTTTTTATTACTTTTTTGTTTGCAAAAATAGGCCTACACTTATAACTATAGTTATATATATATTTATATACTGTAATAAAACAGAGATAATGTTGAAGTAGACTACGCAACTAAAATTAATAACTTGTTATTAAATTTATAATGCCTAACTTCTGCAAATCTATTTATAAATAGTGTAGATTCACAGTCAACCAGAACAAATCAGTAATACTATCATATAAATAAAACAAATATAATTCCAATTTACAACAAAAGTAGTAATATGAATTTAAGGAACACTTTCATAAAACAGTTTATGAATATATATAATAAAATCGTGTTAAATTTAAATTGTATATTTATAAATATAGTTATAACTTATAATTATATTTAATTTTAGTTTTTTGAAGATTTCAACCAAACCAAACAATCGACTGCGACTCTATTCTTCATTGCTATCATTTCAATGGAATAACTTCAATAATGACAGTAGAATTTCGATCCGAAACAATGTTAATAATTTGTATATATTTTATGAATTAATAATATATAAACTATATTTTACAATATTATATCATGTACTATTGTATTAAATATACTAGTGCGCACACCACACACATATGTTTTCTAGATATTCTATAAGTTCTATAGGTTATAACTTTTTCTTGTTATTAATAAATATAAACATTCTTAATTAAATTAAGATTAATTTGTTATTCAAATTGTATTGAAAATTAAGATGTATTTGAATTCAGTATTAAAGCTAGAATCTTATAACACACGTAATAATAAATTAACATATTACAAATTTTATATTATTAACGTACAACAAATTTTATATTATTTGGATAAATATTGGATTAGTGAAATTAATTCGGATATTTCTTTTATACTTTTATAGCAACTTTGTGATCAATTATATAATAAAATATTAATAATAAATTATTAATAATATATGATATCATCTTATTGAATATCTTATAAGCAGGAATTTATCAACTCATACAAAATAATAGACATTAAAATGTTTTCTTACACTATTTATCGGTGTCCTTCTAATAAATAATAATATAATACAAATCATGAATGATTAATTATAAAATACTATAGATGTTTTATTATATTTTTAAAACGCAAGAATAAGGTAGAACCTAAATAATATTGAAAACATCGTTAGTTATACATGAAAATACCGTTTTAGAAATGATAAAATGATAAAATAGACTGAATAACTAAATTAATTCTATTTGTATACTAAATTATTCACATTTAGTAAATAAATCTAAATAACAGCACTTCAATATAAAATGCATATTTATTCAAATTTCAAATAATGTAAATAATAAAAGCGATATAAAGCTGACACCAAGATGAGTAATAATTAAAATTGCATCATAATAAAACATATAGCTCGTTGAATAAGATGATGTCATTTAATATTCATTGTTAGACAATAATTATAAATTATTATAACAAAACATTAATATTCTTAACTTACTATATTTTTATACATTCAGTACAATGCATATCATTATCTATGTGTAAAATTGATTTAGTAGAAAGTAGTAAAATTGATCGTTGTACCTGTTTATGAATATTTGTACAACTTTATAAATAATAGTATAAAATCATCAACATCAACGTTTGTTATGCAATAATAAAAATCAAAAATAAATTTGTGAATAATATATAGATATAGATATATATATAGATATAGATATAGATATAGATATATATATATATATATATATATAGATATAGATATAGATAAGCTGTAGACGATCTTTATGTAAATCGTTAATCGGAACAGCCGCCGAAACTTCCGAAACTGCCGGAACTACCGCCCGAACATCCGCTCCAACTATGGGATGACCAACTGCCACCCCAACCCATACCGTGGCCAAACATTCCTCCGCCCAGAGCGCTGCTGACCGCGTATCCGGCCAGAGCGCCTCCGGCGACACCTGTGGCCGTCGTGGAGTTGAAGGGTAGGGCAGAATGCGGATAGGGGTACAATAGTAAGGCATTACGCGATGAGGCTGGGACCTGGCATATTATTCGCTAAGACAAGTGAATGAATGCAATTAATGGGGGTCGAGGTGAGGTCGGGTCAATTGGATATAACGCGGATAATACTTAATAATAGAAGGAACCATTGGGAGGTTAGGTAAAGTAATTAGTCGATGAGAGGTTGGGTTAGAGAGGGTAGATGTCGTGTATCCTCGAGAGGGTAATACAGATGCGAGATATTTTACTGGGCATAGCTAAGACCATATAAGATAAGGTTCAGAAGACAGACACGGAGAGTTTTGATAATGACGTAACATCCCAGCAAACAAAGTGAAGTAATGGTTTTGTAAAATCTTTTGATGAGTCCACAAAAATAAAAAATAATATAAAACAAAAATTATGAGATGCAAAAGATGAAATTACCATGAAATGTTTGCTGGGATTAATGTAAAAAGTGTATTAATATAAAAAGTGGCCAGATTTAAAGAACAAATGATTATTACAAACCAGCAGCAAGCTTCCCGTAGCCGCTACTTTTGTGCGGCTTCGCGTGTACATACTGAACATTGGGCTGATTGTAGCCTGGGTAATGATTAGTTATATTAGTAGTGGTAATAAACCGTTACAGTAGTGTCGATGTATTCACATAAATAACAGACACACAGAAAGATGCACAACAAATAATAGATAATCTTTTAATAATGATCTTAAATCGAAATGTATATTTAAATCGTATTACATTCAAATCGAATTAACTAAGATTAATTGAATTGGAGAAATTATGCTTCGTAAATTCTGAAAATAAGGAATAAATAAACTAAAAATATATTTATATACATTTATATATTAAATATACAAGGTATTAATGTTTCATTAATAATACATTAAATATATTTAATATGTATATATATTAACAAACAATGTTATATTGTATTAATAAAAATATATATATAAATTAAATATAAAATATAATTTCTACATATTCCTGTTTAATATTTTCATTTGTAGTTTTTAATTCTTCCGAATATTGTTACGGGAAATATATTAAAATCTATAAATGATTTGGTAAATATTTCTAAACCATATGGTAACCCTTTGGTTTAGTTGATATTTCACCATATAAATTAATATAAAATGTAATTTCAATCTCAGATATAGTTTTAAAAGTTAATTTTATATATATACAACATATTATAAATAACATAGAATAAGTATTTACATTATAAACATATAATATATCTTACGGTTACCAAAATTAATTAAATATTAATATTTCTATAATGAATTAGAAAGTCGAAATCATTGAAATATATTTAACATTAACAAAATAAAATTTCTTGTCATTAAATGGCATAGCGGTAGTGTGTTAAATATGACAGTTATTATTACATCAACTAGATGAGCTTTTTACATTTCTTTTGTATAATTATAGAAGCAATATCTAAAAAGCATTGTAAAATTCAATATAACTAAAGAGTTTTCATACAATTTAAAAGATAGGATTATAATAACTTAGAATAATATAAAGTTATATTTAAATAATTCAATATAAAAAGTCGAATATTATCTATTTTTTCTTAGTTATCACATTACTTTATAAATATAGTTATTAGAAATATAAGTTAAAAATAATTCTATGCTCTCTTTTTAAATACACAGTATATAAAATCTGATTAAATAATAACTATAATAATTATTATTATTATAATTATCAATATAATATATTATCATAGTATATTTATACAAATAATATATTTATTATTAGTAACATTACAATTCGTCTTGAAATAATTTAATTTGTTTAATGTAAACTAGAATTATTGATTGATTAGTTATTTATTGGTTTCTATTTGTTCTATACATCTTATTAACTATTATATATTATACTTATTATATATTATATATATAATAAATACTATTAACAAAAGTCTTGATGAATTAAAATCTCAGTTATTATACAATATTCCATATTATTAGAATAATTATTGGATTAGAGATATTAATTCTGATGATGTAATTCATGTTATTTATTTATAGAAACTCAATGATTGAGATATATAATTATGTCTATAGAATAAAAATTAGTTCTGTCGTATATATTATATTTAAATATGTATAATTTTTATAAATTAAAATATAAAATAAGCTTATTTAGATCAAACAAATGTAATAGAATATTATGATAATTTACTTAGTTTTATTAAGACAAGAGGATATGATAATACTTTGTTATTTGAAATATAACCATATAATATACAAAGTTTGGTAATAATGGTAAATAGGAATATTTTAATTTTACTGTAAAAATGGATATAAAAACTAGTGATTTTGATTTCAGTATCAACATATTGTTGTCTGGATATTATTTCTATTTAAAAAAATTGTATTCTATTGTTGTTATATAAATCTATAGTTTCTATAAGTTTAATATTACTAATGTATACTAATATATAATAATATATATATTTTAATAGAAGAATATTGATAGTTTTTAAGTTATATATTTAAGTATATTTTAATGGCAAATCGAGTGTATAAAATGTATTTGATTATAATGTAATTGATAGTAATATATATATATATATATATATAGATGTATAGTAATAACTCTGGTATATGTAAATACATTGAAACATTGTTGCTAAATAAATACTAGTGTGATCTGCTTAATTTAAAAAATAATTTGTTTTAATCATAATGTTAAACTTAAAGAAATTATTTCCAATTGAAACTTAATTAAAACTTCATGAAGAGTATTTCTGTAATTTTTAGTTTGCCTATTACTATATTAATACTATAGATACATAATTATATATCACTATGGATAGTTAAATAGATATTACTATAGATATTAAAATCGATATTATTTTATATAATTAAAAGAATAGAACACAATTAAGATGTGTACATTTATAATGAATTGTCATAATATATATTTATTATTTAATTTATTGAACTCTTCTATATCTTAACTTTCGTGAATTATTTAAAAAATTTATTTTAAATCAAAGATAATATTAAACATTCACGAAGTGTTTGATATAATCGCATTAATGGAATATTTACATTAACATTAAGATAAAATAACAAAATATATTCAAGTTATAACTAAAAAAGGTACAACAATGTATATTGATGTAGTAGAAATTCATTGAATCATATTATTGAATAAATTAAAGGTCAGTGGGTAACCTTGGTTACCGGAAGCATATGCTGGACCTCCCATAGCTGCCTGAGGTGCATATACCTGATGGATATTATGATTAGGTAGGCAAAATTTGTATTTTCATTTACAAAGTCTGAAATATAAAATTAAATTCCATTGATTTGTACAGAGAAAGTTTTGTATTTCTATTACAAATATTCATATAAATACATAATCTACCTGCTGGGGATAAGTTCCTGGACCACCATACCCCGGGGCTGGAGCACCATACCCAGGGGCTGGAGCACCATACCCAGGGGCTGGAGCAGCATATGTAGGGCCCGGTGCTCCGTAACCTGGCGCAATGTTAGGTGGGGCACCATAACAAGGACCGGCGGGTGGTGGTAGTCCATACCCGGGGCCCGATGATGGACCGGAGGGACCATAACTAGTGCCCGAAACGGGTCCCGTAGGACCATATCCTGGAGCATGAGCAGGTGGTCTATTGTATGGATCGACATTGGCTCCTGTTTGAAAGCGAAGTCATTATGAAGAGGCTGTGAATTTAAATTTATAGGCAAAAAATAATAAATATATTATTAGTTAATTATATTAAATTTATTAATAATACAGTTTTTAATACAAATTGAATAACATATTTAAAAAAACATTGTACTAAATCATACTATATATGATATATAATAAGCATAATGTGGATTCATTATATTATTATAATTATATTTTCAGCTATATCTGAGTCTATATATATATCTCCTAATATTAATTAATATATTTATCTGAATGTTTAAAATTTTTATGAAAACTTAAGTGAATTTGACGGTTTACTGGACAGGACAATTATTAATATAAATATTATTTTTACATTCCTATGAATCTTTACAAGAACCAGTTAAGGTAATTTAAGTAATTTTGTTTAAAGTGAAAATATATTTTATCTGCATTAAAAATATATTGTTTATTATTGTAATATATTAAAATTATTAAATACAATTGTATATAATATGATTGTATAATAAAATCGATGATATAAAATTGTTATTTTATGTATATAAAATTGATACATTATCTGGATGGGAATTATTGAATTATTACAATAACAGTTTTTCATTTAGGTGAAGGCAAACTAATATGTAAGCAGCGTATGTATTTACCATACCAAATTAAATAAGTCATATCTTTTGGAAGAAAACTCACTTTAATTGATTAGCATGATATCGTGATATAATCTTTGTAATAATAAACACACATCCTAATTTATAAAAACGTGCACATAAAGAAAGGTTCATATCGAATTAGATTTGTTTATCAGCTGTTTTGTGAGTATTGTTGGGAATGCCTAAAAATGTAAGATAAACAATCATAGAATAATTGGAATATGTTAGATGAACATTTTGTGTTATCTACACTTAGGATGTGCAAAGATAATCAACTACGGTGATATTTACAAAGATTATTAAGTGTATAATGTGTTAATATTTAATAAATGATATGGACTTCAATAAAATTCAATTAGTCAATTTAGTAATGAACTACTAGTCGAAATAATAACGTAATTATACATAATCTATATATTATGTAACATTATACTGAATATATACACAATAGATTATAATTTACTTAAATCGTTATTTATATTATTTATATCTTAATTAAAATGCGGATTAATAAGTTCACATTACAATCGTCGTTGTAAATTTGTATTGGTGTAATTTGTTATGAAATTGTGACATCATCTCTTTGAGTGATTCTTAAGGGGAGACCGCAATGGTCAACATTTACATTGTGATGATAAGGATAATTAGTATTATATAATATATATTTAGAAATTATTATATAATGTATATCTAGAAATTTAATTCTTGGAAGATTAATATAATTTTTTTTTACAACTATAATTCAACTTATACTCATTGATATTTGAAAATAATGTTCAATATATATGATATCATTGTATTCGACAAATGACGAGAAGTACATCCAATTGTTAATGCGATATTATTTATAAGTGCATAAGGTGAAAGAATATAATTATTCTGAGAAAACATAAAAAAAATGTACACTTAATTATTAAATTCTAGATATTTTGTATAAACTTGGTAAAAGTAACAAGATTTATAATAGGTACTTATTATAATTAAATATATGTATGTACTTATACTATGTACTTATGTACTTATACAATGTACTTATGCTTACTAAGTAAATAGAGAATTTTTCCTGGTCAAAACTATTATCTGTTTTTTTAGAATAGTCTTGGTTCCATAGTAATTTTTAAATATTTATTATAACATAAATCTAATTGTAAAAGAGCTAAAAAAAGGATATATATTATAAAGGTATAAAGTAAATGTATGTATGTATAAAGGGAGTATAACATTAATGTGAATAAATAGGTAAAAGTCTAAATTAATTTGGAAACAAAGGAAATGATATCATTATGTTTGGAATGCTATAATGGATTGTAGAAATCACATTCTAATGATAACGGTTCAGTGTTTGACAGATAGATAATTCAATAACAGATAATTAGGTTATTAAAATTAAAAAATATTTGTTTTATAATCGTGAAAATGCATAATTAACTTTATTATAATTATTTATTAGATTTATCACTAAATTATCTTCCCACTGCTTATAAAACAAGTAATTTCAATGTTTACTTTACAATAATACTTTACAGTAATTTCAATGTTTGTTTAAATGAATTTGGCAAAGAAATCTACTCAACTACAAAATCATATAATAATAATGATGAGGGAATGTTACTGGTAACAGGAAATGCTAGCAAAATATATGAGCGGGGCCATTGAATTGGACGTGGCTAAAGAAGTGGAGAGTGCAATAGAAAATGTTATGACTGCGAACAGCGACCTGGAAAGAGAAATGATAAGAGAAGTGGTCGCGATAATACGTAAGGTAAGGGCAACGAAATGGGGGTGGGGGGGGGGGGGTTAGAAGAAGGTCGACAGAAGGTCAACGGAAGGAGTACACATAAAGGTAAACCTGGTTCCGGCATCATAAAGCCCACCGGCGGAGGTCGCGCCGACTGGGGTCCACCGGGCGCCGGAGCATAGGCAACCTGAGCGGGGTAAGAGGGTGTGGCCTGGCCGTAGGGAGGCGTGGCTTGAGGTGGGGCGACGACGGATGCAAACTAATCGAATAGATGCGTAATGAAGTCATTAGAGAGAACACATAATAAAACTTAACCTACATTAATATAAGAATTAGTAAATAGCTAATGATAATTAGTAAATAGGTAATGATAATTAGTCTATAGGTAATGATAATTAGTATATAGGTAATGATAATTAGTATATAGGTAATGATAATTAGTATATAGGTAATGATAATTAGTATATAGGTAATGATAATTAGTATATAGGTAATGATAATTAGTATATAGGTAATGATAATTAGTATATAGGTAATGATAATTAGTATATAGGTAATGATAATTAGTATATAGGTAATGATAATTAGTATATAGGTAATGATAATTAGTATATAGGTAATGATAATTAGTATATAGGTAATGATATACGTTAATGACTACTTATATTAACTAATATGTTAACAAAAGCCTTAGTCTATATTAAATTAAATACTAACACAACTGGAGATGGCTTGAGACCATTGGCTGTAATTATTAAAAAAGTATAATAGAAGATATTAGTTCATGGTTATGTTATAAGGAGTTAACAGTTTTTCTAATTTCATGTGTTTACATCAATGGAATTTGGGTTACCACACAAATACAATAACCAAGTTTGAATTACTAATGTCCCTCGACGCTTAAACTACGCCCCCAAACTGTAGCGAGGTCCACCCACGATTACCACCCTTATGCCGACCCCATTGGTATCTTAGCAACGGCTAAACCACACACACCCCGCCATAGATATAGTAACCAGCTGACTACGCACACGCTCCTTAGCTTCGGGCATTAACGGACCTAATCTCCGGCAGGCTATTGGCCGCAAAGAAGTACGTCTTGGCCGATCTCTTAGGCTTCTCCGGGAACGCCAGCATAGTTTCATAGCCGGCGCTGGGCGGCCTCGGACACTCGGGAACCTGTTTCACGTAGTCGCCCATGGCGATGAACGCCTGTACGTACTGAATGCGGGGAAGGGCGTCGTTAACCTTCCCACCCAAAGTTAACCTTTACCCTCGTACCTTGAGGTTGGCGGCGCCCTTTTTCTCCATGTTGTGTTCGTTGGAGAACCAGCAAAACTTGCCTCCGTTGTACAAGCGACAGTACACCATCTTCCATTTATCTCCGAGTATACTTCCTGACGGGGTTACGCGCGCGATGGAAGATATTTGTGGTATAAATGAACATTACCTCGGAAAGAGATAATGAATCAGAAGAGATAATAGTATGTATGACTTTATATACACATTGTATACTATTTATATATATGTTTAAATGGTGAATAATCATATCATCTTATTATAATTTATATTTAGCTAATTTTATGACATTTATAAAATAGGCGTTCTTTATATATTAAATTAAATAGACTAATTAAACTATTTATATTAATTAGCAAAGAACTATTACACAAATATAAACAATAAATAATTAAATATATAAATGAAACTTAGATTTATAAGTAGTATTTGACAACACAGGCTAAATTAATGAACTAACGGCTAAATTTATTCATCCAACTAGCTTTAATCACGGTGGTATTGTTCATGTTGTTGGATGGACAGTAATCCTCTGAAGACAAATGTAATAATGATTATGACTATAGATACAAACTGTGGGGCCTATAATAGTATTTCTAACATATATTTCTAGTATTATAAAGTATTCTAAATGTATGTAAATAGATATTACCCATACTCATATGACTATAAAAGTCTATAAATAGTCATAATAGTCTATTTATGAGATATGATATAATATAATTCAGAATTTGATATATAACATATATCATAAAATATATTATGTATATAATATATTATATATAACATAAAAATAATTTATTTTGAAAATTATTTTTATTAAATGTAGTTTTAATGAATTAAATTTAACAATATACTATTAAAAACAAAACATGATTAGTCATTTAGTATGATTCATAAATTGATTTTTTTGGTAAAGATTTGTAAATATTTTATAAAATGAACAATATATAATTAAATATAATTATATATTGTGTTAAAATTTGTATATAATATCAAATGTTAAAAACAAAATGATGTCCTTTATTATACATTGAAAATGAACTATATTAAAATAAAAATTATGTTTATTATAAAATATAGAGATTAACCAAATTAATAATTTAATCTAATTTAATTTTTATAATATTGTCAAATTAAAATACCTAAAATTATAAAATAAAGATTTGAATTCATATTAGAATTTACTAATGACATATGATATGTTTAAGTTACGGATAACCATATCATGGGGGTTATATAAAGGTAGAAATTATTTACTTTATTAAACAATTTTCTTTAGACTTTATTTCAGACTTTAAAAAAAGGACTAAATGATAATCATGAAAGTATAGAATTTGTGAACTGAAACATCCTAAGTAAATAACATTAAGACATGCGATAAGAGGTAAGGGCACATGCAACCTATTATACCTAAGTTCCATCGAAAGCATATATTCAATTAAACAATACACTATGCTTAATAATATTAATATGCTTCAACTGAGGATCTACTACGCGAAATGTGAGCAAACAATCGAAAATAAACTCCAATAAAAAATAGCAGAGTACTCATTTTTATCAACATTGCATGGATATTCAAACAAACCCTTAGCAAACCCTTACCATACCCTTAACCTTATAGGTTCCCTTAGTCTCACAAGAGAAGGAATACAAATGTTGACCAGAAGTTATCTCTATGAAAGAACAGATAACAGATGAATATACAAAAGCTGATCATGGATATCGAGATATGGCATGCCTCCGGTAAAAACTTCAGACAGATGTAGAAAGTTTATTTCAAAGTTAGGGATGAGTTATCTAGTTGCTAGGTATTTAAATTGATAACATCACCCACAGTGTAATGGCATAGGATAATTCGACCATAGACAAAAGAACACAATTAAAGAAGATACGAATTGCTTTTCACTTGTATACAGTACAATACTTGTATACAGTGTATATCACTTGTATACAGTACAATACTCCAACTTTTCAAACCATCAGTTCACTTATTTCTGATCTTGAAAACATAAGACCAATTAATATATCGTTAAGTTAACAGCCTAGGAATTCTATTAATACAATCCATACAAAATGCTAAATACATATTCATATGTAATAACATTTACAAATGTTACAACATATATATACAATGATATATCATGAAATCACCTGTGTCAATATATATAAAGCAGATGTAACTAGACTATGGTTATATTTAAAATTTTCCACGTATGATTTTTATCAAATTTTGGAACAAATGTTTATATTACCAATATATAATTTTAATTTTTTTTCCAAATATTTAATATATATTTTTATTTTTTGAAGTTTACTAAATTCAAGAAATATTTATTTTTTGAAAAAAAGCTCCAATGGCACAATATATTAAAGAATATTTTGAGCTATAATATTAATAATAAGTGATTGGAATTTTCACATAATATACATTCGATATCAAAGTTTCGTGTAAATTAATCTCTTATACATTATTAATTTAACTTTATAAGATGATTAATGTAATAATTTGTTTTGCTAATATACTATAAATATGTTTAACACAATAATATTAATTAAAAACTCAATTAATTTTTTTAACAACAATTTTTATGATAAAAATTACACGAAATAAATATTTTAAAAAATATATCCTATGATATAAATAACAATACAATAATTATGTAGTAATATAATGAACATATGAAATATTTATTTAAACAAAAATATATTATTAAAGAAAAGAAGATTTTATATTTTAAAATATTTTGAAAAGGTACTCAACATTAATATATATTAGTTTGCCAGTTATACATATTTATACTTTTTCACATGAAATAAATAAAAATATAATTATCACCATATATCATTGATGATTCATACACAAAGAATTTCTTCGTATAATGTATTTACATATATTTCAATACTTAGTTGAACAATTAATATATGTTGTGCTGAGCTTAGATTGATTCTCTGAATTCATCTCATGAAACACTTTTCTTTATGAAATTAATGATATCAGATTCAATTTTCGAAAATTTATGATTGCATATTAGAATTTTGTAGTTTTTAAATCGAAGCTCCATCACAGCAATATATTATATTTTGGATATTTTAAGGTTTTCTCTTATATAAGTAATGATTTGCTTTATATGGTCTAAGCATTTTATATAATACATATAATTTCGCATATAAAAATTAAATGTTTATTTTTTTTTGCTTATAAAAGAATGAATTAAATATACTTCAAGCTATAACTTGAGAAGTTTCCCAGTGTTTTGATTGATTGCATACAATTTCTTATAAGTTGAGTTTTCAGGAAATCCCTTAAAATGACGGTAAGCTAAGTTGTCTTTGTTAAATATGTTGAATGTTGATATGTTGAATTTTTTCAAGTAGTTTTATTTTCTTTCAATTACCCAAATGCTTGGTTTATATTAAAATGATACCATTCTATACATATATATTATTTTTATATTTGTAAAGTTACACCGATTGTTCAATTATTTCCAAGGAATTATTGATTGAAATTTCACTATTTAAAGAAATAATGATATTTTATAATGTTTTATATAGATTTTAATATCTTTAATAATCGATTACTTTAATTGAAAGCATTTTGAAATAAAATCCAAAATATTAAATTAATTGGATTGTTTGCTGGATATATTTTGTAAAATTACTTCTCAGTAAACTAATCAGGTTTAATAACTTTTCAGTAAACTAATTACATTTTATATTTAAAATTAAATATACAATATATAAATATAGTCTGATATTTTACCTAGTTAAAAACACAGTTAATTAATAATTCATATATTTTATATATATTTGATACAGCAAAATTTCAATTAATATATATGTTTAAATAATAACAAATCATAAAATAAATAAAACAACTAAGAATAAATATTAAATTATTTTTTTAAATATTACAGCAAAATAATAATTCTGTAAAGTTAAATTGAGCAAAATTTACATACAAATATCATGATGAAAGAAATAAATATTAATATTATTATAAAATAATATTAATTTCTTGGTTTGTGATTGGTATATTAATTATGTTCGATTTAATTTTTACAATAATATTAATTTGTTCGTTTTATATTATGTAAACTGAGTAAATATAATTTGTTATTAAAAGGTTTGATAATAGTATGATATCATTGGGATTGTACATTTTTGTTTTATTGGGAATTTTGATATTTGATAATAAATTATAAAATTTAAAGTATTGATTAATATATCTATAAATTTATAACAAATCATTTTTGATATTTGAATTTTTAATTTTCAAAAATTATAGGTTATCGATTATCGAGTTAAACCTTATGTAATAGGGTAATATGAATATATTTTATAGCAAATATTACATTATTTTCATGCATTGTAGTGACAGATTAAAATACAAAAGGAGCACATACGTTAGTATGTATAATATATTGGCTTATGAACGTCTTCACAAGTAGCGAGCAATCATTGCATCGCAATTAATTCACATTTGTACCAGCTGTACTTTTTCCAACTAGATGTCATGAAAATTTGCAATTTTATTTTAACATAAAGATTTCGTACTATTTCAAAATACTGAAGTACTAAGTAATCATTAAAATAAAATATTATTATGCATTAATTATAATACGACTATTATTTTATATATAAATATATATATATAAGTGTCTCTGTGTGGAAATTATATAGTAATTCATAATATGTGCATATGATTACATCTATGTATAGTGAAATAGCATGAATATAGATTAATTTAGATATTTTGTAATAATTACTATTTTATTTGAGCAATGTAAAATTATTAAAATATATCATAAATTGTTAGTTCTATAAATGTACATAGTATACAGATTTAATGAAAATTAAGCTATATTTAATTATTGTCCTATGTAAAATAACTTGGACAACATATAGAAGATGACAGAATGAACATTTGTGAAAAGTAAATTCATCTAAAAAACACTAAATAAAATCGCTTTATTTGTATGTCTGCTTTTAATTAGTCAAATTATTTATAAAAACTATTAATATATGTTTTGTTTTTTTATTGATATGTAATTATTTATTCTTATATGAAAAATATCATCTGTAAGTTTATTATATATTTTTTGATTTTATTGATATGTAATTTATTATTCTTATATACGTAAATATTATTTGTATGATTGCTTATATGAATTTAACACAAGTATGGAAGGATCCATGATCGCATAGCAGATAATATACCATATAATATTATTTCATATTATATTATATGTTACATATATCATATTTACATCATAAGTATATCATATTTAATATTATTTAACATCAAGGTATTTTTCAAAGTGAATTCAATACAAGTATGTAATGCAACGAGATAGAATATAAGTAAATTAAATTTATATATATTTTTAAATTACGTAATAACTTTTTTCAAAAGGAGGACTTTAAAACTATAATAATGTGTTAAATATGTTATATATATTATATGAATTTATATCATATCGTGTATACTATGTATCTACTATGTGATATGGTCGTATTGTTTGTGTCCTTCCATAATTGTGGTGAATTCACGTATTTCATATAATCAATCCTATACATATGCAGGTATATTAGAATAATTAATTATATATAAATATAATTAATAACAATACAAAAACTAAAAATATATTAAGTTTTCATAAATATAATGACTCATATTAAAATTTTACATCGCAATCTAGCTATTCTGGATAACTTTCACGAATTTTAATCTGGTCATCTTCTATACGTGATGATATAACTATTTTGATATTACGTATTGTTAAAATTGTTAATTAGTATTTAAATTACCAAATGATAGTCCGAGAAGAATATTTGCAAAAATTCTAATTAATTTATTTATAAAATACTTTACTTGAACTTTGACAATGCAAACACTTTTACAATTGAAAGAGAATATATATATTTATTGAAAATTGAAGTCTATGAATACAATTTAAAAAATGAAATATATAATTATTACTTATAACCAAGATTTCCTTGGTTTAATCTTGGCTTATAATATTATCGTATAATTAATTATATTTCATATAATACGTTTATAATATAATCCAATTAAAGAGTATTGTATATACATTGTATAATTTATAAATAATTATAATATACATTTTTGCAATGAATATTATCATATATAAAGTAACAAATATATTATAATCCAAGATTACCAAGGTAATCTTGGATACAATTATACCCAATATTACCAAAAGATTTGGATTATTCTATAGCATTAATGCCATAATAGTCAAGTAAGCTTGAATAATATTGATTACAGATTCGATTAAATAAAGATTTTATAAAGATCATTTTGATTTGAACTAATACGATTAATTATAAATTTAATATATACATTAATATATTTTGCATTCTAATTAATGCTATTGTAATATAATTGAATTGATAATCAATTATCAGAGTATCTATAGAAATTGGAAATGTTATCTAACAAAATGAAATACAATTAAATTATATATTTGTTATTATCATTTCGAAATAATAATTTGATATAATTAAATTTGTATTATAATATATAACTTAAGTATATTTTAGTTTCGATGTTTTGTAGTTGTATGTTTTAGAGTCTTGGATACCTTAATAATACCTAAATAGAACTAATATATTTTGAGTATTGATATTGTAATCAATTATCATTAACTTTGTAATATAATACAATTATTGTAAATATGTATGGTTATTTTAATATATATATATATATATATATATATATATACATATATATACATATATATATATATATATATATATATATATATATATATATATATATTATCATATACCATATATGTATAACGAGTTAATAACATATATAGATTTAAATATATACTACTCTACCGAAACTAATTTCACATAACTTAATTTAATGTTAATTTGATATTCTCATTTTCTATGTTTCTGGTATTTATATTTATTTTACTGTTATAGAATTGCCGTTATTTAACATAGCATTTAAGGATTGTTATACAAATGTATATATTTTAGAAGTCGAAGTAGGCTGCGAATGCACTCAACGTGTGGATGGGTGATAAAGACTTTATAGATGATCGCCATTGTTTACACAGGGAGCGTAAACAATACAGGGTTGAAATCTAGTATTTATCTGTTTCCGCTTTATCTTTTGTAAAGACTCGTGACCACTTTAAGAGCATCGGGTTTTATTTGTCACCGAGATGGTAATCCATACCATTATCGCTCATTGCACCCTGTTCTCTCTCTCTCTCTCTCTCTCTCTCTCTCTCTCTCTCTCTCTCTCTTTCTCTCTCTCTCTCTCTCTCTCTCTCTCTCTCTCTCTCTCTCTCTCTCTCTCTCTCTCTCTCTCTTTCTTTCTCGCTCTCTCTCGCTCTCTCCATCTCTATTTCTCTCTCTCTTTATCAATATATATATATATATATACCCTCTTCTCTTATTCCATTCATCCCTCATTTTCTTTCTTTCTCCACCTCGATATCAAATTAAAATCTAAAATCTAAAGAAATGGGCGGTAACGTACTCGAAAAAGAGCGTGTCACCGTTCTATTTATAGTAATTACTGTATACGACGACTTTTATATCGGGTGATAACGGGTGGGATCAAATTCCGACTCATCCTTTACTCGGGCCACACCCTGTGCTACTCCCTTACCACGCCCCATCTTACGACCCGACTCGCCCTTGAAGAGAGAGAGAGAGAGAGAGAGAGAGAGAGAGAGAGAGAGAGAGAGAGAGAGAGAGAGAGAGAGAGAGAGAGAGAGAGAGAGAGAGAGAGAGAGAGAGAGAGAGGAGAGAGAGAGAGAGAGAGAGAGAGAGAGAGAGAGAGAGAGAGAGAGAGAGAGAGAGAGAGAGAGAGAGAGAGAGAGAGAGAGAGAGAGAGAGAGAGAGAGAGAGAGAGAGAGAGAGAGAGAGAGAGAGAGAGAGAGAGAGAGGTGGGATAGTGTTATAAAGAGACTGAGTGAGATCGAGTTAGTACGGTCTAGGTGTAAAGTTACATGGCGTCTTACTTTAATACCCTTACGTGACGACCCTAAACTACCCGAGTTGATGATACTACCATGGGCCGTATATACTTCATTATATCGAGGTGAACGGTGAACAGTCCATACACGTTTTTTTCCTAGTTTTAAGTAACCCACTAAATGCCATCTAATATAATTTAAAAACAAATCGCAAACTACATCACCTCTGGTAAGTAATTTGTGTGAATCAATAATCGTCGAATAAGAAAAATATTATTCTAATAATTACATGATCATATAATATAATAACTCTATATCATCTCACTGTGCGAATTGAAGGTAATTGTGTTATAAGTACCATTGAATATAATACCTTAATATATAAACAATAATATATGTATATATAAATATAAATTCTATTCTCCCTGGAATATTCTAAGCATTCTTCATGGCAAATGCATCCTCGTATAAACCATCATCACCCTATTATTCTGTAGTTATATAGCAATATGTATATATAAACATATGTAACTAGAACGATAACTATGACATTATTAAGTCTGAAATATTAGAATGAGTAAAGTCATCTGACTTCGATGTATTATTATTATATTATACATATTAATAAAATTAGAAGCATACAACACTAATATGTATATGGTACTTGAGATTTACCATACCCCATTTCTCTCCCCCTCTCCCTCTACCTATCCCTCCCCTCTATCTCTCTCTCTCTCTCTCTCTCTCTCTCTCTCTCTCTCTCTCACTCTCTATCTCCCTTTATATATATATATATATATATATATATATATATATATATACAGATACACAGACACATACTCATAGCATCTTGTTCAGATACGCGTATCTCAGGGGTCCAAAGGGTAAAATAGCTGGCAAGCTTGCCTGAGAACCCTGTCTCTCATTCGTCAGCCACACGTCAGGTACGTAACGCCACTTGTAGGTCTTTCGTGCAGTAGTAATATTATACAGTTAGCGCGTAGACATACTTGCGTTACCCAAACCTATAACCTATATATGATTGTTATTCGTTAACATGTAATTGCACTCCGAATATATATTTAAATAGTTTAGGGTAGAATATAATTTAATTTCATCGCTCGTAGTTTGAATACCATATTAGGATACATACGAGGACATCCAACACGTTATTATTCTACAGATATATAAACTAATATATTTATATTTATGTATATAATACTATATATATATAGTATTACATACATATATATCCACATATATTGAAGTTTATCAATTAATATATATATTATAATTATATTTCAATAATTAATAATTAAAAAATAAATATAGGTAAATATATAAACATATACATTCAATATTCCTAAATAATTTTCTATAAATATATGATTTTATATATTTTAAAATATATTTATATTCATAATTTATTATAACATATATAATATAGGAATAGTATTTCATATACAATTAGTAATATATATATATATATATATATATATATATATATATATATATATATTATCTACAGATGATTCTTGATAAATAATTATATTTTGTATCCATTATATCACGATTACTCTTGGATATATAATCATATACAATTAATAAATTATATATATATATATTTAAATTATGTATATTGGGAATTTGTAATATTATCAATAGACGATCAAAGTTTATTTATTGAGATTATATTGATGGATATTCCGTTTTAGTCTAAATATTCTTGAATTTTAAATTAGATTTTAAAAGTAGATTTTTTTCTCGCATTTTCATGACAGCATTACTTGATGCTATTAATATTATCAGCATTATTTATGTCTTACTATAGTAGCCTAAAATATAGAGTTTCGAATATAATATAAGTTTGATACATATGTATCAATATATATATATTGTAATGATGATAGTGGTTCATTTTAATATATTTATTTAAGTATACTTAAATTATAATATCCATTAAACTTAATTAATTCTTTAATCACTAAACCTTGAATACATCTCATTTTAATCGCATTTTACGACATTTTTACCTTTGAAAAAAAATGTAATATCATTACATTACATTAATAGACTAGACAATAATAAATAATGTTTAACTACATTTAAAATGATTCAAAAGGAGAAATTCAAGAATTATGAGTTTTATTATATTTGTATGTCATTTTAAAATTTAATTTATATCAATGTTTAGCATCAACCACGTAGAATGAAAAACAATATTATAAAGGCATGCCACTATAGGTATCCGAGCTGGGAATCATTACAATTATAAATTTAAAACAGTAACAAAAATTATAATTTGAAGTTAAGTTAAAAGAAACATACGCATATTAGTAATTATATATTTATTAAAATATATTCCGAGTTAAATCAAGAATGTATGATAATCACTTTCAGAGTTTTAAGGAAAATAATGTATACACTTAATATAGTAAGCAATGGACTTACTCTAAGGGTGAATATACTAACACAATGTAACAAATGTATCCGTACTCTCCATAGCGTACTAAAATACCATTTAATAGTATATTTGGAACTATAAATTGTATTTCAAATAAATAAAATGTGTACATAAAAATAAGATAATTATAAGAAGATCAAATACTAGATAGAATTTATAATAAAAGCATATTACTCCTCTAGGTCTTACTCATAATATGATATCATTTACTATACAATAATATTACAACAATTTAAAATTAAATATAAAATAAATATAGATGTAATGAAATAGTTCATAACAAGAAATAATTTATAAAAAATACCGACCTAAATTAAATATTTTAAAATATAAATAACAAAATTGCAGCATATTAAATTAGTATAATTAAAAATTAAAACACATAACTATGCTACCCGGGTAACCTCGAGGTAAACAATTTATAAATATTAATGAATTGTACATTTTTTTATTGTCTTTTTAAAAATACTATATTTTTTAATTTCGTTATAAATTATAAATAATTCGTATTTTGTTTTATAATGTCGGACCTTAAACGGAATAATTTGTTATCAGTTCATATTTTTATTTTTCAATTTTATTATCTTTAAAATAATTTAAGATTTGCAACGAAAAATATATTATCTTATCTTATATTATATTATCTTAATTAATACTTATCTTATCTAATAAAAAAATTATTTTGTTAGTCCTAACATTTTCTTAAAATTTTAATTTTGATTAGTTATATAGAAATTTCTTTTCTGATAATCTATAATTCTAAATTTTATAATACTACAGAATATCATATAATTGTTGAAAAAAATATAATAGCTATTTATCTTTTATAATAATTAAATTCTTCCGAAGTTTATTTTATTTTAATTAACTTTATTTATATTTTTATAATGGTATATTTAATGATTTATTCCTAATGTCTTTGTTATTATTTTTACTTTTTAAATTAAATAAAGTAAAATTTAAGTTAACATATAAAGTATATATATAAATATATATGTTTATACCTTTTGTAAACTTAGTATTTTTATATGGTATTATTTTTTATTAATTTTCTATAAATTATATTCTTTTAAAATTAAGCATAATAACATGGTTTATAAAATGTATTTTTATTTGTTAAAGTTTCAAGAAAGAATTGCTTCAGTATTTAAATTACAGTACTATATATATATATAATAATTAAAGTACAGTATCATATACATCGTAATTAAAGTACAGTACCATATATATAGTAATTAAAGTGCAGTACCATATATATAATAATTAAATCATAATTTATATAATAAATCTCAAATATATTTACATTAAAATCTCCAAATAAAATGAATTACATTTTTCATTACTAATTACTCATACACTTTTACACCCCCCCCCCCACACACACATATATATATATAAAGAACACTATTTATAAAATATTATATTTAATTGATTATTTATTATATTAATGTAACAAATTAATTATATTAAAAACATTTGAGATTAAACTAACAAAAATGCATTGTTTTACATACAATTTGAAATCTTATTTTATCATATATAGATCTATAGATAATATATATTAAATATATTTATTTAAAATTTATAAATGCATATATATATATATATATATATAATGCACATATATATATAAATATATATATATATATATATATATATATATATAAATATAATATATAAATAATGATCTATAACATGATTATAGATATTTATTGGATTTTTGTCATACACATGATTTATATTTTAAACTCTATTTTATTAATAATTATATTAATATTAAATGCAACTGCTATTTTATCGCATACGATACTAATATATTAGTATCGTATGTATGTTAAAGCATTTTACCTGTATATTTAATTTTATAATATATATATATATATATATATATATATAAATTACTATAATTAATATAATTAAGTCAACATAATTGATACAAAAATATTCGAAATATGACGATTAATAGATTCGAATATACAATGCCACGTAAAAGTTATTCAATGATAAGAGATTACAAATTTCTATAAGCAGACTAAATACCGAAACAAATATTGTTTTCTTACAGTTGAATGTAAAATATGCGTAGACATCAATTTATTTACAATGCGACGACATTCTACGCAGTGTAGAACATATACAATAGTTTATAATATATTAGATAATACGTTAACGAATGTGTCCTAGTAATATGTGTATACGGAGTTGCGTATACGGAGTACAGTTTATACATACGCTACAGTATTCTGTAATTTCTGAAGTAGTTAGAATTGGAGTTACTGATAATACTAACAAAACTATAGTAGGCTATGTTTACTTTGTATTATGTGTAGAAGTATATTCTATATATATATATATATATATATATATATACATGATTTACTAATTATCAAATATATGCTTACTAATTAGTGTTCTATATTGTTATATAGAGTTTTATATAGAGTTTTATATAAAGTTTTATATAGAGTGTTATATAGAGTTTTATATAGAGTTTTATATATAGTTTTATATAGAGTTTTATATAGAGTTTTATATAGAGTTTTATATAGAGTTTTATATAGAGTTTTATATAGAGTTTTATATAGAGTTTTATATAGAGTTTTATATAGAGTTTTATATAGAGTTTTATATAGAGTTTTATATAGAGTTTTATATAGAGTTTTATATAGAGTTTTATATAGAGTTTTATATAGAGTTTTATATAGAGTTTTATATAGAGTTTTATATAGAGTTTTATATAGAGTTTTATATAGAGTTTTATATAGAGTTTTATATAGAGTTTTATATAGAGTTTTATATAGAGTTTTATATAGAGTTTTATATAGAGTTTTATATAGAGTTTTATATAGAGTTTTATATAGAGTTTTATATAGAGTTTTATATAGAGTTTTATATAGAGTTTTATATAGAGTTTTATATAGAGTTTTATATAGAGTTTTATATAGAGTTTTATATAGAGTTTTATATAGAGTTTTATATAGAGTTTTATATAGAGTTTTATATAGAGTTTTATATAGAGTTTTATATAGAGTTTTATATAGAGTTTTATATAGAGTTTTATATAGAGTTTTATATAGAGTTTTATATAGAGTTTTATATAGAGTTTTATATAGAGTTTTATATAGAGTTTTATATAGAGTTTTATATAGAGTTTTATATAGAGTTTTATATAGAGTTTTATATAGAGTTTTATATAGAGTTTTATATAGAGTTTTATATAGAGTTTTATATAGAGTTTTATATAGAGTTTTATATAGAGTTTTATATAGAGTTTTATATAGAGTTTTATATAGAGTTTTATATAGAGTTTTATATAGAGTTTTATATAGAGTTTTATATAGAGTTTTATATAGAGTTTTATATAGAGTTTTATATAGAGTTTTATATAGAGTTTTATATAGAGTTTTATATAGAGTTTTATATAGAGTTTTATATAGAGTTTTATATAGAGTTTTATATAGAGTTTTATATAGAGTTTTATATAGAGTTTTATATAGAGTTTTATATAGAGTTTTATATAGAGTTTTATATAGAGTTTTATATAGAGTTTTATATAGAGTTTTATATAGAGTTTTATATAGAGTTTTATATAGAGTTTTATATAGAGTTTTATATAGAGTTTTATATAGAGTTTTATATAGAGTTTTATATAGAGTTTTATATAGAGTTTTATATAGAGTTTTATATAGAGTTTTATATAGAGTTTTATATAGAGTTTTATATAGAGTTTTATATAGAGTTTTATATAGAGTTTTATATAGAGTTTTATATAGAGTTTTATATAGAGTTTTATATAGAGTTTTATATAGAGTTTTATATAGAGTTTTATATAGAGTTTTATATAGAGTTTTATATAGAGTTTTATATAGAGTTTTATATAGAGTTTTATATAGAGTTTTATATAGAGTTTTATATAGAGTTTTATATAGAGTTTTATATAGAGTTTTATATAGAGTTTTATATAGAGTTTTATATAGAGTTTTATATAGAGTTTTATATAGAGTTTTATATAGAGTTTTATATAGAGTTTTATATAGAGTTTTATATAGAGTTTTATATAGAGTTTTATATAGAGTTTTATATAGAGTTTTATATAGAGTTTTATATAGAGTTTTATATAGAGTTTTATATAGAGTTTTATATAGAGTTTTATATAGAGTTTTATATAGAGTTTTATATAGAGTTTTATATAGAGTTTTATATAGAGTTTTATATAGAGTTTTATATAGAGTTTTATATAGAGTTTTATATAGAGTTTTATATAGAGTTTTATATAGAGTTTTATATAGAGTGTTATATAGAGTGTTATATAGAGTGTTATTTAGAGTTTTATATAGAGTTTTATATAGAGTTTTATATAGAGTTTTATATAGAGTTTTATATAGTGTTTTATATAGAGTTTTATATAGAGTTTTATATAGAGTTTTATATAGAGTTTTATATAGAGTTTTATATAGAGTTTTATATAGAGTTTTATATAGAGTTTTATATAGAGTTTTATATAGAGTTTTATATAGAGTTTTATATAGAGTTTTATATAGAGTTTTATATATAGTTTTATATAGAGTTTTATATAGAGTGTTATATAGAGTTTTATATAGAGTTTTAGATAGAGTTTTATATAGAGTTTTATATAGAGTGTTATATAGAGTGTTATATAGAGTGTTATATATAGTGTTATAGTGTGCGCATTCTAGTACTAGATATTATTATATTCTTATTATCAATGGTAGTATTTTCAAGAGACCACTCCTACCTGTAGATTCTCTTCGAGTTCAAAAGCGCTTTCACATTTCAATGAATACACAGGTACACGTAAATTCCCACGCCTTTAGGGTTATAAACCCGTGAGGACACGCCACAAACCCACCTACAGTTTAGGTGTAGGTCCTTGAATTTATAGAGGTCAGATATAAGGGTCTACAATTTATAATCGATCTCACAATTTGAAACAACTTTAAACCCAAGTGTACCTAATATAATAAGTTAATCTTGGTTTAAACTAAATACATCCATATATCGTAAATGATCAATTTATTCACAGAATTTAATTTCTTCATGGCTATTAATTAACTCTAGATACCAATTACCTACAAAAGAATGACATAATAAAACTGCCTTAAACCAACAAAGGATATGGACCATATTCACCTCGTTATCACATATATATAAAATATTCTTGCAGTTTAATATTAAGCTACTTTATAATTGTCTTATTTTATACCTTAAACTACTACTGATATCTATTCTAATCTTAATATGCTCCTACCCAACGCATACGTAAATATGAACTAACCCCTCTTCTCCTTGTAAGCTTAATAGTTAGGGGAGGGTATCACTGACCACTAACCGGCTGAATTCGTTGCCTAGACTCTATTTATAGTTTAAGGGATGGCAGTTAACCGAGCCTTTACCCCACGCCCTGTAACCATAGAAACCACATGTTATGTTTACCCCACCTGACGGTGAATGCGTGCTAATAGAAACTCCATAACACCCCGCACAATACGATTGAATCCTCCATGAATGTGTTATCCGCCCCTCCGCTATAAATACGCATTTTCTAACGTGTAGCGGTATCCCTATCTCTCCTCCAACATCTACATCTCGTTGGTTATAAATACCCCTTTTCTATCAACTGATACTTAGTTATTGTCTACCTATAGCGAGATAAGATTATATATATATATATATATATATATATATATATATAATAACACTATATCTTCTAATTTCCTCGTCCATTTAAATAACACTTTATAACGTTTAGTATTAATCCTAAATACAAATACTCCATCTACATAATCATTCTTCTCTAGGATTTCTATCTTCAACCAATATTTCCCAACGTCTACACCTCCGTAGTATACTCCATAATATTAATTACCCTCGCATATTTTGTATAACATCTACTACCTCTTCCTCCTCTTTTTCCTCATCCTCCTCTCTGTTCCTCTATTCTGTTCCTCTTCCTTCACATCTTCCTTCTTCTCCTCCTCTTTATCTAGCTTCTCTTCCTCCTCCTCTTCCACCTCTTCTTCTTCATCCAACTCTCTGTTCCTCCTCTTCCACACCTTCCTTCTTCTCATCTTCCTTCTCTTACTCTTCCCCTCTTCTTATTTATCCTCCTCTCTGTTCCTCCTATATGTTCCTTCTCTCCACCCTCCTCATCTTTCTCCTCCTCTATTACTATTTTAGTATATTATATCACATACCAATTTCTTACATTTATATATCTGACTATCCCCCATTCCCAATCCGTTATAAATACCCTCCTTCTAACGTTTACATATCAGCTTATCTCCGCTCCCTCTTCCTACCCTTTATGAATACAAATATTCTAATGTATATAGTTCTGCCGATTTCCCTCGTCTTCCTCTTCCCCTTTATAAATACTCCATTTATAGCGGTTACCCGTTTCCCTTTATCCCGACTCACCGCGATGATTCCCCCGTACCCTTCCAAGGACCGCCCACCAACTGTATCGCAAGCACCCCTCTTAGAATACGTGTGCAGTTCAAGTATTAGTAAGTCTATACACCTATTTCTATAGAAACAACGAGGCGACCACACGGAATACCATATAACTTCTTTCCAGGTAATTCATACTAGTGGTTGGATTTTTATCGTTTACGAGTTCTCCCTATCTGATTAGTCGCATCTCAATTAAATAGATAACCGCTTTGTAAGGATATAATATACCACATATAGCATTTTATCTTGAATTATTAATTTCAAATATCATAGTATAATCATTTCAAGGAGATATGATATTAATACGATGAGATCTGTATTTTAAAATATTTGATTATATAATAGATGGAAATAAACATTTATATATATATATATATATATATATATATATATATATAAATATATATATATATATATATATATATATATATATATATAATTCATTATATTTATTTCAAATGAATTTACATAGTAATAGGTATAAGATTTGTTTACTAAGGAATACGTTATTAAAGCAACATTCGGATTAAGATTGCATTAATCTAAATATAAACTTGTTATACCGATGTTCAACCCTAATTTAAATTACTCCTTGACCATAATATCGGTTATCTCTTAAATATAGTGACTGATTGTATACTCAATACTATAATATAGTATCTACGTGTCGGCATGATTTTGTAATCTGTTGTATTTTTATACCAGATATTTCCAACACCATTATCTAATGTGATTCATAGAAAATTATAATTCTTATTTTAATCGATACTTCCAAATACTGATACACACTCACACTCACTCACACACACACTCATACACACACACACACACACACACTTTTTTAGGAACTTTGTTTGATAAATCCTGTATAATTATACCTCATAACTTACACGCATACACTATCAAATATATTAATATATTAATATATATATATATATATATATATATGATGAATTTATATATATATATATATATGCTATTAGAAATATATATATAATATAATATATATAATATATATATTATATATATATATATATATATATATTTATATATATATAAATATATATATTTGTATTATATATTAACTTATAAAGGCATATTACTTTATATGTATTACGTAGTAAATATATATAAAGTGAATATCTTATAAATCGTGAAATTAAACTCATGTATGTCAGACGCATAGTGTCATGCACCCACATACACAAATTCCCACTATCATTGACAATCACACGCATTTCAAGTTATTCTAGGCATCGTGCGTACATTTAACAACGTAACTAACCACGCCCACACACCGCGCGCGCATACCATATACGTCGTACAGCGTACGTCGTACAGTGTACGTCGTACAGTGTACGCCGTACAGTGTACGTCGTACAGTGTACGTCGTACAGTGTACGTCGTACATTGTACGTCGTACATTGTATATGGTATATATATATATATACCAGAAGTATTCACTGATAATCAATTAAATAAATGAATTAATGGATATATGAACAGTTCAAATAAGTGTTGGTCATAAATTGGATATTAAGAATTCAAAACAAATACCAAACAAATATCCTAAGGATTCTGATAAAATATTTATAGAGAATTTATCTTATTCGTGCCCTTTACTCCGATATAGACAATTATAATAGTATTCAGATATGTCAAGGTGTTTCATAGTTCAGTGTTTATATATATATATATATATATATATATATATTACGTGGAGACGATGTACGAGGTATCCTATTACAATGTGAATAAAGAATTCCGATTAGTATTTTGTAGTAATGTTCAATTCGTAGCAATTTCAATATTAAACAAAATCACCAAATACATAACCATATAGAAAATATATTTGGAATTATTGGTTTTGAGAACGATAATCGTTCTCCCTATAATTAGTAGGTGTAATTGATATGTTTATTTTCTAATGCGGTATATATATATATCTAGTAGCTTATAAAGCATCTTCCGGATGGGTGTCTATTGGCTTCATGTAGTGTATGATAGTTTATGTAGTTTCAACGGGAGAATTTGCAGTCGTGTTCTACGCTAAAATTCCGCTAATTCGAAATATGATATGCATGATAATAAGTTGGATATATCGTGGCAATCTCTAGAAATAACCTATCAACACATCTCTGAAATAAGAAGCATTTCAGCTTAGCATTTCGTATAATAATAGTTTCTCTGTTATTAAGAGTTTTACGGATTACCGATAATATGACGTCGATAGTGAAAACGTTCCTCTTGTATCTATTCGCATAAGGAACGTTCTTTAAGATGAAATACAAAGTAAGAAGGTAAAATCTATTCATTTTTACTAACGGCCCGCTAAACAGTTTTTCTTATATTAGCGAACTAAACATCTGCTGATACTAGCTAGCGGCTTTTATAACACTCCGTATCAGTGCATAAGCTATTTATTGACCTACACTAAGTCCACCATTACTCCTATTAGAGTGGATTAATGTGGTAATTGGCTCCTTGACTATAAACTACTATTGAAAATAATGTATTCACTATAATGATTTACCTCGTGAACTTATCCAATTCATTTCGCAGACTATAAATTAAAGTATTTGATATTAAAAATAATTTGATTGTTTTATATCACAGTATTATGTCACTTGTATTAATGATATTTGTATGATATTATTAAACTCCGAAAACAATCCGTAAATCCATTTTTAAGTTGTGTAATAATAAGTAACATATGTTTCATTTTATATTGAAAAGATGTATAATTTATTATATTTTAAATAAAATATAATTAGAATATAATTTAATATAAATAAAATATATTTTATCTTTTATTATATAAACAAAACTAAAATAATATAATTGTGTTACATTATATCTAAGTAATTGTTGTCGTGTCCCATTTGGAATATGTGCCATAATGAAACCCTCAAGTGATATTTCCATAATCTTTGCAAACAAATCTATTAAATTATATAATAATATAACTTAATTAATTAATGATTATATCTATTATTATAAGATATAAATCTTTTTTCTATAATATTGAAACAATATTATTTTGAAACCTATTACGTTTAAAAATGCGGGCATATTAATCAAGGTATTGCATCCGAATTATGAAGCTATTATACAAACTTGTATAACTATTCAAAATGAAAAATAAACATATTATATTTATTCATGACAATATTGTATTAGCTTATTATTAATTTATTAGCTTATTTACATTTTTTACAATTTGATTGTAAATTGTAAAAATTCGTTTTTGTAACAATTCGTTTTCGTATTTTTATTTTATTAAATATATTACAATTCTATTTTATTTAAAGTAATTACACAATAATTTATAATAATTATATTATCTACTTTCGTGCAGATATCCTATGGAAATATGTACATATGAACACAATCTATAAAAATAAAATATAATTAAAAATTAATGTATTCAAATAAATATAAATATAAATATCTGTCTTGTTTACTAGTTATATTCATTACCTACATAGTGACTTAATAGTTTTGTGAATTATTTCGAGTGTTATTAAACAAATTATTAGGTAACATACAAAGATTTTTCAAAAATTGAAAAAAAATACCTATATTATATTTAGTAGATAGTTTACTTGACTATTAAATAGATTAATAGAACTATTATACTAAAAAATACTTAACAAATACATTTATATCATTTGAATATACATATTTCATACCCAGCAAACACAGTGATGTAATACTTTTGTAAACAATTATAATAACTGAATGGTTCGCAGGTATCTAGTACAAAATCCATGTAATTCAATTTTTTATATTGCATAATTTATATTATACTATTTGTAATTTTTTGAACATATGTAATAAAATAATAATAATTTCTTTGTTTACTGGGGGTTTTACATATAGGAAGTGAAAAATAGTTAATATTTAAAGTTAAAATAAACATAATATATTTTTAATGCAAATAAAATATATTTCACTTTAAATTATATAACAAAAACTATAATGCCTGAATGATTTTATGGTTGATTTTTATTTTGAAATACTATGTCTTTTATGTATACAAAAGTTGCTTATATAATATTATTTAATGTACTAGTATTTATGTATTTTTACAATTTGTATTCACAAAACTGACGAGTAGAGTAATAGTTTTATAAATTAGTTCATGTATTACGTAAATATTAACTAATACAAAAGTAATCATATAATACAAAAATTAAATAACCCACCAATTATACAAAATTATTACATTACTTTATTTACTAGGAACATTAATTGTATTCTGAATATTTATGGTACGAGACCAATCTTAAACCACTTTAATAGATTCTTGTATAATAAAAGTGAAGAGATATTTAATTCGTATTTAAAATATATAGTATGATTATTTAATATAATATTTACTTCGATAAATGCCACATGAAGTTTATTTACTTATTATTATTACAATAAACTATATTTTGTCTATTATTATAAATGATATAAATAAGGTTCCCTGGCGAACTATCCATGTCATTTCATTAGCGTTTCATAATTTCTTTATATTAACCGACGATAATTATTGTTACGTATGACAAATTTAAAAAACTATAACATCATTCTCTTTGTCGTGTCTACTAATGTTGTTTATTCCCTGGATTTACTGATAATATCAACATTGTATTAAATATCAACATACAATTCAATTGTACAATACAACAGATGATATTATATGGATTGTTTCTGGACTTACCATTGTAAATAATTAGATACCTACTTTAATTCGCTGTCTTTTAAAATGTATATATCCATGTCATTTCACGTAATAACCGTAATAACACACCGTAATAACCCAACTTAATAGATTCCACCCAGTAATAAAGTAATGGTAGAGCAAAGCAAAACAATGTATTTTTGAATTAAATTATATAGATATTTAAAGAAGCTCGGATTAATTTCTGCCATAACATAAAATTGATAGAATACTGAGCGATAATTAAAATAGTAACGAAATATTATGGTATGCTGAATAAAGACATAAATAAACATAATAATAATTAATGCATGCTCTAGTTTGTTTAAGTATTTAAATTAAATCATAATGTTGTTAATAATATATATCAACTTATATTATTGTTGAACATACTTCGTTAATTTCCCAAACAAGTAAATGATTGCATATATTTACTTATAATATAGACAACACAAGAAAGTATACTCTCTCTTATTAAATCAAATCATTTTTGTAATATCCAGCAGAGAGAGAGAGTTTTGTTATATAGGTTTTATCAAATCAATTTATAATGTTTCTGACATTACACATGATTTCTATATTGGTTGTTTTGATAATATATATTATATAAACTGACGAATATAATGATTTATATATAAAATAATTTGTCTCGCATCTATAATAAACCATTAAGATTATAGTATGTTTAAGAAAACTGTCATCCAAAGTGTAATAATTATAATTATAAAACGTTCCTATTATAGTAAACTGCAACTAATATTAGTATAATATTATGATTTATATATATATATATATATATATATATATAACTATACTATACACATTTATGTACACAAAACGCTAATATATATATATATATATATATATATATATAATACATATATATATATACATATATACAATATATACAATATATATATATAATATATACATATTAAAGACAATCCAATATGTATAATACATAAAGTAAATATAAACCATTGAATAAGACAAATTAGAAATTGCCAACAAAAATACAGTTACAGCAGTATAGAAAATCTAAATATAGACGGTTACGCAATCATATACATCAGTACTTAGAGCTGTGACCGTGACCGCGAAAGATCCATCACGCTTCATCGCGCATACCCGCAAGTCGAGCTTCGGCTAAACCAACCGTTATCATTACGTCCGGTGCGGTCATTTATATTTAGTCAACGCATCGGAACGTAGCTAAAAAACCTACCCACGAAAACGTATAATACCGATTCATAACGTGTTTTATAATATTGTAACATATATAAGTTAACAAGACATTTAGGTTAGTGATTTTTATAATATATATATATATATATATATATATATATATACATATATATATACATATATATATTATTACTTATTGCTGTATGAGTATTTTATTAACTTATATGTTCTTTAATAGATCTTGAACATGTAAGTTTTATTAATATCAATGTACAAAGTGTGTAAAATATAAAATAGTGACTAGAAAAACTCCTTCTTATATAATATATATATGCTATAGATTTATCATAGAGAAAATAGTCATTTTTATAACTTGAATCTATATATTTATATCAAAGTTAAATCGCCTATAAATAGTTATGTTCATGGTAGTTCGTGTAATCATGCAATGAGTAATTTATTTATTTTATATATTTAGATAACCATAAATACATAATATATACACTACAATGATACACACACACACACATATATATATATATATATATATATATATATATATATATATATACTATATATATAGTATATATATTTAATATAAAAATAGTAGTTACTATTTTTAAATCTCTAAATTCAGATTACATAAATGTTATTTATTTCATCTATTCATTTAATTAAATACAAGTAACGGTTATATTAATATACTTGAATAATATTTGTATAATAAATATATAAAAGTCACTCGATATTAAGAATTATAACGGTATTATATTGATGAAAAAATATAAATATATATACATGAAATAAATAAATAGTATATCATATTTGGGTGTGTGTATGTAACTCGAGTAAATTAATAACCTAAAAGATTTCATTAAATATGTATATGAATTAAAATAACCCGAATGAAT
>OZ038315.1:8909990-9003999 GCA_964035775.1 Osedax frankpressi | reverse complement strand
GTATCTCTGATTGCTGACGTCTAAACATCTCGCCAATTGACAGCTAGATGGAAGGCCGTACGAACGATGAGAGAACTTGGTCTACTCCGGTACTCGATGAAGATTCTAGGTTTTGTGCGGTGTTTTCGCGTTCAAATCATTACTAGACTAGTATAACGAATCAACTCTGTTTTAGATTCTACCCCGTAATCACCCAATTTCTGGTTACACTTTAACTGAGCATTTTAACTATATGTATATGTAATAACTATATCTATATGCATATGTAATAACTAGATCTATATGCATACGATTTTCATATTATTTATATACAATCACCAAACAAACAATATAGAAACTCATGTATAATATGCTGACTAAGAATTTATCTTTTTCTAATGTGTTCATTTCGGAAATACAATAAGTATACGATTTCATACAATTATTTTATTATAATATAACGCGTTAGGTAACGCGATGGTAAAGAGTAATTTTATTAGCAATAAAAATTGATATTAGTAGAATATGCATTGCCCCCTTTTACTTTCTCATGTGTTCTCATCTATCTCTCATTTTCACTCTCCTTATCTCTTTCTCTTTATTTCTCTTTCTCTCTCACTCTCACTCTCACTTTAACTATTCTTCTCCTTCTCTCTCCTTCTCTTTCTAACGCTCTTTCCCTCTCCATCCAGCCCTCTCCCTCTCTCTATCTCCCCATAACATATAACGTAATATCAATGTAGAATGAGCGCCTCGGTGAATTCCAGCTCCATTGTGAATCAGTTGCAACAGCACATTCTGAAACTCTGCAACGAGAAGGTTGCCTATCTTGACAAATTGCAGATTCTTGGCGTCGTCTGCTTATCTATTGATAACGTTCCAAACGAAGTGATTATCAAGGTAGTGCAAATTCCACGTGATAAGATCTTGTGTAAATGACGATGAAAATAATATCTTAATGACAATAGACTTCGGAATAACTCGATATGATCATTAATTGCATATCTTGTTATATAATGTATACATTACATACAATAATATAATTATGATCTATCGGAAAATATAACATAACCTATATTTAATATAAATTTCTTTTTATAGTTCAATTAGGCGATTACTTGAATATATTATTGATAACGTTTATATTTTTATATATTTGCGAATCAAATTACGTAAAATAATTCAATATCTGAAGTACTCTAGATATATATATACGCATATATACGCATATATATATATATATATATATATATATATATAATAGTATCATTTGCATGCATTTACTTAGCTAAACAGCACACTGAAGAAGGTTGACTCCGGACTTTCTCCCGTTGCAATCGATCCGTCCCCGTCTAGTATTCTCACTCCACCGCCAACTTTGGCTCCGGCCCATTTCTCTGCCCAATCGCGCCGGAAGCGGTCGGTGCCCATGCGCCACGTCGACAAAGAATCTCTGTCCGACAATCGGGATGCCGCCTCTTTTTTATCGTCTTCCGAGGACGACGAATCCGACCCCAGCTGCAAGTTGCAGTTATCCTGCCTCTCTCGCAGTCCGTCGGAACCCGGAGAGGTGAAACGACTCAAATGCGACGATGCACTAGACTTTAGCACTACGAAGGCTTTGTTAGTTGCGCTTGTTTTTCATTTCATATTTCCACTTTTATTCAGTTATATTTTATATCGTATGATTACATAATATCATACATAATATCATACATAATATCATACATAATATCATACATAATATCATACATAATATCATACATAATATCATACATAATATCATACATAATATCATACATAATATCATACATAATATCATACATAATATCATACATAATATCATACATAATATCATACATAATATCATACATATATCATTATGAATACATAATAATACTATATATTATATTTATTTTCGTATACAATGCATGTATACTTTCATTTATACAATATTATATTTATTTAAAATTGATATTTCTTTACAATTTGTATCCAGACAAGAAATTGAATTACCCTTCGATTTCTCTCGTTCAACTATACAAACTGTATCTCCGTTATCCATACCAACCAATTCTGTATTTAATGCTCAGCCAAATTTCATGGACAGTTGGTATAGTAATATCTAATGCCGAGATTTTAGTAATTCTATAGTAATAATATATACCTATAGGTATTTAAATATATATCGTTTATAAATATTCACGAATTTAGATGTAATAATTATTATTAATATTATTTCAATGTTCCTAATTATAGATGGCATAATACAAGACAATTCTCTGAAATCTTTAATCAAACCAATTGACCACTTGACACATTCTAGTTTTGAGCAGGTATGTGCACGTATATAAATCAATTGTTCTCCTGTATCATTCCGTTATCAATTTTCCCGCAATTCATCCAGATCGGGTACAGGCATGATAGACACGAAAACGAGTTCATGGTGGACAAGCTGGGAATGGAGGGCAAGAAGAGACGGCGCAGGGCTCCGGATGAAAGTCTTACGAATGAAGAGATTCTCGAATATATGGGAGGTATTCCGCCCGCCGAGATTGTAAAACGAGAAGGGGAGAAATTCACTTGCAATCGCTGTTATGAACAGGTTTCACTTCTGCAACATTACCGCAATTCTAATGAAAACTGTTATTCACTATAAACCATAATCTCGAATATATTTGTATGATATATATATAAATATAGATGTAATATACTATTTTTTAACATGTTGACTTTAGCTTCGATATTAGAAAGAAACTGATCAAATACACAAAATAGTTGAAATAATGTCCCTAGACACGATCGCAAGTAGTGAATATATTTTAACCATAATTCACTTCATTTCTACCTCCCTCCCGTGTGTACACATTGACACCGAGCTTATTTCGTACCAGTGTGACGATCTATCTAAGTACCTCCGGCATACATTGGTTGTACATTCGGCCTACATTTGCCACGAATGCGGCCGTAATTTTACCACCAAGAGCTCGCTACTCAGACATCGCCCCATTCACACCGGTATGCGCCGATTTGCGTGCGGTATTTGTAAAAAGGCTTTCTATCGAAAGGTTGGTTATTCCGCATTATTGCGTGTATATCTGAAACGTACTGATTACATAATAGTTATCATATTCATATCTTATACATTCCTTTGAAGAAATCAGCGGTAATTGTGTTGATGTTTGGGAAAATTATGTCTGTTTTAATTTTTGAATATTAAATATTTACATAATAATTTATAATTGCCGCGTCATTTGATTACAATAGTTAGTAATATTAATTAGAGTGTACACTCCGCCAGGATAAATGTAAAGCTCATATCAAGCGCCACCTACTCGATCTAAAAACCGATATCAACCGAATACACGGACCAGCTAATCTGTGCTCTCCAACGCTGACTCTTCAGCCTGGTCTGTGCAACTCTCCTGCCGCCGCTACGCTGAACGTTCTGCAACAGAGTCTGCAACTACTACCTCACAATATCGCTGGCAACCACGGCATTTCCGACATCGCGCAACTCGTGTCTTCCACACCTCTACACCAGCAAACTAGTGCTCCGCCTCAAATCGCCGTTCCCACTGCTCAGATTCCCTTTCAACTGCAACCGATAAAGCAGGAACGGGTGGACTCCCTTTACGAGTCGAACAAGCTACTCGTGAAGTCTTTCTGCGCTACGGAACCCATCTCGCCGATGACTTCCGCCTTCTCGAACATCAAGGTGCCGACTCTACCTTCTAGTCATACTGTCTCCAGTAAATCGACCCCCGCCGCCGCCGCTACCATTACGACTCCCTCTACTGCCGCTACTCCGCCCGCCAATGTAACTGCGAGTACGGCCGTGCCAACCACCAGGTCCCACCCGGTACCGACTACTACGTCCCTGCAGGCGAACACAATTGCCAGCTCCGCGTTTAATGTGGTCGCTTCGATTTGACCGCCATTGTTATTCCGTTACCCACCAATACTGCTATACCTTTTGTTACGTAGATCGTGATGTTGTAACAATTCGTTTTATTCCATTGTTGTCGTCGGTGTTCAACTATTATATATATATATATACCTATAACTCGGTTGTTATAAAATATCAATGTTTCGAAATAAATGGTTTATATAAATTATAAAATTTTAATTTATTAAAAATAAATCTGTTTCGCAAATTTTTACAAGTCTGCGAAGCAGATTTTTAATGTAAACTAATGGTTGTAAAATAATGGAACTAATGTAAGTTATCTATGGACGATTAGAGTTGATCGGGAAAGACTGAAGAAGAAGGCGGCGTGTCGTAGATTGTAGCTGGTTCTAAAGACAAGTCACAGGAAGAGTCGTAGCCTTCGAGAATTGATCTGGGGTGAAGGTGTTTAAGTTCAAATTGAGCGTTAGTAAGATGTACTAAACGGAATGTATATTGTTAGCAACATTTATAGCAGAATGGGTAAAAAAAACTGTAAAAAAAAGATTATATTATTATATACTAATTATTTTCATTTGTTTAATAACCAACAAAAATAGTTAAGAGAAATCTTTTACAAAAATAAATTAATATGAAATTTGTATAAAAATACAACTTTCTAAAAAATTACTGGGCAAAGATTAGTTGCTGATTATATAAAGGAGTAATTCCCGACATTTATATATTTACGTTTAATATCTTTATTAGTCTATACATTAAATAGAGCAAATTTCAAATAACTGTACATGGAAACCACACGATTATCGTATAGTTCTAAAAATGTATTCTATTTTACTATGCTTAGAATCACATTAAAAGTCAACTTATAGTGAAATTTTACTTTTAATTCATATTTTTCGAGACAATATATTATAATTATATGATATTTATTCACTGATTCTAAAGAGATTAGACTATTTAAGAATATTATAAAACTCATGAATTAAATTGCATCAACAGAATTATAATAATAAATTAATACCTATAGTAAAGTACTGATAGGCTTATTATTTTACTAAAGCTAAGTAATGTTGAAATTGTAAACACAATTTCATTTCTATTGGTGTGCTTGTCTAAATTAGAATGCTAATGAACTATATGAATTGATGATACTACATGAAATTAGGATTTTCTTTATTTTTATTTTCATTTGACAATTTGATAATTATATTTGTTTTAATTTTTTAATTTTTAATATTTGTTAAATAAGAATAAGTTTAATAATTGATAAGAATATAATGTTAAATATTTGTATATTTAACAACGAATTATATATAAATTATTTGTATTTTCTCTAATATTTGAAAAGGAGAAAAGAAATATTTGATAATACAAGCTACTTGATAATACATTTTCACAATGTAAATTTACATATATAATGCCTAAAAAGGTTCTTTTTGAAACAAAAGAATAATAATAATAATCCATAGTAGATAAGTATTTCTTAATAAATAAAATATTAACAAATTGTATATTTGGATAAGAATGTATATGTTTATGTACAGCTTGTTGTAATAAATATAAAATATCAGGCTATTTAATGCTTTGGGTAATCAAAAATTATAGTTAATAAGTAATTAAACTAAACCATATAATAAACTATTAATTAAAAAAATATTTAATGAGTTTATTTAATTTACAATAAATAAACTCATGAATAAAATATAATAATTATAAAATAAAATTTGTAGACACATGTTTTAATATTATAAGGATTTTTTAATAGTAATTTGTGTAATGCTAATAAAAATCTAAATAAAATCATAACAAAGAATTTTAAGGCATCATAATTTATAAATTACACATATTTCTTTACTATAAACATGTAAATACAGAAATATTTAATTATCTATAAATGAGTATTAACCCTTATTGCGTCAAAGGACCGGGGAGGATCCCTAGCGAAATAACCGAAGGATCGGAACGGATCGCAAATCAATTAAATACTTAATTACTTAAAATAAATTATTAAATTATATTAATATAATTCCAAAATATACATTTTATAGATAACAATCTAATGTATCATATTATATAAAAATAACAAACAGTTTATATGTTAATTTATTTAAATATTTAACCATATATTAAAAAAAATAATAATAAATTAAGCTTAATAATTTTATTCAATTAGGGTTTAATAAAACATATATTTTATAATGTATAACATATATATATACTTAAAATTTTCGATCTATGCTTGTTTATTAGCATACGTTTATCGTTGGGAATAAAATTTAAAGAAAAATAGTCCATATTGTTAATAAATGATGATTTAAACCCCAAAAAAATATGAAAATATGTTTTTAAAATGGTGGGAAAATGTGATCTATAAAGTTACTTATGTTGAACAAAAAATAATTACATATATCATTATAAAACTTATTAGATATATTAAAATAGTGAAATGTTATGAATAAAATGCTTTAATACATATGAAAATAGTGCTTGAATTTTAATAAAGACGATACAAACAAAGAGAGCGTCATTACGTTCTTAATTTTTTAATATGTCCGCTTTTTCTATACCTCAAGACTTTTCTAATGATCAAGGTGATTTATCATCAGATGATTCTTTGGGTGAATTCTGGCCAAATTTTGTTATACATATATTCCCAAATTATATATTTAATTTGGTAAAATAGCAATAAACAACTTTCTTATAATTTTATATTAAACATTTTTTTTTAAAAATAGTTTACATGAATATAATTAATTATTATTTTATTTTAACATTAAATAGATAATATATTAGTTTGTAGTAGTTAAATATCTTTAATATTAGTTTTAGTTTTATGTAAGAAATGTTCATGGTTCATGAGTTATGATAAATTAAATAATCCATACTAAATTAAATTTAGAAATGAATATTTAAAAAAATTTAATCGTAATATACGGTGCCGTTTATATAACATAACTTTTTAGATATTAATTATTTTAATTAAATTTAAAATCTATTATAAAGATTATTATATTATCTATTACTTTTACGAGATATGTATATACTTTAATTGAATATAAATATTAGTAAAATAATATTATGTAAATTTAACCAAATAATTAAAAAAAAAATTTTTTTACATACTCTTGATATATTCGAAATGTATTGATTTTAATTATAAAATATACTATGTCATGTATATTTATGTTTTATTTAATATTCTCGTTACTTTTATATTCATTATATTAGTATTTTCCGAGTTATGAGCTATTTTATTGACCATAGTAAAAAAATGAAAAACATGTAAAATCTAGTGATTCCGATCAGCATGTAACGCAAAAGTTATTGACGCTAAAAGGGTTAAACATTAAATTACAATTTAAGAAGTTAAACCTTAAAAATGTAGAATATAATACTCAAAATATATCAAATGTACAAGAAGTTTGATTTAATAATATTTCCGTTTTATTATAAATATTATTGTTATTCAAGTATCGATAAATTTTTAATTTTTTGGATAAAAACAATTATTGTTAAATTATAAAAAATTTCAATATTTTTGCAAAATTATAATTTATCTTATAAATTTAATTTTTAAAAATATATAGACTACATTATTATATAAATTAAAATAATATAATAATATAAAAGATATTAATTTAATACTATTAAATGGCTAAATTAGCTTATTTATACAATTGTTATTAAAGCTTTTTTTTAATTTTTAATAATATCGATATCATCTATAATGTTGCTTTTTATATTGAAGTACAAACTTTTGAAACTTGTTATTGTAGATTTCGTCTTTATGAACTCTGGATTGATGGCAACGTAAATTTCTCCTCGAAGTGAACATCTATTGTAGATAGATTACTTACAGAAGTTCATAAATTAATGAATAAAACTACAATTCTCGTGCGTATGTTTAGCACGAAAAAAGTATTTTTTGACTAAAAATAGATTTTTATGCGAATTTAATAAAATAATTACTCATTTAATAGAATACTACTATATTTAGAGTACTCCAATGCTATATTTAGACAACACGCGAAGATATTATATATTAGACATTACACTACATACTTTTGAGCAGATGGGGCAGGTGGCTGGTTCCTCCGAAGGCAAGTTTTTGGGGATGGGGAAGCCGAGCACGTCGACCCCATGCTTCGTACGTTTGTGCCGAGAAATGTTCTTTCCGTTCGGGAAGCGTTTGTCGCAGATGTCACAACTGTAAATGCGTTTACCATTCACGTACTTGGGCCAGTCCGGCTTGTAAACGTGCTGGACGTTTTCTCCTTTCTGAGGGCGGGGTAAAGAAATTGCACGTGTGAGCAGTAACACTTAAGTAAGTGGGATAAGATATGAGGCGAAGATTAACTACTTAGGATTTAAGTACATTTAACTACATTGGAATTACCTTAACTACCATAAAATTCCCAAACCCTTCCTAAACATGTCTACAGATAATCATGTCAAGTCACACACCAGGGGCATGATCATGCCCCTGGTCTGTGACTCCTCTTGTGTTAATTAGTTAACCCTCGCATAACCACGCCCTTAACCACGCCCCTAACCATGATCATGCCCCTGGTGTGCGACTCCTCTTGTGTTAATTAGTTAACCCTCGCATAGCCACGCCCCTAACCATGATCATGCCCCTGGTGTGTGACTCCTCTTGTGTTAATTAGTTAACCCTCGCATAACCACGCCCCTAACCACGCCCCTAACCATGATCATGCCCCTGGTGTGCGACTCCTCTTGTGTTAATTAGTTAACCCTCGCATAACCACGCCCCTAACCATGATCATGCCCATGGTGTGCGACTCCTCTTGTGTTAATTGGTTAACCCTCGCATAACCACGCCCCTAACCACGCCCCTAACCATGATCATGCCCCGGATGTGCGATTCCTCGTGCCTCAACACGTTTTTGCCGGTGACGAACGTCATATCGCACACGTTGCACTTGTAGACGCGGTTCTTGGCGTCGATCAACTGCATGAAGCGCTTGGGCACGGGTTTCTCGGGCCCCGCGTCGTCGTCGTCCTCGGTCAGGGCGGGCGTTGTTTCGAGGCGCGACGCCGCCGCCGCCGACGCCGCCGTGGCGCCACCAGTCGAGTTTCGCAGCGATCGCGGCGTCGGATCTCGTTGTATGGCGGCGTTGTGGGCGTGGCGAAAGTGGCGGAGTTTGGCGTCGCGGTGCGCGTAGAGCAACTGGCACCGGGTGCACCGGTAACGCATGTTGGAGCTGGACAGGCGGGGTTTAGCCGTGGCTACGGGGACGGGGGATAACGGTGGTTAAGGAGATGGGGCTTGAGATTTGGTGGCGAGGTCCGTAAGAGTGTTTAGGCAGAGGTACATATTTATGCGAAACAATAATTTTATTAAATTAAAAAATACTCAATAATAATATTGTTATATTTCTGTTATAAATGATGTAAGAGATGGTATGAGCTAAGATGTATCTATACTATACCGTACTAGCATTCTAAAATGGACAAATGAACAGATGAACCTTTGAGACGTGCCCTCGTCTTCAGCGTCTCTTCTAGTTCTCTGCGAGTAATATGTTGAAGCAGTGCTTGAGCGCACAAAGTCTGAAGTCGAGAGGCCTTTAGCTCAGCGCAGGCGGAGCTCACCTCTGCCAGGAGTTCCGTGGGACATTTAGCCTTTCCAGTGTAAAGCATCTAGTGGGGAGGGGGCGATTTAACGGGGCGAGTAAAAGGATAGGGTTAGCGTTAAGGGTTGGGGAGAATATGTCTCGAGGGCGGGGGTGGATAAGGGGACGAGGGATGAGATGATTTTAACTCTTACATAAGTAGAAACTAGATTTTATCTGTTTGAAACATCTAAAGTATTTTGTGAAGAAGATGATGGGAGGAAATGTAAATAATGATTTGAGTTCAACTTTTATATAATTGGTTTTACGAAAATTGTTAGGTGTAATGTGAAGTGAGATATGTAGAGATTGATGTGAGTGCAAAGTGAGTGTGATGGTTATTGGAGTATAACATATGTGAAGGATTGCATGAAGAGATAGGATTAGCAAACGTTAAACTGTATCTACGATGTTACTAGTATTAAGATATCAATAAAGATCATTAAAGTCCAGTGATATGTTATTACAGACGAGTAATATTATATTAAAAACCAATAAATGTAATTAGAGAATAGTGAGATTATATTATACACCAGTAAGACCAAACATAAGACAGGTACAATATTATTACAAGCATTACGTTGTATTAATAAGCAATAAAGATATAGAATTGTATATTATATATATATACCATTAATAGAAAATGTACAAGATTAAGAATACAATACAATAAAATACTAGAATAAAATATAAACAGATAAATATCTGCAGATTCAACTACAGACCGTTAATATGACATCCCAGACGGGTTTTGGAAAGGGAAACCTCTTTAAGTGACGGGTCTTTAGCAAGAGGAACTCATCGATTAACGGACTCTCCGCACATGCTGTAAGTGATTAGGTAAGACACTTTAATATTCGCAACAGTCGCGGGTAGGAGATCTTAAATCTCTTATTACTTATTAAATGAATTGTATATAGAACTTGCTTGAAAAATATATAACTCTATATTTCAACATACTGTATATATGCTATGCACTGCTATGTACTGCTATGTACTGCTATGTACTGCTATGTACTGCTAAGTACTGCAAAGTACTGCTATGTACTGCTAAGTACTGATATGTACTGCTAAGTACTGCTATGTACTGCTAAGTACTTTAAGTACTGCTAAGTACTGCTAAGTACTGATATGTACTGCTAAGTACTGCTATGTACTGCTATGTACTGCTATGTACGGCTATGTACTGTTAAGTACTGCTATGTACTGCTATGCACTGCTATGTACTGCTAAGTATTGCTATGTACTGCTATGTACTGTAATGTACTGCTATGTACTGCTATGTACTGCAATGTACTGCTAAGTACTGCTATGCACTGCTATGTACTGCTAAGTATTGCTATGTACTGCTAAGTACTGCTATGTACTGTAATGTACTGCTATGTACTGCTATGTACTGCAATGTACTGCTATGCACTGCTATGCACTGCTATGTACTGCTAAGTATTGCTATGTACTGCTAAGTACTGCTATGTACTGCAAAATACTGCTATGTACTGCTAAGTATTGCTATGTACTGCTAAGTACTGCTATGTACTGCTAAGTACTGCTATGTACTGCAAAATACTGCTATGTACTGCTAAGTACTGCTATGTACTGCTATGTACTGCTATGTACTGCTATGTACGGCTATGTACTGTTAAGTACTGCTATGTACTGCTATGCACTGCTATGTACTGCTAAGTATTGCTATGTACTGCTATGTACTGTAATGTACTGCTATGTACTGCTATGTACTGCAATGTACTGCTAAGTACTGCTATGCACTGCTATGTACTGCTAAGTATTGCTATGTACTGCTAAGTACTGCTATGTACTGTAATGTACTGCTATGTACTGCTATGTACTGCAATGTACTGCTAAGTACTGCTATGCACTGCTATGTACTGCTAAGTACTGATATGTACTGCAATGTACTGCTAAGTACTGCTATGCACTGCTATGTACTGTAATGTACTGCTATGTACTGATATGTACTGCAATGTACTGCTAAGTACTGCTATGCACCGCTATGTACTGCTAAGTACTGATATGTACTGCAATGTACTGCTAAGTACTGCTATGTACTGCAATGTACTGCTAAGTACTGCTATGTACTGCTATGCACTGCTATGCACTGCTATGTACTGCAATGTACTGCTAAGTACTGCTATGCATTGCTATGTACTGCTAAGTACTGATATGTACTGCAATGTACTGCTATGTACTGTAATGTACTGCTATGTACTGCTAAGTACTGCTAAGTACTGCTAAGTACTGCTAAGTACTGCTAAGTACTGCTAAGTACTGCTAAGTACTGCTAAGTAAATTCAAAGTTTAGAATGATCCCAACTTGATCCTAGACTTAGTTAACATTTTTATTAATTCTATCCTTTTAATGTTTTATTATTACTAATTACTTAATTTATATTACATATCATTGTAGTGATTGTATATTTATTATCTAAACTATTAATGTTTTATTATTACTAATTACTTAATTAATATTATATATCATTGTAGTGATTGTATATTTATTATCTAAACTTTTAAAGTTATTGTTTTTTTTAAGATCATATATCATCTACATATTTCTTTATATATATATTAGATTTCTACACCCGCAAATATAACAAAATCGGCGAGGAGTTGAAACTTCACGACGAAAAAGTTAAAGTTGGCTATGTTTGGGTTATTCTTTCGTTTATCTTTAAATATAATTAATTATACCCAATACCTCCTAATACTAATAATGACAATAACATTATATATTAGATAATTATACAGAGAATGTATTGCTACGACGACGAACCGAGTACACATGAATGTGCCGAGGCAGTTAATTCATCTCTGCATACGACTGTGATATCCGTGTACTGATCGACTGTTCTGTCGAACTCGAGTCGATTCAACAGATGTTTCATGTGGTTGGTTTCACGAAGCACCAGGTCGCACGAGCTCATCTGATGAAGGATTAGCGGAATTGCAATCTGAATACGAACTTACTTTTACAACTTGTTAACCTATAACATTCTCATTATAATATATTATATTATAATATAATATCTTATATTATAATACACTATATGATATAATATTATATAATACATACTATACATTCTATTACATTAAATAAATATAGCGAATTTAAAAATATTATACTTCAGGTTATTGTAGCCACCCTTTTCAGTACCCAGTAAGAATCTGTTATATATAGACCAATGATAATATTATTTTCAGAACTATTATGATCTAAATATTATTCAGAAGTAAGGTGAATTATCTGGTTATTAGTCATAAGATAAATATAGAATATTTGATATTATATATTAGTGAATATATTTAACAAGGAATATTAAAATGTATATGCAACTCTCACATTATGTCAATATAAAATGTCATCTGGTATTGGATCTTTGTTAAAATAAAACATAAAAGTGCTTACATAATATGAGCAAAGGTGGACAGTTTTGCATTCTATTTTAGTTATTTCAGCTACAGACGATATGAAGATAACTGATTCTCTATATGATGGTGAGTGAATGGATGTAACCTAACAACTGTTACACTATTAAAAACAAAAAAATAAGCTGGTATGCGATTGTTCAGGTAAAATAAACTGGTAACCATGTATTGGGCAGATTTGAATTTTGGCGCGAAGAATAAGTAGGCATGGCTACTTATTTGTTTCCATTCGCTAATTTATTTACGATTGAGTGCCAATTTTAATGGTTCAATTTTAGCAAATACAAATTATAGTTTATATCGAATCATTACAAGCAACATGTATGGTGTATATATTACAGTGTATATATTCGTATTGTATTCAGTAATAACATTTTTTTTTTTGGTATATTGTATCATATATTTTATTATCGACATATAAAATCAACTTAAAACTATTACACATGTCAAATATATATAATTAGATGTTTAATCGATACATGTGTTAGAATTCACATACAAAATAAACTTTAAAATAGTAGCATCATAGAGGCAAATTAACAAATTATATACGATTTAATACATGTATTAATGACCCAAATATTGATATTACTAGATGTCACATCATCAAGGGAATTAAAAGTCCCAGATATAGTGGCACACCAAAACGTTATCAAATATTTACTAACTGTCTAGCGAACTAAACTGCACCTTAATATATAATAATTAATAGTCATATATTCAATCGTGGGTGATATATTTATTTGCAATCTATACAAAATAATCTAATGAATATATTCTTAATACAACTATATCAAATATGTATTATTATTATATATAATTATTACAATGTAATAATATTATTTATAATAACTCAATTGCTAAATATCCGATTTAATTATAACAAGAAATATAAATTTTAATTATATAATAGAATATATAATTATATAATTTTAATATAATAGATTACTCATTAAAACATACGAATCCTAACCTTAAAACTAATATGTATATACTAAATTAATAATTTTTGTTATAACAATTTAATTTAAGATTTATTTATACAGAGATTTTAAGAAAAAACATAATCATAGATATCTTTATATGACAATAAAAGAAATTAATAAGATAATACTATTTAATTATCCAAATATTGTAAGCATAATAAATAATAAATTATATTGATAGTTTAATTGTTCTTAGTATGTCAATTAGAAATTACATTATATTATATATATTATATATTTTGATAATCAAACTATTTTGTTTTATTCGCTTAGTTACACTAAGAAACATATATACGTATGTAAATCAGTGTTAAATTACTATTAATCATGACTTTATTAGAATATCTAATCTATCATTTGATATAATTAAAAATATATTCTCATAGGCGTATTAATTAAGTAGTATTTTGCATAAGTATCTTAAACTATTTTATAATACATTCAGATTTTAATTAAATCAAGACTAGAAATTATGCATGAACGCATTATATTTTATATATAAAATAACATATTACACTATAACATATATGTTCATATAAGTAATAAGTGATAATGTCAATTGGATATATAATATGTAAATAGCTAACTTATCTAAAATAGTTTAAATATATAATTCTAAGGGATACATATTTATTTTTGCAAGTTATCATGAAAATAAATATATATTATTTATATCTTGAAATCTATCATTTATATTAAATACCTCTACGTAAAAAACTTATTATATACTATTTTTCATGACTCATTATTATCCAAGATTACCCGTAATCTTGGGTATTATTGAATATATTTCTGAAAATATAAATCATGAATCTCACATATAACAGATACTACAGTATGATTAGCTAATTTGAATATCCATATTAAACAACACTAATCTACTGGATATTAAAATAATTTCTAAAATAATATGCTGACAAAACATATTTACTATTATGTTCAAAGTAATATCACGGAATGAATTATATGACTAGAAACACCTCTAAAGAGTGTTGAACAATGTAATATCGTTAGAGAATTATCATTAATATTGATCATTAATCAACCGATAACAAGCCAAAATACATAATAAACATATGTAGATATATATCAAACATTGAACTAGTTCAGCTGAATACATGATCACTGCTACTTCTCTTTATTTCTAATATCTTGAAACCATAGAGTTACTAATAGTAACTTACTATTAAATTAATATTGTATTTGTAATTCAATTAATATTGTATATTGTACATCATAATATATGTAGTTCATATTATATTTTATATATGCTATATATCAGCAGAAATGCAAGTACAAAATGAATAGAAATGGATATTTAATCATTTAATTAAATGTAGTATTTAAATGTAATGACAAATTTTAAAAATTACCTATAAGTAGACTTTGGTCTACACAAGATATTCTCTTTGGTCAAGAATGAGTATATTTTGTAGTATTTAAATAATTTATGAATATGAAAAACTGTGTAATACCATTCATAAAATTGATCAAATAGAGAAATATTCAAAGATAAAATTTATTACACTATGCATCAGTTACTAATATATCTGACACGGAGAAGTATATGTAATTTAATGTATTAACATTTAATACGTTTTAAGAAATGATTTGGAATTCAAATAGATTACTCTTAATAAATTATTTACATCAATGTTTATAATTTTATAATTAAAATATTGTTTCAAAATAAATATTTTTTATAATGTTCTAAAATATATTGAAATTACTATCAACAAGCGTGTATTCAAACTCTTCTTACATGTTATATGTAAATGGTTGCAATATTACTATATATGTAATTAAATGAGCATGATTATAATGATTATTGGCATATCTATCATTGCAAAGTATTTATTTATACGCAGTTAACCATTCCACATTATATTAGAATTTTTATATATTCAAATAATTTTACGTTTATTAAATATGTTTAAAAATCTTACTGGTAGTATTTCAAGTTTTATAGGTTCTATAACACCCGTTGAGAGTAGTTCTACTGATAAAACTGAGACAGGTATTTGTAATTATGTTACAATATTATATAATTATTGAAATATTTAATTAATAAAATAAAATTTTAAAAATTACTTAATCAGATAATCTCTTATCGTAAACCATAATTATATTTGTTTGTTATTTTTATATTGGTAACCATTTAATTATGTAAATGATTTACTGTATTATAATATATATATCTATTACTTTGATATTATCTTAATAATAATTATTGTGGTGTATTATATTATTATCTAGTTAGGACCATGTCTTTTGTACAGCAAGTTCAAATTATATATATATACATATATATATACATATATATACATATATATATATATATATATATAAGTATATATATTATATACATTAATTACTATGTATATAAATATATGCAGTATTAGACATTTCGATTACTTATTGTAAATATATGAATATAAATATAAATATATGTACTTTCTGTATCATATGTGATTTATATATATATACATTAATATAAAGTTACAGTCAGCAGTTAAATTGTATATGCAAATAATTTAATATAACAAAATTTAAATGGGGAGTATTTTTACCTATATTAATAAAGTGGGTGTAATTTTGTTCACTGAATTAGATTAAAGTGGTCTTGAAAATATGGTATATAATTTGAACGCATTATACAAAAGACACAATCCTTTTGTTATATCATAATAGTGAGTAATTATCTGATAATTATAATTATTATTAATCCTCATAATATAATCATGATAATGATATTATTAATAATAATAATAATAACTATATCATCATAAGCAGATAAATATAATTCATATTGAATATATAATATATATATATATAGATACTATACCAATTATTATTTATTACTACACATATAGTTGAACTTTTCATAAAATAAATATCTAATTTTATAAATATTAATATAATACTAATTTTTTAAATAAGTAGAATTATAAAGTAATACAGTTTTGTTAAAAGTGTGATAATAATACAGATTTGACCTTAATGATATTAATAATATGGTTTTTCTTCCTCGTAAGATAGTTTTTGTTCAATAGAGAGGACAATTTCTGAAATTATTTCAAATAACGCATCTAAATTAAAACACATGTTAAATGATACATTTAATGTAAGAGGATATATATCAAATATATATTTGAAGTTAGTGTTATTCAATCCTATAAATAACTACAGCCACAAACAAGACAATTATAATATTTATATCTTTTTGATTTCTTTTACAAATATAAGAAAATCTCAACTATAATTTATATATTAAATAATATTATATTATTTTGTTGATTTAATTATAATCTTGACATTACTGTAATTGCTTTTAGTGCAAAAATCTAAAACTTCAAGAAATATGTTGATTGATAGTTTATTATAAATACTTAGGTAATGAATAGATAATTAAAATATCAAATAAGTATGCAACATTGAATTCATATTTAATTTTTTTAAATACTATACATTATATTATTATTTTAATAAAATTAGTGTTATAATTTCGGTAATTAATTATATTAAAATAATGCTAATAATATAATAATAATGTGAACACATTTTTCTTATGTGTTTATTATGTTTCAGTTATTATATTTATTATGTTTTAACAATTTCATTTCCAAACAAAATTGATTTATGTTATAATTACAATATATTTAGGTTTTATTAATTTTGGTTTAATCTACTATTAGTTTAATTAATCTATTAATACTTTAGATTTTATGATTATACATAAACAAATATTATATATCCGAAACAAGAATTAAACTTTATAAGATTATTATACATATAATGGCGTTTCATTTAATAACAAACAATGTTATATTTCGTTATATATTAATGTAAAAATACTTTGATTTTTAAATCTAAGCATATCAGGTTTTTGTAATCAATCATTGATTGCTCACAAAAATCTAATATGAGTGTATATAGAATATTATAGAGTAATATAATAATAATATGTATATAAAGAATATTTTAATATTTAATTAACGTTTAATTCATATATATCAATATTGACATATATTATATGATATATATTTATACCCATTAAATCTCTTGATTTTAATTATGATTTCAACTTATTAAATTGTGAATAACAAACAACATTTTCTTATATTTCCTTATATTCATAGATAATCATAGAAATTCATAGATAATCATAGATACTTATAGATAATCATAGATACTCATAGATAAATATAGACAATTATAAATACTCACAACACAATATATGTTTTATATGAATATAAAACATATACTGATGTAATATATTTATACAACATATAGATATATAATATACTTTAAATATTAAGTAAGTATATATTGTAAAACAAATTTGTATCTTTTGATAAAATAATATTTTTTCTTTAATATTAGTACTATAATATTAGTTTATTATCATAATATTTAAAACTTATGTTTATAAATATTTTAGTTAATGTTATACTAAAATAAATATCATTATTTTAATATATATATAAATATAATTATACATAAAATATCAGAATATTGATTTTTGAATTACATCAATACAGTATATGTCCCAATACTACATAACTACTTAATACTTATTTTATAGTAACCCTTATGTTGATAACACTCCATAGGGTTTTCGCATATACATCACAGAAATTCATCCAGGTCATTTTAGTTTTTTGCTATATAATAAAAATTAAATATGTTATGTTTAGATTAAAATATATTATGTTTATATTTTATTTACAATTTTCATGTAAGATTCTACAATAGTTACACCCGAAGAGAAGACTGGAGTAACAGTTAAAGAGGATACTTCTGTAGCCACAGAAAAATCAGGCGATGATAATCTCATGAAACCGACCGACTCAACTGGAGAGAAAACAGTCGTTGCAACTGGAGAGAATGCAGACGATTCAACATCCGAGGTGAAACCAAACTCACCGGATTCACCTGTTAAGGACACTCCCACCGATACCATGCATAATATCCAGGTAGTGGAATAGGATCATTCGTTATTAAAGTGAATTCTATCTCCAAAATTCTATTCTACCATTACTATAATTATCCGTTAAATACACATAAGTCATGCTAATTTCATCTTAATTATTGACATTATTTGTATCAGTACATTAATATGTTGATGTTAATATTTATTTATCTTAGCTTAGTTTTAATTATTGGTTATACATAAGTATGTGTATATATTTGACATATGTTATCTTCAATTTGCACCATATTGCTATTAACTATACTATCAATACCATTTTACAATGCTATGTGCTGGTTACTCTTCATAGCTATTCTCCAGTATCGCCTTATTCAAAACTTTATAATACTATCACCTTAAATCAATATACCTCTAAATACTATCTATTGTTATTCAGTACATTCTGAGTAATAATACGCACTTACACTTACACTTTATTACACACAGTAAAACGTACACCTAATGATTGTTTCAGGTAGATATAGATGAAGTATCCGCAAAAGCAATGAAAACCGCCAAGGAATGGGGAAGTTAGTTTTTGTTAACTTTATTTAACCTACGAAATATTCACAAAATATCACATTATATATTGAGGTAAGTGGTACGCTGGTATTCTAGTTCTTTTGATGATTTGAAGAGAGATTTCATAGGTCAAGGCACTAGATTTGTGCTATTAAAGAGTAACATTAGCTTATGTTTTGTTCTATCCATAACACATAATAACATATAGCAGATAACAGATCTATTGTTATGAGAACAATTGAATAATTGCATAGGTTTCCTGTATGCGTTTGGTAAGACAGCCGGTCAGCAGGTCACTTCTGCTGCAATCCTCATCAAGGACCAAGTCAACGACCACACCATCATCGGGGACTTCTCCGCAGAGAATCGCAAGTTTGTCGATGAAAACCAGGTCGGTAGTGACGAACCGGGGTATGTCTAGAGTTATGTGTCGGAGCTGTCAAAACTTATGCGTCGGGCCCGTTAATAGTCAGGCGTCGGGCTTGTCAAAACTTATGCGTCGGGCCTGTTAATAGTCAGGCGTCGGGCCTATCAAAACTTATGCGTCGGGCCTGTAAATAGTCAGGCGTCGGGTCTGTCAAAACTTATGCGTCGGGCCTGTTAATAGTCAGGCGTCGGGCCTGTCAAAACTTATGCGTCGGGCCTGTTAATAGTCAGGCGTCGGGCCTGTCAAAACTTATGCGTCGGGCCTGTTAATAGTCAGGCGTCGGGCCTGTCAAAACTTATGCGTCGGGCCTGTTAATAGTCAGACGTCGGGCCTGTCAAAACTTATGCGTCGGGCCTGTTAATAGTCAGGCGTTGGAGCTGTCAAAACTTATGCGTCGGGCCCGTTAATAGTCAGGCGTCGGGCCTGTCAAAACTTATGCGTCGGGCCTGTTAATAGTCAGGCGTCGGGCCTATCAAAACTTATGCGTCGGGCCTGTAAATAGTCAGGCGTCGGGTCTGTCAAAACTTATGCGTCGGGCCTGTTAATAGTCAGGCGTCGGGCCTGTCAAAACTTATGCGTCGGGCCTGTTAATAGTCAGGCGTCGGGCCTGTCAAAACTTATGCGTCGGGCCTGTTAATAGTCAGGCGTCGGGCCTGTCAAAACTTATGCGTCGGGCCTGTTAATAGTCAGACGTCGGGCCTGTCAAAACTTATGCGTCGGGCCTGTTAATAGTCAGGTGTCGGCCTGTCAAAACTTATGCGTCGGGCCTGTTAATAGTCAGGCGTCGGGCCTGTCAAACCTTATGCGTCGGGCCTGTTAATAGTCAGGCGTCGGGCCTGTCAAAACTTATGCGTCGGGCCTGTTAATAGTCAGGCGTCAGGCCTGTCAAAACTTATCTGTCGGGATTGTTAAAATCATGCTTCAGGTTTCGGTCCTGTCACAACTTGAGTATCAGTGCTGACAAATGTTATGATGTCAAAGAAAAAGCTCCAAGGGGCTTGTGGTTTGTCACCTTTGGTACAAATGAGAAGTCGGAGTCCGGGTGTTAGGTCATACGGTGTTGGAATATTAGTGTAAAGGTCATTATGAAAATAAGTCGCATGTCTAAAAAAATGATTACCTGTTGTCAGTTTCTGCACTCGGAGTCAAATTGATATTTACAATTATGTTATTGTTAATGTGCTATGTATAGAACAGTAACAATATGTTAAATAGACTATCTTATACATACCATGATATGTCATTATAAGAATTAATGCTATAAATTTGACAAGTGGAGCAGGGCTCCAGGGTATGTAGAGTTCTTTTATTGGATATTAAGATACATCACATTAATGTAATCAATTGTTGATATCATATAATCGAATTTATGCTTTTATATATATTATATAATAATATAGAGTCATATAATATAGACTTTCTATGCCATAATTATAGCTGTATATGTCATTTTAGTATGTAAAAACATTTGTGTAGTTATTGCAGTAATGTGGATAGATCTATGTAGTGTAGTTAGTGATGTAATAGGCATAGAGTTAACACCCGATAAACACCTCAGAATGGTGCCTGGAGAGGTTACATGCTATTTCAAAACCTCATACCCCTTTTTCATTTATCTTATTATATTTTTGGTCATAGGAAAAGAAGAATAAGAAGGAAGCTCCAGTTGTTCCTTGGGCCGGGTTCCACGAGGAAGATCAAATAAAGAAACAAATCATCTCTTTGTCGCAGGTAATCTTTAATAGAGGATGAAAACTAGCAATTACTATTACACATTTATATCTAGTAATATAGTATATTTATATCTAGTCATATAGTATATTTATATCTAGTAATATATTATATTTATATCTAGTCATATAGTATATTTATATCTAGTTATACAATATATTTATATCTAGTCATATAGTATATTTATATATAGTTATACAATATATTTATATCTAGTCATATAGTATATTTATATATAGTTATACAATATATTTATATCTAGTCATATAGTATATTTATATCTAGTCATATAGTATATTTATACCTATTCATATAGTATATTTGTATATAGTTAATTTCATTTGGAAGTTAAATTTATAATATGGTTTAGAAAACATTATATCTTTAAAAATTGTCAAAATAAAATAAAAATTTGACAAAAATTATAAATATAATCAATAGATTTCCCATTCTGCAAGGACAGTAGAAATTTCCTGCGTAACCCACCGGACGGCGTTGCATTTCCCTTTGATTTTGAGAGTTCATTCCCAGTTGCTATGGCGATTCTCGAGGTAGACCCCGGTCTAAAGAAGATGCGATTCAACCTTGTACCCAAACAGTGAGTGACCAACGATTATGAACTTATTCTTTAAGTGACCAAAGTTGTTTTATAATTACTTGGTAATCCTAAGTTTCTAGATTACTTTAGATTATCTTTTTGATAAGCTGAAATATTTCATTATATATCGAATAAGTCTGTGGGAATTGGTATATTTATTTGTATACTATACAAAGTATATAATGCATTGTGGATCTTACATGGATCCTTTACTCCAATTACAACATGTTATATATGTATACATTTAAAACATAATTCGCTTTTATTAACTTACTATTTTTTGAGTTTATCCTAACTTTGGATCATCTCTTAACTTTCAGAATGAAAGAGGAAATATTCTGGAGAAATTATTTCTATCGTGTATCTTTAGTGAAACAATCTACCCAACTTACTCAACTTGCCTCTGAATCTAGTTAGTTAAGAGAGAATGTGAGGTAAGGAGAAAGTGAGTTAGTGAATAAGATAATTGAAAGAGAGAATGTGAGTTAAGGAGAAAGTGAGTTAGTGAATAAGATAGTTGAAAGAGAGAATGTGAGGTAAGGAGATAGTGAGTTAGTGAATAAGATAGTTAAGAGAGAATGTGAGATAAGGAGAAAGTGAGTTAGTGAATAAGATAGTTGAAAGAGAGAATGTGAAGTGAGGAGAAAGTGAGTTAGTGAATAAGATAATTGAAAGAGAGAATGTGAGGTAAGGAGAAAGTGAGTTAGTGAATAAGATAGTTGAAAGAGAGAATGTGAGGTAAGGAGAAAGTGAGTTAGTGAATAAGATAATTGAAAGAGAGAATGGGAGGTAAGGAGAAAGTGAGTTAGTGAATAAGATATTTGAAAGAGAATGTGAGATAAGGAGAAAGTGAGTTTGTGAATAAGATAGTTGAAAGATAGAATGTGAGATAAGGAGAAAGTGAGTTAGTGAATAAGATAATTGAAAGAGAATGTGAAGTAAGGAGAAAGTGAGTTAGTGAATAAGATAGTTGAAAGAGAATGTGAAGTAAGGAGAAAGTGAGTTAGTGAATAAGATAGTTCAAAGAGAATGTGAAGTGAGGAGAAAGTGAGTTAGTGAATAAGGTAGTTGAAAGAGAGAATGGGAGGTAAGGAGAAAGTGAGTTAGTGAATAAGATAGTTAAGAGAGAATGTGGGGTAAGGAGAAAGTGAGTTAGTGAATAAGATAGTTAAGAAAGAATGGGAGGTAAGGAGAAAGTGAGTTAGTGAATAAGATAATTGAAAGAGAGAATGTGAGGTAAGGACAAAGTGAGTTAGTGAATAAGATAGTTGAAAGAGAGAATGTGAGGTAAGGAGAAAGTGAGTTAGTGGATAAGATAGTTGAAAGAGAGAATGTAGGTAAGGAGAAAGTGAGTTAGTGAATAAGATAGTTGAAAGAGAGAATGGGAGGTAAGGAGAAAGTGAGTTAGTGAATAAGATAATTGAAAGAGAATGGGGGAGAAAGTGAGTTAGTGAATAAGATAGTTGAAAGAGAGAATGGGAGGTAAAGAGAAAGTGAGTTTGTGAATAAGATAGTTGAAAGAGAGAATGTGAGGTAAGGAGAAAGTGAGTTAGTGAATAAGATAGTTGAAAGAGAGAATCGGAGGTAAGGAGAAAGTGAGTTAGTGAATAAGATAGTTGAAAGAGAGAATGTGAGGTAAGGAGAAAGTGAGTTAGTGGATAAGATAGTTGAAAGAGAGAATGTAGGTAAGGAGAAAGTGAGTTAGTGAATAAGATAGTTGAAAGAGAGAATGTGAGGTAAGGAGAAAGTGAGTTAGTGAATAAGATAGTTGAAAGAGAGAATCGGAGGTAAGGAGAAAGTGAGTTAGTGAATAAGATAGTTGAAAGAGAGAATGTGAGGTAAGGAGAAAGTGAGTTAGTGGATAAGATAGTTGAAAGAGAGAATGTAGGTAAGGAGAAAGTGAGTTAGTGAATAAGATAGTTGAAAGAGAGAATGGGAGGTAAGGAGAAAGTGAGTTAGTGAATAAGATAATTGAAAGAGAATGTGAAGTAAGGAGAAAGTGAGTTAGTGAATAAGATAGTTCAAAGAGAATGTGAAGTGAGGAGAAAGTGAGTTAGTGAATAAGGTAGTTGAAAGAGAGAATGGGAGGTAAGGAGAAAGTGAGTTAGTGAATAAGATAGTTAAGAGAGAATGTGGGGTAAGGAGAAAGTGAGTTAGTGAATAAGATAGTTAAGAAAGAATGGGAGGTAAGGAGAAAGTGAGTTAGTGAATAAGATAGTTGAAAGAGAGAATGTGAGGTAAGGACAAAGTGAGTTAGTGAATAAGATAGTTGAAAGAGAGAATGTGAGGTAAGGAGAAAGTGAGTTAGTGGATAAGATAGTTGAAAGAGAGAATGTAGGTAAGGAGAAAGTGAGTTAGTGAATAAGATAGTTGAAAGAGAGAATGGGAGGTAAGGAGAAAGTGAGTTAGTGAATAAGATAATTGAAAGAGAATGGGGGAGAAAGTGAGTTAGTGAATAAGATAGTTGAAAGAGAGAATGGGAGGTAAAGAGAAAGTGAGTTAGTAATTAAGATAGTTGAAAGAGAGAATGTAGGTAAGGAGAAAGTGAGTTAGTGAATAAGATAGTTGAAAGAGAAAATGGGAGGTAAGGAGAAAGTGAGTTAGTGAATAAGATAATTGAAAGAGAATGGGGGAGAAAGTGAGTTAGTGAATAAGATAATTGAAAGAGGGAATGTGAGATAAGGAGAAAGTGAGTTTGTGAATAAGATAGTTGAAAGAGAGAATGTGAGGTAAGGAGAAAGTGAGTTAGTGAATAAGATAGTTGAAAGAGAGAATCGGAGGTAAGGAGAAAGTGAGTTAGTGAATAAGATAGTTGAAAGAGAGAATGTGAGGTAAGGAGAAAGTGAGTTAGTGGATAAGATAGTTGAAAGAGAGAATGTAGGTACGGAGAAAGTGAGTTAGTGAATAAGATAGTTGAAAGAGAGAATGGGAGGTAAGGAGAAAGTGAGTTAGTGAATAAGATAATCGAAAGAGAATGGGGGAGAAAGTGAGTTAGTGAATAAGATAGTTGAAAGAGAGAATGGGAGGTAAAGAGAAAGTGAGTTAGTAAATAAGATAGTTGAAAGAGAGAATGTAGGTAAGGAGAAAGTGAGTTAGTGAATAAGATAGTTGAAAGAGAAAATGGGAGGTAAGGAGAAAGTGAGTTAGTGAATAAGATAATTGAAAGAGAATGGGGGAGAAAGTGAGTTAGTGAATAAGATAATTGAAAGAGGGAATGTGAGATAAGGAGAAAGTGAGTTTGTGAATAAGATAGTTGAAAGAGAGAATGTGAGGTAAGGAGAAAGTGAGTTAGTGAATAAGATAGTTGAAAGAGAGAATCGGAGGTAAGGAGAAAGTGAGTTAGTGAATAAGATAGTTGAAAGAGAGAATGTGAGGTAAGGAGAAAGTGAGTTAGTGAATAAGATAATTGAAAGAGAGAATGAGGAAGAAAGTGAGTTAGTGAATAAGATAATTGAAAGAGGGAATGTGAGATAAGGAGAAAGTGAGTTAGTGAATAAGATAGTTGAAAGAGAGAATGTGAAATAAGGAGAAAGTGAGTTAGTGAATAAGTTAGTTGAAAGATAGAATGTAAGGTAAGGAGAAAGTGAGTTAGTGAATAGGTTAATTGAAAGAGGGAATGTGAGATAAGGAGAAAGTGAGTTTGTGAATGAGTTAGTTGAGATTAGTTAAGAGGAAGGTAATAAGTTATTTAATTAATGATTAAATGAGATATGTTGTAATAGATGTACAAAATATTAGATGATTTTATAGATCATAATCATTTATGAATACTCTCACCCCTGCAATCCTAGGTACAATTAATGAAAGAACTACATCGCTGAATGAAGAACATATCACAGAATCCCCGGGTTGGTCTTTGAGTACTTATGACTTAATATATGAATTAATATCTATTACTATATTATATATATCTTTAGGCAATAATGAGTTTACAAAATGTTATAAATTTGTTTGTATGAAATATTCAACTCTGTATACCTAAATAATAGATCTTGCTGTAATTTACATATATGAAATCTGATGGGAAATAAATGATTTTTCTTTGTATGGTAAGGTCATCAATATTTACTTGGTAGATTATAAAGATTGATAGCTATATTCAATATTATTACCATTGCTAATATTTTTTGACTACATATATTAAACAAGTATGAATATACTATAATAGAGGATTCTATCGATAGTGATAATATAAAGCAATGTATCGTGTTCTGATCTTTTCTATATAATATGTATGCTATGTAGGCATTAATTGGATGGTTTATTGAATATATATGAAGTTATTCACATATAATAAAAAAACTTGATTCTAAAAAAATTAACGGATTACCTCATAAATTGAACACACTGATCCATTCATAAGATTGTAAGTGAAAATAATGGAAATAATTATTCTGAGAAAATATGATAGATTATATACTTTTTATTATTAAAATTTACAGTTATTATGCACATAGTAAAAAATAATGTTTATAGCAGGCTTATATGTTATTGAATATATGTAAATGGTTAGGTTTAGGGAGAGATTCATCTACTAATACAAATACAAAGATGGTATTCAGCGATAGGACCAGTTACTGGTTGTACATTTTACAAGGATACACCTATAATACAAAATATCAAACTGTATACATTTTACCATAAAATTATATTATTTTATTTATACAACATTAACATATATATATGTAAAACAAAGAATAATTGAACAATGAAGATATGACTGTTAAGTTGTTATTGGTTGTATTTATCACATTATAATCATATATATCACAATAGTATGTTATTGTACTGATATAATATTCAATTATAGATATGGTTTTTTTAAATTGAAAATCTGTAATGTAAATGAAATATAATTGTAATATAATATATTTTTATTTTATAACTTTTGTAAAATATGTAATTTATATTACTTTTTTTTAAATTTGAAACTTTAAAATTATATAAATATATAAAAGCTAAATATTTTATAAAAAAACAGCTAAATATTATAAAATTAATACTACAATTCTACCTCACTTTCATAATATTAAATCTAAAAAACATCTTATTTTCTTATTTGCCAACTTTACTACCTAAAATAGTAAATATTTATTTTATACACATCAAATCCAATCCATTTTATACACATCACTTATTCAAATCTCAAATAATATAATATTTTATGAGTAATACAATTATTTTAAGAAATTTGTATATCCAGGTGAATATATATTTAAATTAATTTTAATTGAACATCATTTTAATCACATGCACTGAATCAATAATAGATATTAATATGTATTGTAATCAACTCAAAGCACTACAACAATATTTATACATTTATATATTCTCATGAATATAATTTACTTTTAGATATTACGGAATTAAGGACAAATCTTGCAGAATCTTTGACCCCTGACCATGATGAATTTGATAAATTTGTCAGGTAACAATACTGAAAATTTTATTTATAACTTAAATCAAATAAAAATAAACTTTTAAATTAGTTGCCTAATATATATTTTCAATTAGATATATAAATTATATTTTGTTTTCATATAGTGATACTTTTAATGAACTAGAAGATGAAATAGATGGTTGGTGAACAAATATATGTTGCATATAATAATAACTATATTTCTATTAATACTAAATTATGACCTGTTTTTGAAGTATAAACTAGTTAATAATAAAATTAATATTATAATACAATTTATAGTTAGATAATAATATGGTTACTTTTTTCAGAAACAAACCCTACTCAAGAAGTACCAGAATGGGAAAGGGAATTGGCTGCAGAATTAAATGAATTTGAAATTGTAGTAGATGAAAATACAGGTAACAATAATTGTATTACAATACTTATATTATGAAATAATCTGCCAGCAATATACACTCAACACATTCACAGAAGGATTAGATGAAGATCTTGAAAGGGAAATCTTGCAAGAAATGAATGATCAAGAAACTTCAGAAAAAAAATGAAGAAATAAGTTAGGATTATTTTGGTTTTACTATTGGTGGTTATTATTGTTATTTATTTTGCTTGTATATAGAATTGTTAACAAATTTCCTTGTATTATTATAAAGCATTAATAAATAAATAAGATATATTGATGAATATTTATATGGATAAATGATCATATCAATAAATTATAAAATAAAAAATAATGTACAAAGTAAATGTGTATTAAACACTAGAAAGTATGTTTTTGTATGTATTTTATATTGAAGATCTATCACAGAATTTATGTTTAGCTATTTTACGATATAAAAAATGTAGTTTATAAAAACACGTAGATTTACAGACATTGAAAACAAGTATATACAATAGAGATATGTACAACATATAGTGGGCTTTAACAATACTAAGTGACTAGCGCACAGATAGAGGAAACAATTTACAAATAAGTTGAACATGGAGTCAATGGCTGAATACAGACTGTGGTACAATGTTACGCTTCAGTGATTTCGATGGAGATGCCATGGCTAATTGGGTAACTGAGTTACTAGATAACGATGTAGATGGACATGAATTAGATAACAGTAGAGATGAAGAAGTTAGTGCATTGTAAAGAGTAGATTCTTTAACTGGTGTATTCAGAACAGACTCGAGTTGTGAGTTTGCGCTTTGTTTCATAGTTACATTCCGCGAGTTGTTCAATACAATTGTTGTTTCTGCTGTGAATCATTGTCATATGAAGTTATTATAATCAATTTGCTATAATTCTTCTAAGAATTCAAATAGATTGTTATATGAATAATTACGAGTCTGTGTTAAATGGTAAGTCATTTTTTCTGAATATTGAAAACAATTATAAACGACAGTTATTATAAATGTTTCGCTTTATAAACATTTTTTAAAAACCAAAAAAAGGTCAGCCTACAAATAATCTATCAAATCCATTTGATATTATAATACAAACCACTAGATAATTGATATATCTCTGCAATTAAAGATAAACTTCACTAACTTTTGATAGGAGGCTCAGTAGGTTCATTTTTAATCATTTTTAACACGGGTCGGTATTTATTTTGTTTTTGAGATAAATCGTTATTTGTAGATTGCAACGGAAGTTTAATGGGAAGAATAACTTTCTGCTCCTCACTTGGTTTAGGAGAGAGTCTGTTACCAATCCGGGGCATATAGTGCGGTCTGTTTGGTAGATATCAAATCAAATGTATACTATTTATAGATTATGTATTTACTATTGATTTACTATTGATGAATTAAGTTGAATATTTTAAAATCAACAAACATGCGGTGTTCAGCGATGTAATCTCTGTAGAGTTGTGCATTATCAGAATCTTTATGCAGCTGTTGAAGATTTTGACTGTACTCAGTCTGCACTCTGTCAAACATAATCCTACAAGAAATGCAATGTTAATAAGTAAGATTTTAAGGAATTAATAGGAATTAAACTGCATAAATTACAATATTTTCAATATAATATATTTTGTGCATTGCTTTATTGAAATCAAACCTTCCACCCCTTCCTAGACGTCTCCTAACATAGCCAATGCAACGATTATTCCTCACAGATAATAACTGGTAACGATGATGGAGACTCGGCATATCTTCGCGAATCTCAACATTTGGAGTTGCCTTTTTATGTAAAAAGTATAAAAAGTAAAATATATTAAATATGATGTCAAATATAATGAGAAATGTAATTAAATAATACTAACTGAGAAGTAAGCACAGCCGGCCTTTCTTTTGAATGTGAAGTTTCCATCTGGTTCTTCAACCTCAGGCTCCGGATCGGAAACAACCTATAATTGAAAACGTTGAAATATATTTCGCAATCAAAGTAGAAGTCTAAATGTAATGTATTGAATACCTACTATAATTAGCTTATAAATAATTAGGTTATAAATAATAAGGTTAGAATTGATCGCAACAAAGAGCTTACAAACCAGAGGCACCGGAGTTGGCATTTCCTCCTCGGAACTATATATACCAGACATTATATCGATATCGCCGCTGTATAGCGACGAGCCAATGGAGCTGGGAAGAGAAGGTTGAATGGGAAGAATGTTGGCAACAGAGGTGCCCGGCGTGATAGACGTGTGGTGATGGTCATTGGATAAACGGAACATCTTTGTGTGTTTACGTTTCTTATACTCGCGTTTAGGCTTGCGTTGGCGCTCAAACACGGACGGCTGCGAAGAAGGAAGCGATGGCTCCTGCTGCATCACATGTAGAATATTATTATTGCATATACGAACATGAAATACATATCAAAAAAAGAATGTTACTAAGTAACTACCAACCCTGCTATGCCATTCATAAGTCGGAGGAATGGAAATCAATGGAGGAAGTTTATGCCTCAGTGCTAGAGCTTCTGATAATGCAGCGCTATTCCAATCTTCCATTTGATATCTAAATTAAAGAAAAAACAATATAATTATTATTTATTTTATAATTTAATTTGTAAATTTAAGAACTGTTGAATACCTTTTATCAACAATTTCAATTGATAATTGTAAAACTTCTTTTTTGCTTTTCTCTCGCCTTTTCATCAATTCCAATATCGTTCTAATAATATTATTAGTATTTAAATATACAAAAGATGCTAATTAATAACTATTAAAATATTATCTTAATAAAGACTAACAGTACTCGATTAAGATCGCGCTTTAATTTCAGCATCCTTTCATATGAAATTTCATCATTCTTACGATTCTAAATGGATGATTTAATATTAATTTATTATATAATATATTAAATAAGAAATACTATTTTACTAATAAAAACCTTTCGTGTCTGCATTTTTTCAGTTCTTCGTCTGAAAGCAACGTAAGGATTATTTGTAGTAGAACCATCGCGTCTTTCATTCTTTACCGTTGGTATTAAAGAATGTTGCTGTAATATTGAAAATAGAGTAAAAAACAATATTAAAAAAACAGACAATTTATACAAACCAATCGCAGACGTTTATTCAACCAATAATCATATATTGCAATGGTTAAATCATCATCTTCTCTCAACAATGCTTTAGCTTCAGGAAGAGTTACTACCTTATATAATAACAAGAATATTATGACATCATATAATGTAGGTCAGAATGTATTTTATGTATTTATCAATATGTATTTATTTACAAAGTATACAAAATTAGCAAAAGAAATTAAATTTAATATATTAAATAGTGATATTAAAATATTAATGTAACTATTAAGTAAATGATTTCTAATAAATTACAAACTGTTTGGCCGCTTCCTTTTTCTAGTCTATCCATCATTTTCTCAAATTTCAAATGAGAAATATCCATTTTCTTGACTTGTTTATTAAGCCATGTGTCGTCCTCACTATCCATGTCATAATCTGGTATATCCATATCCATACCCCATGCTACAATCATTTCAAAAATAATTTAATTTAAAATCTACTTAATTTTAACTAGTTTATAATTCCTGCAGATTTGGGTAGCAATAAATGAAATAATAGAGTACTAACGTTGGACATGAACATACTGTCGTGGGGGTTTAAACTCCTTAGGTAGATAGTAGAGTTTCTTGTATCGTTCCTCGACATTTACAATATCGGGTACCGGAATAATCAAGGCTTCGGCAGTTCCGTATACCTGTTGAGCTGATAAAGCCCTTTGGAGATGATGCTCCTAAAATAAATGAATAGTATATAATAAATATTATATATTATATTAATTTGATCTGATATTCTATTGCAGAATAAGTTAATTATATATTTCGGGGTATGAATATACATGTATTTTTTTGTAAATAAAGTATATTAAAATGAAAATTATTACTTATACTACACGTTTTATATCATTATTTACAGAAAATTATACAGATATGAATTAGTCATAATTTAGGCTACAATTCTTAAAACGTACTAAATAATAAATGTTTAATCATTCTTGCTACTGATATAAAATAATATATATATATATATATATATATATATATATGTCTTTAAATTAATAGTATTTATATTATTGATCAAATATCAATATTTATAAATTAACAATGAACTTAAATTTTTTAAAAAATTGTTACAAATTTATAATCTTATGGGTAAAATAGAGATTGTTAGATCAAATTGGAATCATTGTAATTTATATATGTTGGTAATAACAAAGCTATTTGTTTGATTAAGAAATTAACTTAAAATGTAATAAAAATGATAATAATTATAATTATAATTAATATTTTCACTGGCTTCAAATTATATTTAAAATATTGTATAAAATACTATTATTAACTTATATCTATGATAACATTGTATTTATATAACACTTATTAACTGTATTTCATTTTAAAATTTACATAGGAAACAAATCATATATACTACAATATAGAATTATACTCAACCCATCATAGGATATATATCATAACCTACACTATATCATACATTTTAATTGTGTATTACACTGAGTAAATGTTCCGGTTATGCACTATATATAGGGGTCTTAATAGTGTAATAAACATGTAAAAAACTAGGCAAGATTATACAATTTTGGCTACTAGTTTCTATTTCTTACCATAAAATGACTTTTTAAAATAATTTATTTTATAAATACCTATTAAAGATATGTATTCGTTATAAATATCAAAAAGTTATCATTTTAAAATACAGCGATTATATATTATATTTAAGGTATGAGAAAATTATCTTTATTTTAGTAAATAATTATATATAGTGTATATATTTATTTATAATAATTATTAAATGATTTATATAATGTATTTTAAAAAATAGTCTGTGGGTAAATTGTATATGCATATATAGATGTATATATATATAAAGTTACACAAAATTATAATTACAATTATAATTTAAATTTTATATTATTAAGATTTGAATTTAAACTTATATTAATGCATCATGGGAAATTTAATTTTCTAGAATAACAAATATAAATTACAAATGAAGTACACATATTTTCAAAAGCGGTACATCACTATATATAATATTGTTATTTTGTAGATATATTACAGCGTAATTTTTAATTATTATAAAATAAATAACATATTTATAGTAGATTTTTGAAAAATATAATCATCAAATGTGACAGGATATGAATACATTTATATTTGGATAATCCATTATATATGGGGGTGTGTACTAACGGATTCTTCTTCCTTTTCCATTCCAGTAGGCATTGTAGGAACAGCCCGATTAATTGCTGTAAATTCTGGTATATCAGGAATTTCATCTCCTCTATATACGGGTAAAGTCTTCGAAGCATCAAGAGCACGAGCTCGAAAAGATAATTTACTCATGATGATACACCCTTCGAATTTATTTTTCAAAATTCCTTAGATTTTCGTTATTTGAATCTTAATTTAACAAATAATTCTTCGATTTAATCCAGATTTTCATAGATACCTACTTGCATGAAGTTATCTAAATTATATTTATCCAAATCGTGTCATTAATATAAATCCATAATGTAGAATAATATTAAAAAACTATACATTTAAGTTGTTTTTTCATCCACCATCATGGCGGATAAAATGGCTGTCTCTATACGAAATTCATTTTCGCGCATGCGTATTTTCATTCATTGATTCTATAGTAAAATACTCTTCGCGTTACGCTTGGCGAGCTATGAATATTAGTATAGTGCCTATTTAACAGTCAAAAGTAACTTATTCTCCCTAGATATTGAGTATATTATTCATACGATGCATGACATATTTTTATATTCAATATAGATATCCATAATATGTCATAACTTAGCTATTCATAGAATATTATATATTTTAGATAGACAAAATATATGATAGATAATATATATATGATATATAATTAAATTATATAATATATAATTGAATAATAACATATATAATTATATAAACTATTTAAAATGATAAATTTGTATATTTTTGAAATTTATCAATCGAGTACATTGATTTAAAACGAATTAGATAATACACGTAGCTTATATAGTATCTAGTGATATATCAAAATTCATTATATATAGTTAATTCATTAATTAATATGTATAATAGAAATTATATTTATATTAAATGAGTGCAGATAGTTTTTTTTGTGGATTCTATTGAAAGAAGGTGTTATATTATTAAAAAGGGTAAGGTTATACTATTAAAAAAGTTAATTCCATTATTAATTTAAAATAATTTATTTAGTAATTTAAATAATATTACCTAGTTAATTTTAAAACAATGAAATTATACTCTTTTAATACATATCATTCTCCATATTAATGGTGGTCTATTAATTTATATATTATATTTAATCAATATATATCTCAACATAAATTTGAGTAATAATAATTGTTTTGTAATTTAAATTTTGATTATTTATAAGGTATTATTAAAACAATATAAATTATTATTTTTATTAATGACATGGATTCGCATTGAACATTTATAAATGAAATATGCTAAGAAGATATATATATAGTATACTAAATAATATATATGTTAATCTAAATAGAGTGGTATATGAAAAAATGATATATAATAAAAAGCGTAAATATTTGAAAATATATTAGAATACATATATATATAAATATATTTAATATTATAATTTTAATATACCTGATAGTATATATTTTAATATCTGCAAAGCATTTTACCATACGTGTTATTGCGTCATAGTGTGATAGAGATATCTGTATAACTGATTTGCATTATTCTATAAGGGGATATATATTTTTACCGATCATATAATTTCGAAGTATCCCTCTGTTTTATTAATTAATTCAGTTTTTAATAAAATGTTGCCCAAACTTAAGTTCGGACAACAACTTTAATATAATCTATTAACATACAATATACATGTACCATAGTAAATCTGTTAAATAAAGAGTATGTATTCTAAACAATAGTATTGTAATAGGTAATATTAATGTTCTCTTAAATCGTAATTTAATAACTCAGAATATTTAACTAACACCACCTTAACTCACACCTACCTTAACTACTTTACTACCTTAACTCACATATACCTAAATACTTTACTACCTTAACTCACATATACCTAAATACTTTACTACCTTAACTCACATATACGTAAATACTTTACTACCTTAACTCACATATACCTAAATACTTTACTACCTTAACTCACATATACCTAAATACTTTACTACCTTAACTCACATCTACCTAAATACTTTACTACCTTAACTCACATATACCTAAATACTTTACTACCTTAACTCACATATACCTAAATACTTTACTACCTTAACTCACATATACCTAAATACTTTACTACCTTAACTCACATATACCTAAATACTTTACTACCTTAACTCACATATACCTAAATACTTTACTACCTTAACTCACATATACCTAAATACTTTACTACCTTAACTCACATATACCTAAATACTTTACTACCTTAACTCACATATACCTAAATACTTTACTACCTTAACTCACATATACCTAAATACTTTACTACCTTAACTCACATATACCTAAATACTTTACTATCTTAACTCACATATACCTAAATACTTTACTACCTTAACTCACATATACCTAAATACTTTACTACCTTAACTCACATATACCTAAATACTTTACTACCTTAACTCACACCTACCTAAATACTTTACTACCTTAACTCACATATACCTAAATACTTTACTACCTTAACTCACATATACCTAAATACTTTACTACCTTAACTCACATCTACCTAAATACTTTACTACCTTAACTCACATATACCTAAATACTTTACTACCTTAAAACACATATACCTAAATACTTTACTACCTTAACTCACACCTACCTAAATACTTTACTACCTTAACTCACATATACCTAAATACTCTACTACCTTAACTCACATATACCTAAATACTTTACTACCTTAACTCACATATACCTAAATACTTTACTACCTTAACTCACATATACCTAAATACTTTACTACCTTAAAACACATATACCTAAACACTTTACTACATTAGCTCACATATACCTACATACTTTACTATCTTAACTCACATATACCTAAATACTTTACTACATTAGCTCACATATACCTAAATACTTTACTATCTTAACTCACATATACCTAAATACTCTACTACCTTAACTCACATATACCTAAATACTTTACTACCTTAACTCACATATACCTAAATACTCTACTACCTTAACTCACATATACCTACATACTTTACTACCTTAAAACACATATACCTAAATACTTTACTACCTTAACTCACATATACCTAAATACTTTACTACCTTAACTCACGCCTACCTAAACACTTTACTACATTAGCTCACATATACCTAAATACTTTACTATCTTAACTCACATATACCTAAATACTTTACTACCTTAACTCACGCCTACCTAAACACTTTACTACATTAGCTCACATATACCTACATACTTTACTACCTTAAAACACATATACCTAAATACTTTACTACCTTAACTCACATATACCTAAATACTTTACTACCTTAACTCACATATACATGAATACTTTACTACCTTAACTCACATCTACCTTAACTACCGAATACTTTAACTTATGACTACCTTAATACATGACTATATTAACTACATACTACTTTAACTCATGACTACCTTAATACATGCCTATATTAATTACAGACTACTCTAACTCATGACTACCTTAATTACTGAATATTTTAACTCATGACTACCTTAATTACATACTACTTTAACTCATAACTACCTTAATTACTGAATATTTTAACTCATGACTACCTTAATGCATGTCTATATTAATTACAGACTACTCTAACTCATGACTATCTTAATTACAGACTACTTTAACTCATGACTACCTTAATTACTGAATGCTTTAACTCATGACTACCTTAATGCATGCCTATATTAATTACAAACTACTCTAACTCGTGACTACCTTAATCACTGTCTACTTTAACTCATGCATACATTAAATACTGACTATTTTACCATAGACTACTCTAACTCATGGTGAATGTATAGAGTTAGATGTATGAAGCTGCAATATAGTCAGATCAGTAAGACATCGTATAGGATGTAGTATTTATGAATAATACGTATATTAAATCATTTACTACATACGCCGAATGGTGAAGGTCCGGTATCCACTACATCATAGTTCTATCTTCGTATGCGTTTTATGCACATACTCGCTAATTATACGTATACACAATTTACCGAAATACCGCGGGAAATTCGTCGAATTCAAATAATCGCGAAACATAGGAAACATTGGTATCGATAATGAATCGGGACACGCCCACACATTAGATCGCCATCTTATCTGGAACAAATTATCAAAATATCGCTGATACTTGTGTAATTAAATTAAATCAAATCAAATGTGCTAGTATACAAATCGAATGTTCCATCATATAACCATACGCGCGCGTACTGTGCGTTGCATACCATTATCTACACACTCCCACACACACACACACACACACACACATACACACACACATAACACACACACATACACACACACATACTTATTATCATACCCACATCTAAATATCAACATCCATATATAAATATATATTGGTATAACACCCACATTCATAAACACACCCACTAACGAGCACCTACTAATTCACACCATAACGTTTTAAATAACTATCACTAAATGTCCCTATCACTATTGCAGCTATAAATAAACACACCTACATACCCATACCTCTTACTTGAACATACATACACATACGTACACACATCTCCGAGATACCCACGTATATACATCTTTATACACACATATTCGCAACAACGTATACACTTGCATGTCCATACACATATGTGTACGCGTACGCACACCCTGTATGTACATACAGCTACATGCATACATGTATGCGGGGCTGTATGCCATACCCACTACAAACACACACGCCCCGACATATAAACGTAATTACGTGCACACCCACCTACATACACACGCATTTTACCTGATTGATTAAAAGATGTAACAGTAAAAATATCTATATTAATAAATAAATATAATCTAAGCGAATAGACAATATATAAATATATGAGTTATTACAATTACACACTATTACGATAGTGTATTATGACAGGTATCCAGATATGTATCATCAAACCACAATATATTTTGCAGGATAATACTTCAGATATGATTCCGTGTGGTTGATGGACAGATGAATGGTATACACATGCAATGTCTGTTACCATCTCTATGTGTACTATATTTTACCGGCAATATATTGGAGTTTTAAAAAAGGGAATTCAATAAAAAATATTTAAAAAACTGCTATTTTTAAGAATCAATAAGCATACATTTTTAATTATCAGATTCTATATATTTTAACAATAGTGTATGTGCTACAGAAAATAGCGTAATACTTTACTTAATACCAGAGTAGTACTGGAACTAATAAATATATACTTTATTAAAGATGGATATGGTAGTAAGTATAATTACTATCATATTCAAATTAATATAATACGTTAACCTACGTTAGCCTACGTTAGCCTACGTTAGCCTACTTTAGCCTACTTTAGCCTACGTTAGCCTACGTTAGCCTACGTTAGACTACGTTAGCCTACGTTAGCCTATCTTAGCCTATCTTAGCCTACGTTAGCCTACGTTAGCCTACGTTAGCCTACGTTAGCCTACGTTAGCCTACGTTAGCCTACGTTAGCCTATCTTAGCCTACGTTAGCCTACGTTAGCCTACGTTAGCCTACGTTAGCCTACGTTAGCCTACGTTAGCCTACGTTAGCCTACCTTAACCTACGTTAGCCTACGTTAGCCTACGTTAGCCTACGTTAGCCTATCTTAGCCTACGTTAGCCTACGTTAGCCTACGTTAGCCTATCTTAGCCTAAGTTAGCCTACGTTAGCCTACGTTAGCCTACCTTAACCTACGTTAGCCTACGTTAGCCTACGTTAGCCTACGTTAGCCTATCTTAGCCTACGTTAGCCTACGTTAGCCTACGTTAGCCTATCTTAGCCTAAGTTAGCCTACGTTAGCCTACGTTAGCCTACGTTAGCCTACCTTAACCTACGTTAGCCTACGTTAGCCTACATTAGCCTACGTTAGCCTACGTTAGCCTACGTTAGCCTACGTTAGCCTACGTTAGCCTACGTTAGCCTACGTTAGCCTACGTTAGCCTACGTTAACCTACGTTAGCCTACGTTAGCCTATCTTAGCCTACGTTAGCCTACGTTAGCCTAAGTTAGCCTACGTTAGCCTACGTTAGCCTATCTTAGCCTACGTTAGCCTACGTTAGCCTACGTTAGCCTACGTTAGCCTACGTTAGCCTACGTTAGCCTACGTTAACCTACGTTAGCCTACGTTAGCCTACGTTAGCCTACGTTAGCCTATCTTAGCCTACGTTAGCCTACGTTAACCTACGTTAGCCTATCTTAGCCTACGTTAGCCTACGTTAGCCTACGTTAGCCTACGTTAGCCTACGTTAGCCTACGTTAGCCTACGTTAGCCTACGTTAGCCTACGTTAGCCTACGTTAGCCTACGTTAGCCTACGTTAGCCTATCTTAGCCTAAGTTAGCCTACGTTAGCCTACGTTAGCCTACGTTAGCCTACCTTAACCTACGTTAGCCTACGTTAGCCTACGTTAGCCTACGTTAGCCTATCTTAGCCTACGTTAGCCTACGTTAGCCTACGTTAGCCTATCTTAGCCTAAGTTAGCCTACGTTAGCCTACGTTAGCCTACCTTAACCTACGTTAGCCTACGTTAGCCTACGTTAGCCTACGTTAGCCTACGTTAGCCTACATTAGCCTACGTTAGCCTACGTTAGCCTATCTTAGCCTACGTTAGCCTACGTTAGCCTATCTTAGCCTACGTTAGCCTACGTTAGCCTACGTTAGCCTATCTTAGCCTAAGTTAGCCTACGTTAGCCTACGTTAGCCTACGTTAGCCTACCTTAACCTACGTTAGCCTACGTTAGCCTACGTTAGCCTACGTTAGCCTATCTTAGCCTACGTTAGCCTACGTTAGCCTACGTTAGCCTACGTTAGCCTACGTTAGCCTACGTTAGCCTATCTTAGCCTAAGTTAGCCTACGTTAGCCTACGTTAGCCTACGTTAGCCTACCTTAACCTACGTTAGCCTACGTTAGCCTACGTTAGCCTACGTTAGTCTACGTTAGCCTACGTTAGCCTACGTTAGCCTACGTTAGCCTACGTTAGCCTACGTTAGCCTACGTTAGCCTACGTTAGCCTACGTTAGCCTACGTTAGCCTACGTTAGCCTACGTTAGCCTACGTTAGCCTACGTTAGCCTACGTTAGCCTACGTTAGCCTACGTTAGCCTACGTTAGCCTACGTTAGCCTACGTTAGCCTACGTTAGCCTACGTTAGCCTACGTTAGCCTACGTTAGCCTACGTTAGCCTACGTTAGCCTACGTTAGCCTACGTTAGCCTACGTTAGCCTACGTTAGCCTACGTTAGCCTACGTTAGCCTACGTTAGCCTACCTTAACCTACGTTAGCCTACGTTAGCCTACGTTAGCCTACGTTAGTCTACGTTAGCCTACGTTAGCCTACGTTAGCCTACGTTAGCCTACGTTAGCCTACGTTAGCCTACGTTAGCCTACGTTAGCCTACGTTAGCCTACGTTAGCCTACGTTAGCCTACGTTAGCCTACGTTAGCCTACGTTAGCCTACGTTAGCCTACGTTAGCCTACGTTAGCCTACGTTAGCCTACGTTAGCCTACGTTAGCCTACGTTAGCCTACGTTAGCCTACGTTAGCCTACGTTAGCCTACGTTAGCCTACGTTAGCCTACGTTAGCCTACGTTAGCCTATCTTAGCCTACGTTAGCCTATCTTAGCCTACGTTAGCCTACGTTAGCCTACGTTAGCCTAAGTTAGCCTACGTTAGCCTATCTTAGCCTACGTTAGCCTACGTTAACCTACGTTAGCCTACGTTAGCCTATCTTAGCCTACGTTAGCCTACGTTAGCCTATCTTAGCCTATCTTAGCCTATCTTAGCCTACGTTAGCCTACGTTAGCCTACGTTAGCCTATCTTAGCCTACGTTAACCTACGTTAGCCTACGTTAGCCTACGTTAGCCTATCTTAGCCTAAGTTAGCCTACGTTAGCCTACGTTAGCCTACGTTAGCCTACGTTAGCCTACGTTAGCCTACGTTAGCCTACGTTAGCCTATCTTAACCTACGTTAGCCTACGTTAGCCTATCTTAGCCTACGTTAGCCTATCTTAGCCTACGTTAGCCTACGTTAGCCTACGTTAGCCTACGTTAGCCTACGTTAGCCTACGTTAGCCTATCTTAGCCTACGTTAGCCTACGTTAGCCTACGTTAGCCTATCTTAGCCTACGTTAGCCTATCTTAGCCTACGTTAGCCTACGTTAGCCTACGTTAGCCTACGTTAGCCTACGTTAGCCTATCTTAACCTACGTTAGCCTACGTTAGCCTACGTTAGCCTATCTTAGCCTACGTTAGCCTATCTTAGCCTACGTTAGCCTACGTTAGCCTATCTTAGCCTACGTTAGCCTATCTTAGCCTACGTTAGCCTACGTTAGCCTACGTTAGCCTACGTTAGCCTACGTTAGCCTACGTTAGCCTACGTTAGCCTACGTTAGCCTACGTTAGCCTACGTTAGCCTACGTTAGCCTACGTTAGCCTACGTTAGCCTATCTTAGCCTACGTTAGCCTACGTTAGCCTATCTTAGCCTACGTTAGCCTATCTTAGCCTACGTTAGCCTACGTTAGCCTACGTTAGCCTATCTTAACCTACGTTAGCCTATCTTAGCCTACGTTAGCCTACGTTAGCCTATCTTAGCCTACGTTAGCCTATCTTAGCCTACGTTAGCCTACGTTAGCCTACGTTAGCCTACGTTAGCCTACGTTAGCCTACGTTAGCCTACGTTAGCCTACGTTAGCCTACGTTAGCCTACGTTAGCCTACGTTAGCCTATCTTAGCCTACGTTAGCCTACGTTAGCCTACGTTAGCCTACGTTAGCCTATCTTAGCCTATCTTAGCCTACGTTAGCCTACGTTAACCTACGTTAGCCTACGTTAGCCTACGTTAGCCTACGTTAGCCTACGTTAGCCTACGTTAGCCTATCTTAGCCTACGTTAGCCTACGTTAGCCTACGTTAGCCTACGTTAGCCTACGTTAGCCTATCTTAGCCTACGTTAGCCTACGTTAGCCTACGTTAGCCTACGTTAGCCTACGTTAGCCTACGTTAGCCTGCGTTAGCCTATCTTAGCCTACGTTAGCCTACGTTAGCCTATCTTAGCCTACGTTAGCCTACGTTAGCCTACGTTAGCCTATCTTAGCCTACGTTAGCCTACGTTAGCCTACGTTAGCCTATCTTAGCCTACGTTAGCCTACGTTAGCCTACGTTAGCCTACGTTAGCCTATCTTAGCCTACGTTAGCCTACGTTAGCCTACGTTAGCCTACGTTAGCCTACGTTAGCCTACGTTAGCCTACGTTAGCCTATCTTAGCCTACGTTAGCCTACGTTAGCCTACGTTAGCCTACGTTAGCCTACGTTAGCCTATCTTAGCCTACGTTAGCCTATCTTAGCCTACGTTAGCCTACGTTAGCCTACGTTAGCCTACGTTAGCCTACGTTAGCCTACGTTAGCCTACGTTAGCCTACGTTAGCCTACGTTAGCCTACGTTAGCCTACGTTAGCCTACGTTAGCCTACGTTAGCCTACGTTAGCCTACGTTAGCCTACGTTAGCCTATCTTAGCCTACGTTAGCCTACGTTAGCCTACGTTAGCCTACGTTAGCCTACGTTAGCCTATCTTAGCCTACGTTAGCCTACGTTAGCCTACGTTAGCCTACGTTAGCCTACGTTAGCCTACGTTAGCCTGCGTTAGCCTATCTTAGCCTACGTTAGCCTACGTTAGCCTATCTTAGCCTACGTTAGCCTACGTTAGCCTACGTTAGCCTATCTTAGCCTACGTTAGCCTACGTTAGCCTACGTTAGCCTATCTTAGCCTACGTTAGCCTACGTTAGCCTACGTTAGCCTACGTTAGCCTATCTTAGCCTACGTTAGCCTACGTTAGCCTACGTTAGCCTACGTTAGCCTACGTTAGCCTACGTTAGCCTACGTTAGCCTATCTTAGCCTACGTTAGCCTACGTTAGCCTACGTTAGCCTACGTTAGCCTACGTTAGCCTATCTTAGCCTACGTTAGCCTATCTTAGCCTACGTTAGCCTACGTTAGCCTATCTTAGCCTACGTTAGCCTACGTTAGCCTACGTTAGCCTACGTTAGCCTACGTTAGCCTACGTTAGCCTACGTTAGCCTACGTTAGCCTACGTTAGCCTACGTTAGCCTACGTTAGCCTACGTTAGCCTACGTTAGCCTACGTTAGCCTACGTTAGCCTATCTTAGCCTACGTTAGCCTACGTTAGCCTACGTTAGCCTACGTTAGCCTACGTTAGCCTATCTTAGCCTACGTTAACCTAAATTAGCCTACGTTAGCCTATCTTAGCCTACGTTAGCCTATCTTAGCCTACGTTAGCCTACGTTAGCCTACGTTAGCCTAGGTTAGCCTACGTTAGCCTACGTTAGCCTATCTTAGCCTACGTTAGCCTACGTTAGCCTACGTTAGCCTACGTTAGCCTACGTTAGCCTAGGTTAGCCTACGTTAGCCTACGTTAGCCTACGTTAGCCTACGTTAGCCTACGTTAGCCTACGTTAGCCTACGTTAGCCTACGTTAGCCTACGTTAGCCTACGTTAGCCTACGTTAGCCTACGTTAGCCTACGTTAGCCTACGTTAGCCTACGTTAGCCTACGTTAGCCTACGTTAGCCTACGTTAGCCTATCTTAGCCTACGTTAACCTAAATTAGCCTACGTTAGCCTATCTTAGCCTACGTTAGCCTATCTTAGCCTACGTTAGCCTACGTTAGCCTACGTTAGCCTACGTTAGCCTAGGTTAGCCTACGTTAGCCTACGTTAGCCTATCTTAGCCTACGTTAGCCTACGTTAGCCTACGTTAGCCTACGTTAGCCTACGTTAGCCTAGGTTAGCCTACGTTAGCCTACGTTAGCCTACGTTAGCCTACGTTAGCCTACGTTAGCCTACGTTAGCCTACGTTAGCCTACGTTAGCCTACGTTAGCCTAAGTTAGCCTACGTTAGCCTACGTTAGCCTACGTTAGCCTATCTTAGCCTACGTTAGCCTATCTTAGCCTACGTTAGCCTACGTTAGCCTACGTTAGCCTATCTTAGCCTACGTTAGCCTACGTTAGCCTACGTTAGCCTATCTTAGCCTACGTTAGCCTACGTTAGCCTACGTTAGCCTACGTTAGCCTATCTTAGCCTACGTTAGCCAACGTTAGCCTACGTTAGCCTACGTTAGCCTACGTTAGCCTACGTTAGCCTACGTTAGCCTACGTTAGCCTACGTTAGCCTACGTTAGCCTACGTTAGCCTACGTTAGCCTACGTTAGCCTACGTTAGCCTACGTTAACCTACGTTAGCCTATCTTAGCCTACGTTAGCCTACGTTAGCCTACGTTAGCCTAAGTTAGCCTATCTTAGCCTACGTTAGCCTACGTTAGCCTACGTTAGCCTATCTTAGTCTACGTTAACCTACGTTAACCTACGTTAGCCTACGTTAGCCTACGTTAGCCTACGTTAGCCTACGTTAGCCTACGTTAGCCTACGTTAGCCTACGTTAGCCTACGTTAGCCTACGTTAGCCTATCTTAGCCTACGTTAGCCTACGTTAGCCTACGTTAGCCTATCTTAGTCTACGTTAACCTACGTTAACCTACGTTAGCCTACGTTAGCCTACGTTAGCCTATCTTAGTCTACGTTAACCTACGTTAACCTACGTTAGCCTACGTTAGCCTACGTTAGCCTACGTTAGCCTACGTTAGCCTACGTTAGCCTACGTTAGCCTACGTTAACCTACGTTAGCCTACGTTAGCCTACGTTAGCCTACGTTAGCCTACGTTAGCCTACGTTAGCCTACGTTAGCCTACGTTAGCCTACGTTAGCCTATCTTAGCCTACGTTAGCCTACGTTAGCCTATCTTAGCCTACGTTAGCCTACATTAGCCTACGTTAGCCTACGTTAGCCTACGTTAGCCTATCTTAGCCTACGTTAGCCTACGTTAGCCTACGTTAGCCTACGTTAGCCTACGTTAGCCTATCTTAGCCTACGTTAGCCTACGTTAGCCTACGTTAGCCTATCTTAGCCTACGTTAGCCTACGTTAGCCTACGTTAGCCTACGTTAGCCTACGTTAGCCTACGTTAGCCTATCTTAGCCTACGTTAGCCTACGTTAGCCTACGTTAGCCTACGTTAGCCTACGTTAGCCTACGTTAGCCTACGTTAGCCTACGTTAGCCTACGTTAGCCTACGTTAGCCTACGTTAGCCTACGTTAGCCTACGTTAGCCTATCTTAGCCTACGTTAGCCTATCTTAGCCTACGTTAGCCTACGTTAGCCTACGTTAGCCTACGTTAGCCTACGTTAGCCTACGTTAGCCTACGTTAGCCTATCTTAGCCTACGTTAGCCTACGTTAGCCTACGTTAGCCTACGTTAGTCTACGTTAGCCTACGTTAGCCTACGTTAGCCTACGTTAGCCTACGTTAGCCTATCTTAGCCTACGTTAGCCTACGTTAGCCTATCTTAACCTACGTTAGCCTACGTTAGCCTATCTTAGCCTACGTTAGCCTATCTTAGCCTACGTTAGCCTACGTTAGCCTATCTTAGCCTACGTTAGCCTACATTAGCCTACGTTAGCCTACGTTAGCCTACGTTAGCCTATCTTAGCCTACGTTAGCCTATCTTAGCCTACGTTAGCCTACGTTAGCCTACGTTAGCCTACGTTAGCCTACGTTAGCCTACGTTAGCCTACGTTAGCCTACGTTAGCCTACGTTAGCCTACGTTAGCCTACGTTAGCCTACGTTAGCCTACGTTAGCCTACGTTAGCCTACGTTAGCCTACGTTAGCCTACGTTAGCCTACGTTAGCCTATCTTAGCCTATCTTAGCCTACGTTAGCCTACGTTAGCCTACGTTAGCCTACGTTAGCCTACGTTAGCCTACGTTAGCCTACGTTAGCCTACGTTAGCCTACGTTAGCCTACGTTAGCCTACGTTAGCCTACGTTAGCCTACGTTAGCCTACGTTAGCCTACGTTAGCCTATCTTAGCCTACGTTAGCCTACGTTAGCCTACGTTAGCCTACGTTAGCCTACGTTAGCCTACGTTAGCCTACGTTAGCCTACGTTAGCCTACGTTAGCCTACGTTAGCCTAGGTTAGCCTACGTTAGCCTACGTTAGCCTACGTTAGCCTACGTTAGCCTACGTTAGCCTACGTTAGCCTATCTTAGCCTACGTTAGCCTACGTTAGCCTACGTTAGCCTACGTTAGCCTATCTTAGCCTATCTTAGCCTACGTTAGCCTACGTTAGCCTACGTTAGCCTACGTTAGCCTACGTTAGCCTACGTTAGCCTATCTTAACCTACGTTAGCCTACGTTAGCCTATCTTAGCCTACGTTAGCCTATCTTAGCCTACGTTAGCCTACGTTAGCCTATCTTAGCCTACGTTAGCCTACATTAGCCTACGTTAGCCTACGTTAGCCTACGTTAGCCTATCTTAGCCTACGTTAGCCTACGTTAGCCTACGTTAGCCTACGTTAGCCTACGTTAGCCTACGTTAGCCTACGTTAGCCTACGTTAGCCTACGTTAGCCTACGTTAGCCTACGTTAGCCTACGTTAGCCTACGTTAGCCTACGTTAGCCTACGTTAGCCTACGTTAGCCTACGTTAGCCTACGTTAGCCTACGTTAGCCTACGTTAGCCTACGTTAGCCTACGTTAGCCTACGTTAACCTACGTTAGCCTACGTTAGCCTACGTTAGCCTACGTTAGCATACGTTAGCCTACGTTAGCCTACGTTAGCCTACGTTAGCCTATCTTAGCCTACGTTAGCCTAGGTTAGCCTACGTTAGCCTACGTTAGCCTACGTTAGCCTACGTTAGCCTACGTTAGCCTACATTAGCCTACGTTAGCCTACGTTAGCCTACGTTAGCCTACATTAGCCTACGTTAGCCTACGTTAGCCTACGTTAGCCTACGTTAGCCTAAGTTAGCCTACGTTAGCCTACGTTAGCCTACGTTAGCCTACGTTAGCCTACGTTAGCCTACGTTAGCCTACGTTAGCCTACGTTAGCCTACATTAGCCTACGTTAGCCTACGTTAGCCTACGTTAGCCTACGTTAGCCTACGTTAGCCTACGTTAGCCTACGTTAGCCTACGTTAGCCTACATTAGCCTACGTTAGCCTATCTTAGCCTACGTTAGCCTACGTTAGCCTACGTTAGCCTACGTTAGCCTACGTTAGCCTACGTTAGCCTACGTTAGCCTACGTTAGCCTACGTTAGCCTACGTTAGCCTACGTTAGCCTACGTTAGCCTACGTTAGCCTACGTTAGCCTACGTTAGCCTACGTTAGCCTACGTTAGCCTACGTTAGCCTACGTTAGCCTACGTTAGCCTACGTTAGCCTACGTTAGCCTACGTTAGCCTAAGTTAGCCTACGTTAGCCTACGTTAGCCTAAGTTAGCCTACGTTAGCCTATCTTAGCCTACGTTAGCCTATCTTAGCCTACGTTAACCTACGTTAGCCTACGTTAGCCTATCTTAGCCTACGTTAGCCTATCTTAGCCTACGTTAGCCTATCTTAGCCTACGTTAACCTACGTTAGCCTACGTTAGCCTACGTTAGCCAACGTTAGCCTACGTTAGCCTACGTTAGCCTACGTTAGCCTACGTTAGCCTACGTTAGCCTACGTTAGCCTACGTTAGCCTACGTTAGCCTACGTTAGCCTACGTTAGCCTACGTTAGCCTACGTTAGCCTACGTTAGCCTACGTTAGCCTACGTTAGCCTATCTTAGCCTACGTTAGCCTACGTTAGCCTACGTTAGCCTACGTTAGCCTACGTTAGCCTACGTTAGCCTATCTTAGCCTACGTTAGCCTACGTTAGCCTATCTTAGCCTACGTTAGCCTACGTTAGCCTACGTTAGCCTACGTTAGCCTACGTTAGCCTACGTTAGCCTACGTTAGCCTACGTTAGCCTACGTTAGCCTACGTTAGCCTACGTTAGCCTACGTTAGCCTACGTTAACCTACGTTAGCCTACGTTAGCCTACGTTAGCCTATCTTAGCCTACGTTAGCCTACGTTAGCCTATCTTAGCCTACGTTAGCCTACGTTAGCCTACGTTAGCCTACATTAGCCTACGTTAGCCTACGTTAACCTACGTTAGCCTACGTTAGCCTACGTTAGCCTATCTTAGCCTACGTTAGCCTACGTTAGCCTATCTTAGCCTACGTTAGCCTACGTTAGCCTACGTTAGCCTACGTTAGCCTACGTTAGCCTACGTTAGCCTACGTTAGCCTACGTTAGCCTACGTTAGCCTACGTTAGCCTACGTTAGCCTACGTTAGCCTACGTTAGCCTACGTTAGCCTACGTTAGCCTACGTTAGCCTACGTTAGCCTACGTTAGCCTACGTTAGCCTACGTTAGCCTACGTTAGCCTACGTTAGCCTACGTTAGCCTAAGTTAGCCTACGTTAGCCTACGTTAGCCTAAGTTAGCCTACGTTAGCCTATCTTAGCCTACGTTAGCCTATCTTAGCCTACGTTAACCTACGTTAGCCTACGTTAGCCTATCTTAGCCTACGTTAGCCTATCTTAGCCTACGTTAGCCTATCTTAGCCTACGTTAACCTACGTTAGCCTACGTTAGCCTACGTTAGCCAACGTTAGCCTACGTTAGCCTACGTTAGCCTACGTTAGCCTACGTTAGCCTACGTTAGCCTACGTTAGCCTACGTTAGCCTACGTTAGCCTACGTTAGCCTACGTTAGCCTACGTTAGCCTACGTTAGCCTACGTTAGCCTACGTTAGCCTACGTTAGCCTATCTTAGCCTACGTTAGCCTACGTTAGCCTACGTTAGCCTACGTTAGCCTACGTTAGCCTACGTTAGCCTATCTTAGCCTACGTTAGCCTACGTTAGCCTATCTTAGCCTACGTTAGCCTACGTTAGCCTACGTTAGCCTACGTTAGCCTACGTTAGCCTACGTTAGCCTACGTTAGCCTACGTTAGCCTACGTTAGCCTACGTTAGCCTACGTTAGCCTACGTTAGCCTACGTTAACCTACGTTAGCCTACGTTAGCCTACGTTAGCCTATCTTAGCCTACGTTAGCCTACGTTAGCCTATCTTAGCCTACGTTAGCCTACGTTAGCCTACGTTAGCCTACATTAGCCTACGTTAGCCTACGTTAACCTACGTTAGCCTACGTTAGCCTACGTTAGCCTATCTTAGCCTACGTTAGCCTACGTTAGCCTATCTTAGCCTACGTTAGCCTACGTTAGCCTACGTTAGCCTACGTTAGCCTACGTTAGCCTACGTTAGCCTACGTTAGCCTACGTTAGCCTACGTTAGCCTACGTTAGCCTACGTTAGCCTACGTTAGCCTACGTTAGCCTACGTTAGCCTACGTTAGCCTACGTTAGCCTACGTTAGCCTACGTTAGCCTACGTTAGCCTACGTTAGCCTACGTTAGCCTACGTTAGCCTACGTTAGCCTACGTTAGCCTACGTTAGCCTACGTTAGCCTACGTTAGCCTACGTTAGCCTACATTAGCCTACGTTAGCCTACGTTAGCCTACGTTAGCCTACGTTAGCCTACGTTAGCCTACGTTAGCCTACGTTAGCCTATCTTAGCCTACGTTAACCTATCTTAGCCTACGTTAGCCTATCTTAGCCTACGTTAGCCTACGTTAGCCTACGTTAGCCTACGTTAGCCTATCTTAGCCTACGTTAGCCTACGTTAGCCTACGTTAGCCTACGTTAACCTATCTTAGCCTACGTTAGCCTACGTTAACCTACGTTAGCCTACGTTAGCCTATCTTAGCCTACGTTAGCCTATCTTAGCCTACGTTAGCCAACGTTAGCCTACGTTAGCCTATCTTAGCCTACGTTAGCCTACGTTAGCCTACGTTAGCCTACGTTAGCCTACGTTAGCCTACGTTAGCCTACGTTAGCCTATCTTAGCCTACGTTAGCCTACATTAGCCTACGTTAGCCTACGTTAACCTACGTTAGCCTACGTTAGCCTACGTTAGCCTATCTTAGCCTACGTTAGCCTACGTTAGCCTACGTTAGCCTACGTTAGCCTACGTTAGCCTACGTTAGCCTACGTTAGCCTACGTTAGCCTACGTTAGCCTACGTTAGCCTACGTTAGCCTATCTTAGCCTACGTTAGCCTACGTTAGCCTACGTTAGCCTACATTAGCCTACGTTAGCCTACGTTAGCCTACGTTAGCCTACGTTAGCCTACGTTAGCCTACGTTAACCTACGTTAGCCTACGTTAGCCTACGTTAGCCTACGTTAGCCTACGTTAGCCTACGTTAGCCTACGTTAGCCTACGTTAGCCTACGTTAGCCTACGTTAGCCTACGTTAGCCTACGTTAGCCTACGTTAGCCTACGTTAGCCTACGTTAGCCTATCTTAGCCTACGTTAGCCTACGTTAGCCTACGTTAGCCTACGTTAGCCTATCTTAGCCTACGTTAGCCTATCTTAGCCTACGTTAGCCTATCTTAGCCTACGTTAGCCAACGTTAGCCTACGTTAGCCTATCTTAGCCTACGTTAGCCTACGTTAGCCTACGTTAGCCTACGTTAGCCTACGTTAGCCTACGTTAGCCTACGTTAGCCTATCTTAGCCTACGTTAGCCAACGTTAGCCTACGTTAGCCTACGTTAGCCTACGTTAACCTACGTTAGCCTACGTTAGCCTACGTTAGCCTACGTTAGCCTATCTTAGCCTACGTTAGCCTACGTTAGCCTACGTTAGCCTACGTTAGCCTACGTTAGCCTACGTTAGCCTACGTTAGCCTACGTTAGCCTACGTTAGCCTACGTTAGCCTACGTTAGCCTACCTTAGCCTACGTTAGCCTATCTTAGCCTACGTTAGCCTATCTTAGCCTACGTTAGCCAACGTTAGCCTATCTTAGCCTACGTTAACCTACGTTAGCCTACGTTAGCCTACGTTAGCCTACGTTAGCCTATCTTAGCCTACGTTAACCTACGTTAACCTACGTTAGCCTACGTTAGCCTACGTTAGCCTACGTTAGCCTACGTTAGCCTACGTTAGCCTACGTTAGCCTACGTTAGCCTACGTTAGCCTACGTTAGCCTACGTTAGCCTACGTTAGCCTACGTTAGCCTACGTTAGCCTACGTTAGCCTATCTTAGCCTACGTTAACCTACGTTAGCCTACGTTAGCCTACGTTAGCCTACGTTAGCCTACGTTAGCCTATCTTAGCCTACGTTAACCTACGTTAGCCTACGTTAGCCTACGTTAGCCTACGTTAGCCTATCTTAGCCTACGTTAGCCTACGTTAGCCTACGTTAGCCTACGTTAGCCTACGTTAGCCTATCTTAGCCTACGTTAGCCTACGTTAGCCTACGTTAGCCTACATTAGCCTACGTTAGCCTACGTTAGCCTACGTTAGCCTACGTTAGCCTACGTTAGCCTACGTTAGCCTACGTTAGCCTACGTTAGCCTACGTTAGCCTATCTTAGCCTACGTTAGCCTACGTTAACCTACGTTAGCCTACGTTAGCCTATCTTAGCCTACGTTAGCCTATCTTAGCCTACGTTAGCCTACGTTAGCCTACGTTAGCCTATCTTAGCCTACGTTAGCCTACGTTAGCCTACGTTAGCCTACGTTAGCCTACGTTAGCCTACGTTAGCCTACGTTAGCCTACGTTAGCCTACGTTAGCCTACGTTAGCCTACGTTAGCCTACGTTAGCCTACGTTAGCCTACGTTAACCTATCTTAGCCTACGTTAGCCTATCTTAGCCTACGTTAGCCTACGTTAGCCTACGTTAACCTACGTTAGCCTACGTTAGCCTACGTTAGCCTACGTTAGCCTAAGTTAGCCTACGTTAGCCTACGTTAACCTACGTTAGCCTACGTTAGCCTACGTTAGCCTACGTTAGCCTACGTTAGCCTACGTTAGCCTACGTTAGCCTACGTTAGCCTACGTTAGCCTACGTTAGCCTACGTTAGCCTATCTTAGCCTACGTTAGCCTACGTTAGCCTACGTTAGCCTATCTTAGCCTACGTTAGCCTACGTTAGCCTACGTTAGCCTACGTTAACCTATCTTAGCCTACGTTAGCCTACGTTAGCCTATCTTAGCCTACGTTAGCCTACGTTAGCCTACGTTAGCCTACGTTAACCTATCTTAGCCTACGTTAGCCTACGTTAGCCTATCTTAGCCTATCTTAGCCTACGTTAGCCTACGTTAGCCTACGTTAGCCTACGTTAGCCTACGTTAGCCTATCTTAGCCTACGTTAGCCTACGTTAGCCTACGTTAGCCTACGTTAGCCTACGTTAACCTATCTTAGCCTACGTTAGCCTACGTTAGCCTATCTTAGCCTACGTTAGCCTACGTTAGCCTACGTTAGCCTACGTTAACCTATCTTAGCCTACGTTAGCCTACGTTAGCCTATCTTAGCCTATCTTAGCCTACGTTAGCCTACGTTAGCCTACGTTAGCCTACGTTAGCCTACGTTAGCCTACGTTAGCCTACGTTAGCCTACGTTAGCCTACGTTAGCCTACGTTAGCCTACGTTAGCCTACGTTAGCCTACGTTAGCCTACCTTAGCCTACGTTAGCCTATCTTAGCCTACGTTAGCCTACGTTAGCCTACGTTAGCCTACGTTAGCCTACGTTAGCCTACGTTAGCCTACGTTAGCCTACGTTAGCCTACGTTAGCCTAAGTTAGCCTACGTTAGCCTACGTTAGCCTACGTTAGCCTACGTTAGCCTACGTTAGCCTACGTTAGCCTACGTTAGCCTACGTTAGCCTACGTTAGCCTACGTTAGCCTACGTTAGCCTACGTTAGCCTACGTTAGCCTAAGTTAGCCTACGTTAGCCTACGTTAGCCTACGTTAGCCTACGTTAGCCTACGTTAGCCTACGTTAGCCTACGTTAGCCTACGTTAGCCTACGTTAGCCTACGTTAGCCTACGTTAACCTACGTTAGCCTACGTTAGCCTACGTTAGCCTACGTTAGCCTACGTTAGCCTACGTTAGCCTACGTTAGCCTATCTTAGCCTATCTTAGCCTACGTTAGCCTACGTTAGCCTACGTTAGCCTACGTTAGCCTACGTTAGCCTACGTTAGCCTACGTTAGCCTATCTTAGCCTACGTTAGCCTAAGTTAGCCTATCTTAGCCTACGTTAGCCTACGTTAGCCTACGTTTGCCTACGTTAGCCTATCTTAGCCTACGTTAGCCTACGTTAGCCTATCTTAGCCGACCTTAGCCTACGTTAGCCTACGTTAGCCTACGTTAGCCTACGTTAGCCTACGTTAGCCTACGTTAGCCTACGTTAGCCTACGTTAGCCTACGTTAACCTATCTTAGCCTACGTTAGCCTACGTTAGCCTATCTTAGCCTACGTTAGCCTATCTTAGCCTACGTTAGCCTACGTTAGCCTACGTTAGCCTACGTTAGCCTATCTTAGCCTACGTTAGCCTACGTTAGCCTATCTTAGCCTACGTTAGCCTACGTTAGCCTACGTTAGCCTATCTTAGCCTACGTTAGCCTACGTTAGCCTACGTTAGCCTACGTTAGCCTATCTTAGCCTACGTTAGCCTACGTTAGCCTACGTTAGCCTACGTTAGCCTATCTTAGCCTACGTTAGCCTACGTTAGCCTATCTTAGCCTACGTTAGCCTACGTTAGCCTACGTTAGCCTACGTTAGCCTATCTTAGCCTACGTTAGCCTACGTTAGCCTACGTTAGCCTATCTTAGCCTACGTTAGCCTACGTTAGCCTACGTTAGCCTACGTTAGCCTATCTTAGCCTACGTTAGCCTACGTTAGCCTATCTTAGCCTACGTTAGCCTACGTTAGCCTACGTTAGCCTACGTTAGCCTATCTTAGCCTACGTTAGCCTACGTTAGCCTACGTTAGCCTACGTTAGCCTACGTTAGCCTACGTTAGCCTATCTTAGCCTACGTTAGTCTACGTTAGCCTACGTTAGCCTACGTTAGCCTACGTTAGCCTACGTTAGCCTACGTTAGCCTACGTTAGCCTACGTTAGCCTACGTTAGCCTACGTTAGCCTACGTTAGCCTACGTTAGCCTACGTTAGCCTACGTTAGCCTACGTTAGCCTACGTTAGCCTACGTTAGCCTACGTTAGCCTACGTTAGCCTACGTTAGCCTACGTTAGCCTATCTTAGCCTACGTTAGTCTACGTTAGCCTACGTTAGTCTACGTTAGCCTACGTTAGCCTACGTTAGCCTACGTTAGCCTACGTTAGCCTACGTTAGCCTACGTTAGCCTACGTTAGCCTATCTTAGCCTACGTTAGCCTACGTTAGCCTACGTTAGCCTACGTTAGCCTACGTTAGCCTACGTTAGCCTACGTTAGCCTATCTTAGCCTACGTTAGCCTACGTTAGCCTACGTTAACCTACGTTAGCCTACGTTAGCCTACGTTAGCCTACGTTAGCCTACGTTAGCCTACGTTAGCCTACGTTAGCCTACGTTAGCCTACGTTAGCCTACGTTAGCCTACGTTAGCCTACGTTAGCCTACGTTAGCCTACGTTAGCCTACGTTAGCCTACGTTAGCCTACGTTAGCCTACGTTAGCCTACGTTAGCATACGTTAGCCTACGTTAGCCTACGTTAGCCTACGTTAGCCTATCTTAGCCTACGTTAGCCTACGTTAGCCTACGTTAGCCTACGTTAGCCTACGTTAGCCTACGTTAGCCTATCTTAGCCTACGTTAGCCTACGTTAGCCTACGTTAGCCTACGTTAGCCTAAGTTAGCCTACGTTAGCCTAAGTTAGCCTACGTTAGCCTAAGTTAGCCTACGTTAGCCTACGTTAGCCTACGTTAGCCTATCTTAGCCTACGTTAGCCTATCTTAGCCTACGTTAGCCTACGTTAGCCTAAGTTAGCCTACGTTAGCCTACGTTAGCCTACGTTAGCCTATCTTAGCCTACGTTAGCCTACGTTAGCCTACGTTAGCCTAAGTTAGCCTACGTTAGCCTACGTTAGCCTACGTTAGCCTACGTTAGCCTACGTTAGCCTACGTTAACCTACGTTAGCCTACGTTAGCCTACGTTAGCCTATCTTAGCCTACGTTAGCCTACGTTAGCCTACGTTAGCCTATCTTAGCCTACGTTAGCCTACGTTAGCCTACGTTAGCCTACGTTAGCCTAAGTTAGCCTACGTTAGCCTAAGTTAGCCTACGTTAGCCTAAGTTAGCCTACGTTAGCCTACGTTAGCCTACGTTAGCCTATCTTAGCCTACGTTAGCCTATCTTAGCCTACGTTAGCCTACGTTAGCCTAAGTTAGCCTACGTTAGCCTACGTTAGCCTACGTTAGCCTATCTTAGCCTACGTTAGCCTACGTTAGCCTACGTTAGCCTAAGTTAGCCTACGTTAGCCTACGTTAGCCTACGTTAGCCTACGTTAGCCTACGTTAGCCTACGTTAACCTACGTTAGCCTACGTTAGCCTACGTTAGCCTACGTTAGCCTACGTTAGCCTACGTTAGCCTACGTTAGCCTACGTTAGCCTACGTTAGCCTACGTTAGCCTATCTTAGCCTACGTTAGCCTACGTTAGCCTACGTTAGCCTACGTTAGCCTACGTTAGCCTACGTTAGCCTATCTTAGCCTACGTTAGCCTATCTTAGCCTACGTTAGCCTACGTTAGCCTATCTTAGCCTACGTTAGCCTATCTTAGCCTACGTTAGCCTACGTTAGCCTACGTTAGCCTACGTTAGCCTATCTTAGCCTACGTTAGCCTACGTTAGCCTACGTTAGCCTATCTTAGCCTACGTTAGCCTACGTTAGCCTACGTTAGCCTACGTTAGCCTACGTTAGCCTATCTTAGCCTACGTTAGCCTACGTTAGCCTACGTTAGCCTACGTTAGCCTACGTTAGCCTACGTTAGCCTACGTTAGCCTACGTTAGCCTACGTTAGCCTATCTTAGCCTACGTTAGCCTACGTTAGCCTACGTTAGCCTACGTTAGCCTACGTTAGCCTACGTTAGCCTACGTTAGCCTACGTTAACCTACGTTAGCCTACGTTAGCCTACGTTAGCCTACGTTAGCCTACGTTAGCCTACGTTAGCCTACGTTAGCCTACGTTAGCCTACGTTAACCTATCTTAGCCTACGTTAGCCTACGTTAGCCTACGTTAGCCTACGTTAGCCTATCTTAGCCTACGTTAGCCTACGTTAGCCTACGTTAGCCTACGTTAGCCTACGTTAGCCTACGTTAGCCTACGTTAGCCTACGTTAGCCTACGTTAGCCTACGTTAGCCTACGTTAACCTATCTTAGCCTACGTTAGCCTACGTTAGCCTACGTTAGCCTACGTTAGCCTACGTTAGCCTACGTTAGCCTATCTTAGCCTACGTTAGCCTACGTTAGCCTATCTTAGCCTATCTTAACCTACGTTAGCCTACGTTAGCCAACGTTAGCCTACGTTAGCCTATCTTAGCCTACGTTAGTCTACGTTAGCCTACGTTAGCCTACGTTAGCCTACGTTAGCCTACGTTAGCCTACGTTAGCCTACGTTAGCCTACGTTAGCCTATCTTAGCCTACGTTAGCCTACGTTAGCCTACGTTAGCCTACGTTAGCCTATCTTAGCCTACGTTAGCCTACGTTAGCCTACGTTAGCCTACGTTAGCCTACATTAGCCTACGTTAGCCTACGTTAGCCTACGTTAGCCTACGTTAGCCTACGTTAGCCTACGTTAGCCTACGTTAGCCTACGTTAGCCTACGTTAGCCTACGTTAGCCTACGTTAGCCTACGTTAGCCTACGTTAGCCTATCTTAGCCTACGTTAGCCTACGTTAGCCTACGTTAGCCTACGTTAGCCTACGTTAGCCTACGTTAGCCTACGTTAGCCTACGTTAGCCTACGTTAGCCTACGTTAGCCTACGTTAGCCTACGTTAGCCTATCTTAGCCTACGTTAGCCTACGTTAGCCTACGTTAGCCTACGTTAGCCTATCTTAGCCTACGTTAGCCTACGTTAGCCTACGTTAGCCTACGTTAGCCTACGTTAGCCTACGTTAGCCTACGTTAGCCTATCTTAGCCTACGTTAGCCTACGTTAGCCTACGTTAGCCTACGTTAGCCTACGTTAGCCTATCTTAGCCTACGTTAGCCTACGTTAGCCTATCTTAGCCTACGTTAGCCTACGTTAGCCTACGTTAGCCTACGTTAGCCTATCTTAGCCTACGTTAGCCTACGTTAGCCTACGTTAGCCTACGTTAGCCTACATTAGCCTACGTTAGCCTACGTTAGCCTACGTTAGCCTACGTTAGCCTACGTTAGCCTACGTTAGCCTACGTTAGCCTACGTTAGCCTACGTTAGCCTACGTTAGCCTACGTTAGCCTACGTTAGCCTACGTTAGCCTATCTTAGCCTACGTTAGCCTACGTTAGCCTACGTTAGCCTACGTTAGCCTACGTTAGCCTACGTTAGCCTACGTTAGCCTACGTTAGCCTACGTTAACCTATCTTAGCCTACGTTAGCCTACGTTAGCCTACGTTAGCCTACGTTAGCCTACGTTAGCCTACGTTAGCCTACGTTAGCCTACGTTAGCCTACGTTAGCCTACGTTAGCCTATCTTAGCCTACGTTAGCCTACGTTAGCCTACGTTAGCCTACGTTAGCCTACATTAGCCTACGTTAGCCTACGTTAGCCTACGTTAGCCTACGTTAGCCTATCTTAGCCTAAGTTAGCCTACGTTAGCCTACGTTAGCCTACGTTAGCCTACGTTAGCCTACGTTAGCCTAGGTTAGCCTACGTTAGCCTACGTTAGCCTACGTTAGCCTACGTTAGCCTACGTTAGCCTACGTTAGCCTACGTTAGCCTACGTTAGCCTAGGTTAGCCTACGTTAGCCTACGTTAGCCTACGTTAGCCTACGTTAGCCTACGTTAGCCTACGTTAGCCTACGTTAGCCTACGTTAGCCTATCTTAGCCTACGTTAGCCTACGTTAGCCTATCTTAGCCTACGTTAGCCTACGTTAGCCTACGTTAGCCTAAGTTAGCCTAAGTTAGCCTATCTTAGCCTAAGTTAGCCTACGTTAGCCTACGTTAGCCTACGTTAGCCTAAGTTAGCCTATCTTAGCCTAAGTTAGCCTACGTTAGCCTACGTTAGCCTACGTTAGCCTACGTTAGCCTACGTTAGCCTACGTTAACCTAAGTTAGCCTACGTTAGCCTACGTTAGCCTATCTTAGCCTACGTTAGCCTACGTTAGCCTACGTTAGCCTATATTAGCCTACGTTAACCTACGTTAGCCTACGTTAGCCTACGTTAGCCTATCTTAGCCTACGTTAGCCTACGTTAGCCTATATTAGCCTACGTTAACCTACGTTAGCCTACGTTAGCCTACGTTAGCCTATCTTAGCCTACGTTAGCCTACGTTAGCCTACGTTAGCCTACGTTAGCTTACGTTAGCCTACGTTAGCCTACGTTAGCCTATCTTAGCCTACGTTAGCCTACGTTAGCCTACGTTAGCCTATATTAGCCTACGTTAACCTACGTTAGCCTACGTTAGCCTACGTTAGCCTATCTTAGCCTACGTTAGCCTACGTTAGCCTATATTAGCCTACGTTAACCTACGTTAGCCTACGTTAGCCTACGTTAGCATATCTTAGCCTATCTTAGCCTACGTTAGCCTACGTTAGCCTACGTTAGCCTACGTTAGCCTACGTTAGCCTACGTTAGCCTACGTTAGCCTACGTTAGCCTACGTTAGCCTATCTTAGCCTACGTTAGCCTACGTTAGCCTACGTTAGCCTACGTTAGCCTACGTTAGCCTACGTTAGCCTACGTTAGCCTAGGTTAGCCTATCTTAGCCTATCTTAGTCTACGTTAGCCTACGTTAGCCTACGTTAGCCTACGTTAGCCTACGTTAGCCTACGTTAGCCTACGTTAGCCTATCTTAGCCTACGTTAGCCTACGTTAGCCTACGTTAGCCTATCTTAGCCTACGTTAGCCTACGTTAGCCTACCTTAGCCTACGTTAGCCTACGTTAGCCTACGTTAGCCTACGTTAGCCTATCTTAGCCTACGTTAGCCTACGTTAGCCTACCTTAGCCTACGTTAGCCTACGTTAGCCTACGTTAGCCTACGTTAGCCTATCTTAGCCTATCTTAGCCTACGTTAACCTACGTTAGCCTACGTTAGCCTATCTTAGCCTACGTTAGCCTACGTTAGCCTACGTTAGCCTATCTTAGCCTACGTTAGCCTACGTTAGCCTACGTTAGCCTACGTTAGCCTATCTTAGCCTACGTTAGCCTACGTTAGCCTACGTTAGCCTACGTTAGCCTATCTTAGCCTACGTTAGCCTACGTTAGCCTACGTTAGCCTACGTTAGCCTACGTTAGCCTATCTTAGCCTACGTTAGCCTACGTTAGCCTATCTTAGCCTACGTTAGCCTACGTTAGCCTACGTTAGCCTATCTTAGCCTACGTTAGCCTACGTTAGCCTACGTTAGCCTACGTTAGCCTATCTTAGCCTACGTTAGCCTACGTTAGCCTACGTTAGCCTACGTTAGCCTACGTTAGCCTACGTTAGCCTACGTTAGCCTACGTTAGCCTACGTTAGCCTACGTTAGCCTACGTTAGCCTACGTTAGCCTACGTTAGCCTATATTAGCCTACGTTAACCTACGTTAGCCTACGTTAGCCTACGTTAGCCTACGTTAGCCTACGTTAGCCTACGTTAGCCTACGTTAGCCTACGTTAGCCTACGTTAGCCTAAGTTAGCCTACGTTAGCCTACGTTAGCCTATCTTAGCCTACGTTAGCCTACGTTAGCCTACGTTAGCCTATCTTAGCCTACGTTAGCCTACGTTAGCCTACGTTAGCCTATCTTAGCCTAAGTTAGCCTACGTTAGCCTACGTTAGCCTACGTTAGCCTACGTTAGCCTACGTTAGCCTACGTTAGCCTATCTTAGCCTATCTTAGCCTACGTTAGCCTACGTTAGCCTACGTTAGCCTACGTTAGCCTATCTTAGCCTATCTTAGCCTACGTTAGCCTACGTTAGCCTACGTTAGCCTACGTTAGCCTACGTTAGCCTACGTTAGCCTAAGTTAGCCTACGTTAGCCTACGTTAGCCTATCTTAGCCTACGTTAGCCTACGTTAGCCTATCTTAGCCTACGTTAGCCTACGTTAGCCTACGTTAGCCTACGTTAGCCTACGTTAGCCTATCTTAGCCTATCTTAGCCTACGTTAGCCTACGTTAGCCTACGTTAGCCTACGTTAGCCTACGTTAGCCTATCTTAGCCTATCTTAGCCTACGTTAGCCTACGTTAGCCTACGTTAGCCTACGTTAGCCTACGTTAGCCTACGTTAGCCTACGTTAGCCTAAGTTAGCCTACGTTAGCCTACGTTAGCCTACGTTAGCCTATCTTAGCCTATCTTAGCCTACGTTAGCCTACGTTAGCCTACGTTAGCCTACGTTAGCCTACGTTAGCCTATCTTAGCCTACGTTAGCCTACGTTAGCCTACGTTAGCCTACGTTAGCCTACGTTAGCCTACGTTAGCCTACGTTAGCCTACGTTAGCCTACGTTAGCCTACGTTAGCCTATCTTAGCCTATCTTAGCCTACGTTAGCCTACGTTAGCCTACGTTAGCCTACGTTAGCCTACGTTAGCCTACGTTAGCCTACGTTAGCCTATCTTAGCCTACGTTAGCCTACGTTAGCCTACGTTAGCCTACGTTAGCCTACGTTAGCCTACGTTAGCCTACGTTAGCCTACGTTAGCCTACGTTAGCCTACGTTAGCCTACGTTAGCCTATCTTAGCCTACGTTAGCCTACGTTAGCCTATCTTAGCCTACGTTAGCCTACGTTAGCCTACGTTAGCCTATCTTAGCCTACGTTAGCCTACGTTAGCCTACGTTAGCCTACGTTAGCCTACGTTAGCCTACGTTAGCCTACGTTAGCCTACGTTAGCCTATCTTAGCCTACGTTAGCCTACGTTAGCCTATCTTAGCCTACGTTAGCCTACGTTAGCCTACGTTAGCCTACGTTAGCCTACGTTAGCCTACGTTAGCCTATCTTAGCCTACGTTAGCCTACGTTAGCCTATCTTAGCCTACGTTAGTCTACGTTAGCCTACGTTAGCCTACGTTAGCCTACGTTAGCCTACGTTAACCTACGTTAGCCTACGTTAGCCTACGTTAGCCTACGTTAGCCTACGTTAGCCTACGTTAGCCTACGTTAGCCTACGTTAGCCTACGTTAGCCTACGTTAGCCTACGTTAGCCTATCTTAGCCTACGTTAGCCTACGTTAGCCTACGTTAGCCTACGTTAGCCTATCTTAGCCTACGTTAGCCTACGTTAGCCTATCTTAGCCTACGTTAGCCTACGTTAGCCTACGTTAGCCTACGTTAGCCTACGTTAGCCTACGTTAGCCTATCTTAGCCTACGTTAGCCTACGTTAGCCTATCTTAGCCTACGTTAGTCTACGTTAGCCTACGTTAGCCTACGTTAGCCTACGTTAGCCTACGTTAACCTACGTTAGCCTATCTTAGCCTACGTTAGCCTACGTTAGCCTACGTTAGCCTACGTTAGCCTACGTTAGCCTACGTTAGCCTATCTTAGCCTACGTTAGCCTACGTTAGCCTATCTTAGCCTACGTTAGCCTACGTTAGCCTACGTTAGCCTACGTTAGCCTACGTTAGCCTACGTTAGCCTACGTTAGCCTACGTTAGCCTACGTTAGCCTATCTTAGCCTATCTTAGCCTACGTTAGCCTACGTTAGCCTACGTTAGCCTACGTTAACCTACGTTAGCCTACGTTAGCCTACGTTAGCCTACGTTAGCCTACGTTAGCCTACGTTAGCCTACGTTAGCCTACGTTAGCCTACGTTAGCCTACGTTAGCCTACGTTAGCCTATCTTAGCCTACGTTAGCCTACGTTAGCCTACGTTAGCCTATCTTAGCCTATCTTAGCCTACGTTAGCCTACGTTAGCCTACGTTAGCCTATCTTAGCCTACGTTAGCCTACGTTAGCCTACGTTAGCCTACGTTAGCCTACGTTAACCTACGTTAGCCTACGTTAGCCTACGTTAGCCTACGTTAGCCTACGTTAGCCTACGTTAGCCTACGTTAGCCTACGTTAGCCTACGTTAGCCTACGTTAGCCTACGTTAGCCTATCTTAGCCTACGTTAGCCTACGTTAGCCTACGTTAGCCTACGTTAGCCTATCTTAGCCTATCTTAGCCTACGTTAGCCTATCTTAGCCTATCTTAGCCTATCTTAGCCTACGTTAGCCTACGTTAGCCTATCTTAGCCTACGTTAGCCTATCTTAGCCTAGGTTAGCCTACGTTAGCCTACGTTAGCCTACGTTAGCCTATCTTAGCCTACGTTAGCCTATCTTAGCCTATCTTAGCCTACGTTAGCCTACGTTAGCCTACGTTAGCCTATCTTAGCCTACGTTAGCCTACGTTAGCCTACGTTAGCCTAAGTTAGCCTACGTTAGTCTACGTTAGCCTACGTTAGCCTACGTTAACCTACGTTAGCCTACGTTAGCCTACGTTAGCCTACGTTAGCCTACGTTAGCCTACGTTAGCCTATCTTAGCCTACGTTAGCCTACGTTAGCCTACGTTAGCCTATCTTAGCCTACGTTAGCCTATCTTAGCCTACGTTAGCCTACGTTAGCCTACGTTAGCCTACGTTAGCCTACGTTAGCCTACGTTAGCCTACGTTAGCCTACGTTAGCCTATCTTAGCCTACGTTAGCCTACGTTAGCCTACGTTAGCCTATCTTAGCCTACGTTAGCCTATCTTAGCCTACGTTAGCCTACGTTAGCCTACGTTAGCCTACGTTAGCCTACGTTAGCCTACGTTAGCCTACGTTAGCCTATCTTAGCCTACGTTAGCCTACGTTAGCCTACGTTAGCCTACGTTAGCCTACGTTAGCCTACGTTAGCCTACGTTAGCCTACGTTAGCCTACGTTAGCCTATCTTAGCCTATCTTAGCCTACGTTAGCCTACGTTAGCCTACGTTAGCCTACGTTAGCCTACGTTAGCCTACGTTAGCCTACGTTAGCCTATCTTAGCCTATCTTAGCCTACGTTAGCCTACGTTAGCCTACGTTAGCCTACGTTAGCCTACGTTAGCCTACGTTAGCCTACGTTAGCCTACGTTAGCCTACGTTAGCCTACGTTAGCCTACGTTAGCCTACGTTAGCCTACGTTAGCCTACGTTAGCCTACGTTAGCCTACGTTAGCCTACGTTAGCCTACGTTAGCCTACGTTAGCCTACGTTAACCTACGTTAGCCTACGTTAGCCTACGTTAGCCTACGTTAGCCTACGTTAGCCTACGTTAGCCTACGTTAACCTACGTTAGCCTACGTTAGCCTACGTTAGCCTACGTTAGCCTATCTTAGCCTATCTTAGCCTACGTTAGCCTAAGTTAGCCTACGTTAGCCTATCTTAGCCTATATTAGCCTACGTTAGCCTACGTTAGCCTATCTTAGCCTACATTAGCCTACGTTAGCCTATCTTAGCCTACGTTAGCCTACGTTAGCCTATCTTAGCCTACGTTAGCCTACGTTAGCCTATCTTAGCCTACGTTAGCCTACGTTAGCCTATCTTAACCTACGTTAGCCTACGTTAGCCTACGTTAGCCTACGTTAGCCTACGTTAGCCTACGTTAGCCTACGTTAGCCTACGTTAGCCTACGTTAGCCTACGTTATCCTATCTTAGCCTACGTTAGCCTACGTTAGCCTACGTTAGCCTACGTTAGCCTATCTTAGCCTACGTTAGCCTACGTTAGCCTATCTTAGCCTACGTTAGCCTATCTTAGTCTACGTTAGCCTACGTTAGCCTACGTTAGCCTACGTTAGCCTACGTTAGCCTATCTTAGCCTACGTTAGCCTACGTTAGCCTATCTTAGCCTACGTTAGCCTACGTTAGCCTATCTTAGCCTACGTTAGCCTACGTTAGCCTACGTTAGCCTACGTTAGCCTACGTTATCCTATCTTAGCCTACGTTAGCCTACGTTAGCCTACGTTAGCCTACGTTAGCCTACGTTAGCCTACGTTAGCCTACGTTAGCCTACGTTAGCCTACGTTAGCCTACGTTAGCCTACGTTAGCCTACGTTAGCCTACGTTAGCCTACGTTAGCCTACGTTAGCCTACGTTAGCCTACGTTAGCCTACGTTAGCCTACGTTAGCCTACGTTAGCCTACGTTAGCCTACGTTAGCCTACGTTAGCCTACGTTAGCCTACGTTAGCCTACGTTAGCCTACGTTAGCCTACGTTAGCCTATCTTAGCCTACGTTAGCCTACGTTAGCCTACGTTAGCCTACGTTAGCCTACGTTAGCCTACGTTAGCCTACGTTAGCCTACGTTAGCCTACGTTAGCCTACGTTAGCCTACGTTAGCCTACGTTAGCCTACGTTAGCCTACGTTAGCCTACGTTAGCCTACGTTAGCCTACGTTAGCCTATCTTAGCCTACGTTAGCCTACGTTAGCCTACGTTAGCCTACGTTAGCCTATCTTAGCCTACGTTAGCCTACGTTAGCCTACGTTAGCCTACGTTAGCCTACGTTAGCCTACGTTAGCCTACGTTAGCCTACGTTAGCCTACGTTAGCCTACGTTAGCCTACGTTAGCCTACGTTAGCCTACGTTAGCCTACGTTAGCCTATCTTAGCCTACGTTAGCCTATCTTAGCCTACGTTAGCCTACGTTAGCCTACGTTAGCCTACGTTAGCCTACGTTAGCCTACGTTAGCCTACGTTAGCCTACGTTAGCCTAGGTTAGCCTACGTTAGCCTACCTTAGCCTACGTTAGCCTACGTTAGCCTAAGTTAGCCTACGTTAGCCTACGTTAGCCTATCTTAGCCTACGTTAGCCTACGTTAGCCTACGTTAGCCTACGTTAGCCTATCTTAGCCTACGTTAGCCTACGTTAGCCTACGTTAGCCTACGTTAGCCTATCTTAGCCTACGTTAGCCTACGTTAGCCTACGTTAGCCTACGTTAGCCTAAGTTAGCCTATCTTAGCCTACGTTAGCCTACGTTAGCCTACGTTAGCCTACGTTAGCCTACGTTAGCCTACGTTAGCCTACGTTAGCCTACGTTAGCCTACGTTAGCCTACGTTAGCCTACGTTAGCCTATCTTAGCCTACGTTAGCCTACGTTAGCCTACGTTAGCCTACGTTAGCCTACGTTAGCCTACGTTAGCCTACGTTAGCCTACGTTAGCCTACGTTAGCCTACGTTAGCCTACGTTAGCCTACGTTAGCCTACGTTAGCCTACGTTAGCCTACGTTAGCCTACGTTATCCTATCTTAGCCTACGTTAGCCTACGTTAGCCTACGTTAGCCTATCTTAGCCTACGTTAGCCTACGTTAGCCTACGTTAGCCTACGTTAGCCTACGTTAGCCTACGTTAGCCTACGTTAGCCTACGTTAGCCTACGTTAGCCTACGTTAGCCTACGTTAGCCTATCTTAGCCTACGTTAGCCTACGTTAGCCTATCTTAGCCTACGTTAGCCTACGTTAGCCTACGTTAGCCTACGTTAGCCTACGTTAGCCTACGTTAGCCTACGTTAGCCTATCTTAGCCTACGTTAGCCTACGTTAGCCTACGTTAGCCTACGTTAGCCTACGTTAGCCTACGTTAGCCTACGTTAGCCTACGTTAGCCTACGTTAGCCTACGTTAGCCTACGTTAGCCTACGTTAGCCTACGTTAGCCTACGTTAGCCTACGTTAGCCTACGTTAGCCTACGTTAGCCTACGTTAGCCTACGTTAGCCTACGTTAGCCTACGTTAGCCTACGTTAGCCTACGTTAGCCTATCTTAGCCTACGTTAGCCTACGTTAGCCTATCTTAGCCTACGTTAGCCTACGTTAGCCTATCTTAGCCTACGTTAGCCTACGTTAACCTACGTTAGCCTACGTTAGCCTACGTTAGCCTACGTTAGCCTACGTTAGCCTACGTTAGCCTACGTTAGCCTACGTTAGCCTACGTTAGCCTACGTTAGCCTACGTTAGCCTACGTTAGCCTACGTTAGCCTACGTTAGCCTACGTTAGCCTACGTTAGCCTACGTTAGCCTACGTTAGCCTACGTTAACCTACGTTAGCCTACGTTAGCCTACGTTAGCATATCTTAGCCTATCTTAGCCTACGTTAGCCTACGTTAGCCTACGTTAGCCTACGTTAGCCTACGTTAGCCTACGTTAGCCTACGTTAGCCTACGTTAGCCTACGTTAGCCTATCTTAGCCTACGTTAGCCTACGTTAGCCTATCTTAGCCTACGTTAGCCTATCTTAGTCTACGTTAGCCTACGTTAGCCTACGTTAGCCTACGTTAGCCTACGTTAGCCTATCTTAGCCTACGTTAGCCTACGTTAGCCTACGTTAGCCTACGTTAGCCTACGTTAGCCTACGTTAGCCTACGTTAGCCTACGTTAGCCTACGTTAGCCTACGTTAGCCTACGTTAGCCTACGTTAGCCTACGTTAGCCTACGTTAGCCTACGTTAGCCTACGTTAGCCTACGTTAGCCTACGTTAGCCTACGTTAGCCTACGTTAGCCTACGTTAGCCTACGTTAGCCTACGTTAGCCTATCTTAGCCTACGTTAGCCTACGTTAGCCTACGTTAGCCTACGTTAGCCTACGTTAGCCTACGTTAGCCTACGTTAGCCTACGTTAGCCTACGTTAGCCTACGTTAGCCTACGTTAGCCTACGTTAGCCTACGTTAGCCTACGTTAGCCTACGTTAGCCTACGTTAGCCTACGTTAGCCTACGTTAGCCTACGTTAGCCTACGTTAGCCTACGTTAGCCTACGTTAGCCTACGTTAGCCTACGTTAGCCTACGTTAGCCTACGTTAGCCTATCTTAGCCTACGTTAGCCTACGTTAGCCTACGTTAGCCTACGTTAGCCTACGTTAGCCTACGTTAGCCTACGTTAGCCTACGTTAGCCTATCTTAGCCTACGTTAGCATACGTTAGCCTATCTTAGCCTACGTTAGCCTACGTTAGCCTATCTTAGCCTACGTTAGCCTACGTTAGCCTACGTTAGCCTACGTTAGCCTATCTTAGCCTACGTTAGCCTACGTTAGCCTACGTTAGCCTACGTTAGCCTACGTTAGCCTACGTTAGCCTATCTTAGCCTACGTTAGCCTACGTTAGCCTACGTTAGCCTACGTTAGCCTACGTTAGCCTACGTTAGCCTACGTTAGCCTACGTTAGCCTACGTTAGCCTACGTTAGCCTACGTTAGCCTACGTTAGCCTACGTTAGCCTACGTTAGCCTATCTTAGCCTACGTTAGCCTACGTTAGCCTACGTTAGCCTACGTTAGCCTACGTTAGCCTACGTTAGCCTATCTTAGCCTATCTTAGCCTACGTTAGCCTACGTTAGCCTACGTTAGCCTAAGTTAGCCTACGTTAGCCTACGTTAGCCTACGTTAGCCTACGTTAGCCTATCTTAGCCTACGTTAGCCTACGTTAACCTACGTTAGCCTACGTTAGCCTACGTTAGCCTACGTTAGCCTACGTTAGCCTACGTTAGCCTATCTTAGCCTACGTTAGCCTACGTTAGCCTACGTTAGCCTACGTTAGCCTACGTTAGCCTACGTTAGCCTATCTTAGCCTACGTTAGCCTACGTTAGCCTACGTTAGCCTACGTTAGCCTACGTTAGCCTACGTCAGCCTACGTTAGCCTACATTAGCCTACGTTAGCCTACGTTAGCCTATCTTAGCCTACGTTAGCCTACGTTAGCCTACGTTAGCCTACGTTAGCCTATCTTAGCCTACGTTAGCCTAGGTTAGCCTACGTTAGCCTACGTTAGCCTACGTTAGCCTACGTTAGCCTATCTTAGCCTACGTTAGTCTACGTTAGCCTACGTTAGCCTACGTTAGCCTACGTTAGCCTACGTTAGCCTACGTTAGCCTACGTTAGCCTACGTTAGCCTACGTTAGCCTACGTTAGCCTACGTTAGCCTACGTTAGCCTACGTTAGCCTACGTTAGCCTACGTCAGCCTACGTTAGCCTACGTTAGCCTACGTTAGCCTACGTTAGCCTACGTTAGCCTACGTTAGCCTACGTTAGCCTATCTTAGCCTACGTTAGCCTACGTTAGCCTACGTTAGCCTACGTTAGCCTATCTTAGCCTACGTTAGCCTAGGTTAGCCTACGTTAGCCTACGTTAGCCTACGTTAGCCTACGTTAGCCTATCTTAGCCTACGTTAGTCTACGTTAGCCTACGTTAGCCTACGTTAGCCTACGTTAGCCTACGTTAGCCTACGTTAGCCTACGTTAGCCTACGTTAGCCTACGTTAGCCTACGTTAGCCTATCTTAGCCTACGTTAGCCTACGTTAGCCTACGTTAGCCTACGTTAGCCTACGTTAGCCTACGTTAGCCTACGTTAGCCTACGTTAGCCTATCTTAGCCTACGTTAACCTATCTTAGCCTACGTTAGCCTACGTTAGCCTACGTTAGCCTATCTTAGCCTACGTTAACCTACGTTAGCCTACGTTAGCCTACGTTAGCCTACGTTAGCCTACGTTAGCCTACGTTAGCCTACGTTAGCCTACGTTAGCCTACGTTAGCCTACGTTAACCTATCTTAGCCTACGTTAGCCTATCTTAGCCTACGTTAACCTACGTTAGCCTACATTAGCCTACGTTAGCCTATCTTAGCCTACGTTAACCTATCTTAGCCTACGTTAGCCTACGTTAGCCTACGTTAGCCTATCTTAGCCTACGTTAACCTATGTTAGCCTACGTTAGCCTACGTTAGCCTACGTTAGCCTACGTTAGCCTACGTTAGCCTACGTTAGCCTACGTTAGCCTACGTTAGCCTACGTTAACCTATCTTAGCCTACGTTAGCCTATCTTAGCCTACGTTAGCCTACGTTAGCCTACGTTAGCCTACGTTAGCCTAGGTTAGCCTACGTTAGCCTACGTTAGCCTACGTTAGCCTACGTTAGCCTACGTTAGCCTACGTTAGCCTACGTTAGCCTACGTTAGCCTACGTTAGCCTACGTTAGCCTACGTTAGCCTACGTTAGCCTACGTTAGCCTACGTTAGCCTACGTTAGCCTACGTTAGCCTACGTTAGCCTACGTTAGCCTACGTTAGCCTACGTTAGCCTACGTTAGCCTATCTTAGCCTACGTTAGCCTACGTTAGCCTACGTTAGCCTACGTTAGCCTACGTTAGCCTACGTTAGCCTACGTTAGCCTATCTTAGCCTACGTTAGCCTACGTTAGCCTACGTTAGCCTACGTTAGCCTACGTTAGCCTACGTTAGCCTACGTTAGCCTACGTTAGCCTACGTTAGCCTACGTTAGCCTACGTTAGCCTACGTTAGCCTACGTTAGCCTACGTTAGCCTACGTTAGACTACGTTAGCCTACGTTAGCCTACGTTAGCCTACGTTAGCCTACGTTAGCCTACGTTAGCCTACGTTAGCCTACGTTAGCCTACGTTAGCCTACGTTAGCCTACGTTAGCCTACGTTAGCCTACGTTAGCCTACGTTAGCCTACGTTAGCCTATCTTAGCCTACGTTAGCCTACGTTAGCCTACGTTAGCCTACGTTAGCCTACGTTAGCCTACGTTAGCCTACGTTAGCCTACGTTAGCCTACGTTAGCCTACGTTAGCCTACGTTAGCCTATCTTAGCCTACGTTAGCCTATCTTAGCCTACGTTAGCCTACGTTAGCCTATCTTAGCCTACGTTAGCCTACGTTAGCCTACGTTAGCCTACGTTAGCCTACGTTAGCCTACGTTAGCCTACGTTAGCCTACGTTAGCCTATCTTAGCCTACGTTAGCCTACGTTAGCCTACGTTAGCCTACGTTAGCCTACGTTAGCCTACGTTAGCCTACGTTAGCCTACGTTAGCCTACGTTAGCCTACGTTAGCCTACGTTAGCCTACGTTAGCCTACGTTAGCCTACGTTAGCCTACGTTAGCCTACGTTAGCCTACGTTAGCCTACGTTAGCCTACGTTAGCCTACGTTAGCCTATCTTAGCCTACGTTAGCCTATCTTAGCCTACGTTAGCCTACGTTAGCCTATCTTAGCCTACGTTAGCCTACGTTAGCCTACGTTAGCCTACGTTAGCCTACGTTAGCCTACGTTAGCCTACGTTAGCCTACGTTAGCCTATCTTAGCCTACGTTAACCTAAGTTAACCTACGTTAGCCTATCTTAGCCTACGTTAGCCTACGTTAACCTACGTTAGCCTACTTTAGCCTACGTTAGCCTATCTTAGCCTACGTTAGCCTACGTTAGCCTACGTTAGCCTACGTTAGCCTACGTTAGCCTATCTTAGCCTACGTTAGCCTACGTTAGCCTACGTTAGCCTACGTTAACCTACGTTAGCCTACGTTAGCTTATCTTAGCCTACGTTAGCCTACGTTAGCCTACATTAGCCTACGTTAGCCTACGTTAGCCTACGTTAGCCTACGTTAGCCTACGTTAGCCTACGTTAGCCTACGTTAGCCTACGTTAGCCTACGTTAGCCTACGTTAGCCTATCTTAGCCTACGTTAGCCTATCTTAGCCTACGTTAGCCTACGTTAACCTACGTTAGCCTACGTTAGCCTACGTTAGCCTATCTTAGCCTACGTTAGCCTACGTTAGCCTACGTTAGCCTACGTTAGCCTACGTTAGCCTACGTTAGCCTACGTTAGCCTACGTTAACCTACGTTAACCTACGTTAGCCTACGTTAGCCTACGTTAGCCTACGTTAACCTATCTTAGCCTACGTTAGCCTACGTTAGCCTATCTTAGCCTACGTTAGCCTACGTTAGCCTACGTTAGCCTACGTTAGCCTACGTTAGCCTACGTTAGCCTACGTTAGCCTACGTTAGCCTATCTTAGCCTACGTTAGCCTACGTTAGCCTACGTTAGCCTACGTTAACCTACGTTAGCCTACGTTAGCTTATCTTAGCCTACGTTAGCCTACGTTAGCCTATCTTAGCCTACGTTAGCCTACGTTAGCCTACGTTAGCCTATCTTAGCCTACGTTAGCCTACGTTAGCCTACGTTAGCCTACGTTAGCCTACGTTAGCCTAAGTTAGCCTACATTAGCCTACGTTAGCCTACGTTAGCCTATCTTAGCCTACGTTAGCCTACGTTAGCCTACGTTAGCCTACGTTAGCCTACGTTAGCCTACGTTAGCCTACGTTAGCCTACGTTAGCCTACGTTAGCCTAAGTTAGCCTACATTAGCCTACGTTAGCCTACGTTAGCCTACGTTAGCCTACGTTAGCCTACGTTAGCCTACGTTAGCCTACGTTAGCCTACGTTAGCCTACGTTAGCCTACGTTAGCCTACGTTAGCCTACGTTAGCCTACGTTAGCCTACGTTAGCCTACGTTAGCCTACGTTAGCCTATCTTAGCCTACGTTAGCCTACGTTAGCCTATCTTAGCCTACGTTAGCCTACGTTAGCCTACGTTAGCCTATCTTAGCCTACGTTAGCCTACGTTAGCCTACGTTAGCCTACGTTAGCCTACGTTAGCCTACGTTAGCCTACGTTAGCCTACGTTAGCCTACGTTAGCCTACGTTAACCTACGTTAACCTATCTTAGCCTACGTTAGCCTATCTTAGCCTACGTTAGCCTACGTTAGCCTATCTTAGCCTACGTTAGCCTACGTTAGCCTACGTTAGCCTATCTTAGCCTACGTTAGCCTACGTTAGCCTACGTTAGCCTACGTTAGCCTACGTTAACCTACGTTAACCTATCTTAGCCTACGTTAGCCTATCTTAGCCTACGTTAGCCTACGTTAGCCTATCTTAGCCTACGTTAGCCTACGTTAGCCTACGTTAGCCTACGTTAGCCTATCTTAGCCTACGTTAGCCTACGTTAGCCTACGTTAGCCTACGTTAGCCTATCTTAGCCTACGTTAGCCTACGTTAACCTACGTTAGCCTACGTTAGCCTACGTTAGCCTACGTTAGCCTACGTTAGCCTACGTTAGCCTACGTTAGCCTACGTTAGCCTACGTTAGCCTACGTTAGCCTACGTTAGCCTACGTTAGCCTACGTTAGCCTACGTTAGCCTACGTTAGCCTACGTTAGCCTACGTTAGCCTATCTTAGCCTACGTTAGCCTACGTTAGCCTACGTTAGCCTATCTTAGCCTACGTTAGCCTACGTTAACCTACGTTAGCCTACGTTAGCCTACGTTAGCCTACGTTAGCCTACGTTAACCTACGTTAGCCTACGTTAGCCTATCTTAGCCTACGTTAGCCTACGTTAGCCTACGTTAGCTTACGTTAGCCTACGTTAGCCTACGTTAGCCTACGTTAGCCTACGTTAGCCTATCTTAGCCTACGTTAGCCTACGTTAGCCTACGTTAGCCTACGTTAGCCTACGTTAGCCTACGTTAGCCTACGTTAGCCTACGTTAGCCTACGTTAGCCTACGTTAGCCTATCTTAGCCTACGTTAGCCTACGTTAGCCTATCTTAGCCTACGTTAGCCTACGTTAGCCTACGTTAGCCTACGTTAGCCTACGTTAGCCTACGTTAGCCTACGTTAGCCTACGTTAGCCTATCTTAGCCTACGTTAGCCTATCTTAGCCTATCTTAGCCTACGTTAGCCTACGTTAGCCTACGTTAGCCTATCTTAGCCTATCTTAGCCTACGTTAGCCTACGTTCGCCTACGTTAGCCTACGTTAGCCTACGTTAGCCTACGTTAGCCTATCTTAGCCTACGTTAGCCTACGTTAGCCTACGTTAGCCTAAGTTAGCCTACGTTAGCCTACGTTAGCCTACGTTAGCCTACGTTAGCCTACGTTAGCCTATCTTAGCCTACGTTAGCCTATCTTAGCCTATCTTAGCCTACGTTAGCCTACGTTAGCCTACGTTAGCCTATCTTAGCCTATCTTAGCCTACGTTAGCCTACGTTCGCCTACGTTAGCCTACGTTAGCCTACGTTAGCCTACGTTAGCCTACGTTAGCCTACGTTAGCCTACGTTAGCTTATCTTAGCCTACGTTAGCCTACGTTAGCCTACGTTAGCCTACGTTAGCCTACGTTAGCCTACGTTAGCCTACGTTAGCCTACGTTAGCCTACGTTAGCCTACGTTAGCCTACGTTAGCCTACGTTAGCCTATCTTAGCCTACGTTAGCCTACGTTAGCCTACGTTAGCCTACGTTAGCCTACGTTAGCCTATCTTAGCCTACGTTAGCCTACGTTAGCCTACGTTAGCCTATCTTAGCCTACGTTAGCCTACGTTAGCCTACGTTAGCCTACGTTAGCCTACGTTAGCCTACGTTAGCCTACGTTAGCCTATCTTAGCCTACGTTAGCTTACGTTAGCCTACGTTAGCCTACGTTAGCCTATCTTAGCCTACGTTAGCCTACGTTAGCCTACGTTAGCCTATCTTAGCCTACGTTAGCCTACGTTAGCCTATCTTAGCCTACGTTAGCCTACGTTAGCCTATCTTAGCCTACGTTAGCCTACGTTAGCCTACGTTAGCCTATCTTAGCCTACGTTAGCCTACGTTAGCCTACGTTAGCCTACGTTAGCCTACGTTAGCCTACGTTAGCCTACGTTAGCCTACGTTAGCCTACGTTAGCCTACGTTAGTCTACGTTAGCCTATCTTAGCCTACGTTAGCCTACGTTAGCCTATCTTAGCCTATCTTAGCCTACGTTAGCCTACGTTAGCCTACGTTAGCCTACGTTAGCCTACGTTAGCCTACGTTAGCCTACGTTAGCCTACGTTAGCCTATCTTAGCCTATCTTAGCCTACGTTAGCCTACGTTAGCCTATCTTAGCCTACGTTAGCCTACGTTAGCCTACGTTAGCCTACGTTAGCCTAAGTTAGCCTACGTTAGCCTACGTTAGCCTACGTTAGCCTATCTTAGCCTACGTTAGCCTACGTTAGCCTACGTTAGCCTACGTTAGCCTACGTTAGCCTACGTTAGCCTACGTTAGCCTACGTTAGCCTACGTTAGCCTACGTTAGCCTACGTTAGCCTACGTTAGCCTACGTTAGCCTACGTTAGCCTACGTTAGCCTACGTTAGCCTAAGTTAGCCTACGTTAGCCTACGTTAGCCTACGTTAGCCTACGTTAGCCTACGTTAGCCTACGTTAGCCTACGTTAGCCTACGTTAGCCTATCTTAGCCTATCTTAGCCTACGTTAGCCTATCTTAGCCTACGTTAGCCTACGTTAGCCTACGTTAGCCTACGTTAGCCTACGTTAGCCTACGTTAGCCTATCTTAGCCTACGTTAGCCTACGTTAACCTACGTTAGCCTACGTTAGCCTACGTTAGCCTACGTTAGCCTACGTTAGCCTATCTTAGCCTATCTTAGCCTATCTTAGCCTACGTTAGCCTACGTTAGCCTACGTTAGCCTACGTTAGCCTACGTTAGCCTATCTTAGCCTACGTTAGCCTACGTTAGCCTACGTTAGCCTACGTTAGCCTACGTTAGCCTATCTTAGCCTACTTTAGCCTACGTTAGCCTATCTTAGCCTACGTTAGCCTACGTTAGCCTACGTTAGCCTACGTTAGCCTACGTTAGCCTACGTTAGCCTACGTTAGCCTACGTTAGCCTACGTTAGCCTATCTTAGCCTACTTTAGCCTAAGTTAGCCTATCTTAGCCTACGTTAGCCTACGTTAGCCTATCTTAGCCTACGTTAGCCTACGTTAGCCTACGTTAGCCTACGTTAGCCTACGTTAGCCTACGTTAACCTATCTTAGCCTACGTTAGCCTATCTTAGCCTACTTTAGCCTACGTTAGCCTACGTTAGCCTATCTTAGCCTACTTTAGCCTAAGTTAGCCTATCTTAGCCTACGTTAGCCTACGTTAGCCTACGTTAGCCTACGTTAGCCTACGTTAGCCTATCTTAGCCTACGTTAGCCTATCTTAGCCTACGTTAGCCTACGTTAGCCTACGTTAGCCTACGTTAGCCTACGTTAGCCTATCTTAGCCTACTTTAGCCTACGTTAGCCTATCTTAGCCTACGTTAGCCTACGTTAGCCTACGTTAGCCTACGTTAGCCTACGTTAGCCTACGTTAGCCTACGTTAGCCTACGTTAGCCTACGTTAGCCTACGTTAGCCTACGTTAGCCTACGTTAGCCTACGTTAGCCTACGTTAGCCTATCTTAGCCTACGTTAGCCTACGTTAGCCTACGTTAGCCTACGTTAGCCTACGTTAGCCTACGTTAGCCTACGTTAGCCTACGTTAGCCTACGTTAGCCTATCTTAGCCTACGTTAGCCTACGTTAGCCTACGTTAGCCTACGTTAGCCTACGTTAGCCTACGTTAGCCTACGTTAGCCTACGTTAGCCTATCTTAGCCTACGTTAGCCTAAGTTAGCCTACGTTAGCCTACGTTAGCCTACGTTAGCCTACGTTAGCCTACGTTAGCCTATCTTAGCCTACGTTAGCCTACGTTAGCCTACGTTAGCCTACGTTAGCCTACGTTAGCCTAACTTAGCCTACGTTAGCCTACGTTAGCCTACGTTAGCCTACGTTAGCCTACGTTAGCCTATCTTAGCCTACGTTAGCCTACGTTAGCCTACGTTAGCCTACGTTAGCCTACGTTAGCCTACGTTAGCCTACGTTAGCCTACGTTAGCCTATCTTAGCCTACGTTAGCCTACGTTAGCCTACGTTAGCCTACGTTAGCCTACGTTAGCCTACGTTAGCCTACGTTAGCCTACGTTAGCCTACGTTAGCCTACGTTAGCCTATCTTAGCCTACGTTAGCCTATCTTAGCCTACGTTAGCCTACGTTAGCCTACGTTAGCCTACGTTAGCCTACGTTAGCCTATCTTAGCCTACTTTAGCCTACGTTAGCCTATCTTAGCCTACGTTAGCCTACGTTAGCCTACGTTAGCCTACGTTAGCCTACGTTAGTCTACGTTAGCCTACGTTAGCCTACGTTAGCCTACGTTAGCCTACGTTAGCCTACGTTAGCCTACGTTAGCCTACGTTAGCCTACGTTAGCCTACGTTAGCCTATCTTAGCCTACGTTAGCCTACGTTAGCCTACGTTAGCCTACGTTAGCCTACGTTAGCCTACGTTAGCCTATCTTAGCCTACGTTAGCCTATCTTAGCCTACGTTAGCCTATCTTAGCCTACGTTAACCTACGTTAGCCTACGTTAGCCTATCTTAGCCTACGTTAGCCTACGTTAGCCTACGTTAGCCTACGTTAGCCTATCTTAGCCTACGTTAGCCTATCTTAGCCTACGTTAGCCTACGTTAGCCTACGTTAGCCTACGTTAGCCTACGTTAGCCTACGTTAGCCTACGTTAGCCTACGTTAGCCTACGTTAGCCTACGTTAGCCTACGTTAGCCTACGTTAGCCTACGTTAGCCTACGTTAGCCTACGTTAGCCTACGTTAGCCTACGTTAGCCTACGTTAGCCTACGTTAGCCTACGTTAGCCTACGTTAGCCTACGTTAGCCTACGTTAGCCTACGTTAGCCTACGTTAGCCTACGTTAGCCTACGTTAGCCTACGTTAGCCTACGTTAGCCTACGTTAGCCTACGTTAGCCTACGTTAGCCTACGTTAGCCTACGTTAGCCTATCTTAGCCTACGTTAGCCTACGTTAGCCTACGTTAGCCTATCTTAGCCTACGTTAGCCTACGTTAGCCTATCTTAGCCTACGTTAGCCTACGTTAGCCTACGTTAGCCTATCTTAGCCTACGTTAGCTTATCTTAGCCTACGTTAGCCTACGTTAGCCTACGTTAGCCTATCTTAGCCTACGTTAGCTTATCTTAGCCTACGTTAGCCTACGTTAGCCTACGTTAGCCTACGTTAGCCTACGTTAGCCTACGTTAGCCTATCTTAGCCTACGTTAGCCTACGTTAGCCTACGTTAGCCTATCTTAGCCTACGTTAGCCTATCTTAGCCTACGTTAGCCTACGTTAGCCTACGTTAGCCTATCTTAGCCTACGTTAGCTTATCTTAGCCTACGTTAGCCTACGTTAGCCTACGTTAGCCTATCTTAGCCTACGTTAGCCTACGTTAGCCTACGTTAGCCTACGTTAGCCTACGTTAGCCTACGTTAGCCTAAGTTAGCCTACGTTAGCCTACGTTAGCCTACGTTAGCCTACGTTAGCCTACGTTAGCCTACGTTAGCCTACGTTAGCCTATCTTAGCCTACGTTAGCCTACGTTAGCCTACGTTAGCCTACGTTAGCCTATCTTAGCCTACGTTAGCCTACGTTAGTCTACGTTAGTCTACGTTAGTCTACGTTAGCCTACGTTAGCCTACGTTAGCCTATCTTAGCCTACGTTAGCCTATCTTAGCCTACGTTAGCCTACGTTAGCCTATCTTAGCCTACGTTAGCCTACGTTAGCCTACGTTAGCCTACGTTAGCCTACGTTAGCCTACGTTAGCCTACGTTAGCCTACGTTAGTCTACGTTAGTCTACGTTAGTCTACGTTAGCCTACGTTAGCCTACGTTAGCCTATCTTAGCCTACGTTAGCCTACGTTAGCCTACGTTAGCCTACGTTAGCCTACGTTAGCCTACGTTAGCCTACGTTAGCCTACGTTAGCCTACGTTAGCCTACGTTAGCCTACGTTAGCCTACGTTAGCCTACGTTAGCCTACGTTAGCCTACGTTAGCCTACGTTAGCCTACGTTAGCCTATCTTAGCCTACGTTAGCCTACGTTAGCCTACGTTAGCCTACGTTAGCCTATCTTAGCCTACGTTAGCCTACGTTAGCCTACGTTAGCCTACGTTAGCCTACGTTAGCCTACGTTAGCCTACGTTAGCCTACGTTAGCCTACGTTAGCCTACGTTAGCCTACGTTAGCCTACGTTAGCCTACGTTAGCCTACGTTAGCCTATCTTAGCCTACGTTAGCCTACGTTAGCCTACGTTAGCCTACGTTAGCCTACGTTAGCCTACGTTAGCCTACGTTAGCCTACGTTAGCCTACGTTAGCCTACGTTAGCCTATCTTAGCCTACGTTAGCCTATCTTAGCCTACGTTAGCCTACGTTAGCCTATCTTAGCCTACGTTAGCCTACGTTAGCCTACGTTAGCCTACGTTAGCCTACGTTAGCCTACGTTAGCCTACGTTAGCCTACGTTAGCCTACGTTAGCCTACGTTAGCCTACGTTAGCCTACGTTAGCATACGTTAGCCTATCTTAGCCTACGTTAGCCTACGTTAGTCTATCTTAGCCTACGTTAGCCTACGTTAGCCTACGTTAGCCTACGTTAGCCTACGTTAGCCTATCTTAGCCTACGTTAGCCTACGTTAGCCTATCTTAGCCTACGTTAGCCTACGTTAGCCTACGTTAGCCTACGTTAGCCTACGTTAGCCTATCTTAGCCTACGTTAGCCTATCTTAGCCTACGTTAGCCTACGTTAGCCTACGTTAGCCTATCTTAGCCTACGTTAGCCTACGTTAGCCTACGTTAGCCTACGTTAGCCTACGTTAGCCTACGTTAGCCTACGTTAGCCTACGTTAGCCTATCTTAGCCTACGTTAGCCTATCTTAGCCTACGTTAGCCTACGTTAGCCTACGTTAGCCTACGTTAGCCTACGTTAGCCTACGTTAGCCTACGTTAGCCTACGTTAGCCTATCTTAGCCTACGTTAGCCTACGTTAACCTACGTTAGCCTACGTTAGCCTACGTTAGCCTACGTTAGCCTACGTTAGCCTACGTTAGCCTACGTTAGCCTACGTTAGCCTACGTTAGCCTACGTTAGCCTACGTTAGCCTACGTTAGCCTACGTTAGCCTACGTTAGCCTACGTTAGCCTACGTTAGCCTATCTTAGCCTACGTTAGCCTACGTTAGCCTACGTTAGCCTACGTTAGCCTATCTTAGCCTACGTTAGCCTACGTTAGCCTACGTTAGCCTACGTTAGCCTATCTTAGCCTACGTTAGCCTACGTTAGCCTACGTTAGCCTACGTTAGCCTACATTAGCCTACGTTAGCCTACGTTAGCCTATCTTAGTCTACGTTAGCCTACGTTAGCCTACGTTAGCCTACGTTAGCCTATCTTAGCCTACGTTAGCCTATCTTAGCCTACGTTAGCCTACGTTAGCCTACGTTAGCCTACGTTAGCCTATCTTAGCCTACGTTAGCCTACGTTAGCCTACGTTAGCCTATCTTAGCCTACGTTAGCCTACGTTAGCCTACGTTAGCCTATCTTAGCCTACGTTAGCCTACGTTAGCCTACGTTAGCCTATCTTAGCCTACGTTAGCCTACGTTAGCCTATCTTAGCCTACGTTAGCCTACGTTAGCCTACGTTAGCCTACGTTAGCCTACGTTAGCCTACGTTAGCCTACGTTAGCCTACGTTAGCCTATCTTAGCCTACGTTAGCCTACGTTAGCCTACGTTAGCCTACGTTAGCCTACGTTAGCCTACGTTAGCCTACGTTAGCCTATCTTAGCCTACGTTAGCCTATCTTAGCCTATCTTAGCCTACGTTAGCCTACGTTAGCCTACGTTAGCCTACGTTAGCCTACGTTAGCCTACGTTAGCCTACGTTAGCCTACGTTAGCCTACGTTAGCCTACGTTAGCCTACGTTAGCCTACGTTAGCCTACGTTAACCTACGTTAGCCTACGTTAGCCTACGTTAGCCTATCTTAGCCTACGTTAGCCTACGTTAGCCTACGTTAGCCTATCTTAGCCTACGTTAGCCTACGTTAGCCTATCTTAGCCTACGTTAGCCTACGTTAGCCTACGTTAGCCTAAGTTAGCCTACGTTAGCCTACGTTAGCCTATCTTAGCCTACGTTAGCCTACGTTAGCCTACGTTAGCCTAAGTTAGCCTACGTTAGCCTACGTTAGCCTACGTTAGCCTACGTTAGCCTACGTTAGCCTATCTTAGCCTACGTTAGCCTACGTTAGCCTACGTTAGCCTACGTTAGCCTACGTTAGCCTACGTTAGCCTACGTTAGCCTACGTTAGCCTACGTTAGCCTACGTTAGCCTACGTTAGCCTACGTTAGCCTATCTTAGCCTACGTTAGCCTACGTTAGCCTACGTTAGCCTACGTTAGCCTACGTTAGCCTACGTTAGCCTACGTTAGCCTACGTTAGCCTACGTTAGCCTACGTTAGCCTACGTTAGCCTACGTTAGCCTACGTTAGCCTAAGTTAGCCTACGTTAGCCTACGTTAGCCTACGTTAGCCTACGTTAGCCTACGTTAGCCTACGTTAGCCTACGTTAGCCTACGTTAGCCTACGTTAGCCTACGTTAGCCTATCTTAGCCTATCTTAGCCTACGTTAGCCTACGTTAGCCTACGTTAGCCTACGTTAGCCTACGTTAGCCTACGTTAGCCTACGTTAGCCTACGTTAGCCTACGTTAGCCTACGTTAGCCTACGTTAGCCTACGTTAGCCTACGTTAGCCTACGTTAGCCTACGTTAGCCTACGTTAGCCTACGTTAGCCTACGTTAGCCTACGTTAGCCTACGTTAGCCTATCTTAGCCTATCTTAGCCTACGTTAGCCTACGTTAGCCTACGTTAGCCTACGTTAGCCTACGTTAGCCTACGTTAGCCTACGTTAGCCTACGTTAGCCTACGTTAGCCTATCTTAGCCTACGTTAGCCTACGTTAGCCTACGTTAGCCTACGTTAGCCTATCTTAGCCTATCTTAGCCTACGTTAGCCTACGTTAGCCTACGTTAGCCTATCTTAGCCTACGTTAGCCTACGTTAGCCTATCTTAGCCTACGTTAGCCTACGTTAGCCTATCTTAGCCTACGTTAGCCTACGTTAGCCTACGTTAGCCTACGTTAGCCTACGTTAGCCTACGTTAGCCTATCTTAGCCTACGTTAGCCTACGTTAGCCTACGTTAGCCTACGTTAGCCTACGTTAGCCTACGTTAGCCTACGTTAGCCTACGTTAGCCTACGTTAGCCTACGTTAGCCTACGTTAGCCTACGTTAGCCTACGTTAGCCTACGTTAGCCTATCTTAGCCTACGTTAGCCTACGTTAGCCTATCTTAGCCTACGTTAGCCTACGTTAGCCTACGTTAGCCTACGTTAGCCTATCTTAGCCTACGTTAGCCTATCTTAGCCTACGTTAGCCTACGTTAGCCTACGTTAGCCTATCTTAGCCTAAGTTAGCCTACGTTAGCCTACGTTAGCCTATCTTAGCCTAAGTTAGCCTACGTTAGCCTATCTTAGCCTACGTTAGCCTACGTTAGCCTATCTTAGCCTACGTTAGCCTACGTTAGCCTACGTTAGCCTACGTTAGCCTACGTTAGCCTACGTTAGCCTATCTTAGCCTACGTTAGCCTACGTTAGCCTACGTTAGCCTACGTTAGCCTACGTTAGCCTACGTTAGCCTACGTTAGCCTAACTTAGCCTACGTTAGCCTACGTTAGCCTACGTTAGCCTACGTTAGCCTATCTTAGCCTACGTTAGCCTATCTTAGCCTACGTTAGCCTACGTTAGCCTACGTTAGCCTACGTTAGCCTACGTTAGCCTATCTTAGCCTACGTTAGCCTACGTTAGCCTACGTTAGCCTACGTTAGCCTACGTTAGCCTACGTTAGCCTACGTTAGCCTACGTTAGCCTACGTTAGCCTACGTTAGCCTACGTTAGCCTACGTTAGCCTACGTTAGCCTACGTTAGCCTACGTTAGCCTACGTTAGCCTACGTTAGCCTACGTTAGCCTATCTTAGCCTACGTTAGCCTACGTTAGCCTACGTTAGCCTACGTTAGCCTACGTTAGCCTACGTTAGCCTACGTTAGCCTACGTTAGCCTACGTTAGCCTACGTTAGCCTACGTTAGCCTACGTTAGCCTACGTTAGCCTACGTTAGCCTAGGTTAGCCTATCTTAGCCTACGTTAGCCTACGTTAGCCTATCTTAGCCTACGTTAGCCTACGTTAGCCTACGTTAGCCTACGTTAGCCTACGTTAGCCTACGTTAGCCTACGTTAGCCTACGTTAGCCAACGTTAGCCTATCTTAACCTATCTTAGCCTACGTTAGCCTACGTTAGCCTACGTTAGCCTACGTTAGCCTACGTTAGCCTACGTTAGCCTACGTTAGCCTAGGTTAGCCTATCTTAGCCTACGTTAGCCTACGTTAGCCTATCTTAGCCTACGTTAGCCTACGTTAGCCTACGTTAGCCTATCTTAGCCTACGTTAACCTACGTTAGCCTACGTTAGCCTACGTTAGCCTACGTTAGCCTACGTTAGCCTACGTTAGCCTACGTTAGCCTACGTTAGCCTACGTTAGCCTACGTTAGCCTACGTTAGCCTAGGTTAGCCTATCTTAGCCTACGTTAGCCTACGTTAGCCTATCTTAGCCTACGTTAGCCTACGTTAGCCTACGTTAGCCTATCTTAGCCTACGTTAACCTACGTTAGCCTACGTTAGCCTACGTTAGCCTACGTTAGCCAACGTTAGCCTATCTTAACCTATCTTAGCCTACGTTAGCCTACGTTAGCCTACGTTAGCCTACGTTAGCCTACGTTAGCCTACGTTAGCCTACGTTAGCCTACGTTAGCCTACGTTAGCCTACGTTAGCCTACGTTAGCCTACGTTAGCCTACGTTAGCCTATCTTAGCCTACGTTAGCCTACGTTAGCCTACGTTAGCCTACGTTAGCCTACGTTAGCCTACGTTAGCCTACGTTAGCCTACGTTAGCCTATCTTAGCCTATCTTAGCCTACGTTAGCCTACGTTAGCCTACGTTAGCCTACGTTAGCCTACGTTAGCCTATCTTAGACTACGTTAGCCTACGTTAGCCTACGTTAGCCTATCTTAGCCTACGTTAGCCTACGTTAGCCTACGTTAGCCTACGTTAGCCTACGTTAGCCTACGTTAGCCTATCTTAGCCTACGTTAGCCTATCTTAGCCTACGTTAGCCTACGTTAGCCTACGTTAGCCTACGTTAGCCTACGTTAGCCTACGTTAGCCTATCTTAGCCTACGTTAGCCTACGTTAGCCTACGTTAGCCTATCTTAGCCTATCTTAGCCTACGTTAGCCTACGTTAGCCTACGTTAGCCTACGTTAGCCTACGTTAGCCTACGTTAGCCTACGTTAGCCTACGTTAGCCTACGTTAGCCTATCTTAGCCTACGTTAGCCTACGTTAGCCTACGTTAGCCTATCTTAGCCTACGTTAGCCTACGTTAGCCTACGTTAGCCTACGTTAGCCTACGTTAGCCTACGTTAGCCTACGTTAGCCTACGTTAGCCTACGTTAGCCTATCTTAGCCTACGTTAGCCTACGTTAGCCTACGTTAGCCTACGTTAGCCTATCTTAGCCTACGTTAGCCTATCTTAGCCTACGTTAGCCTACGTTAGCCTACGTTAGCCTACGTTAGCCTATCTTAGCCTACGTTAGCCTATCTTAGCCTACGTTAGCCTACGTTAGCCTACGTTAGCCTACGTTAGCCTACGTTAGCCTACGTTAGCCTACGTTAGCCTACGTTAGCCTATCTTAGCCTATCTTAGCCTACGTTAGCCTACGTTAGCCTACGTTAGCCTACGTTAGCCTACGTTAGCCTACGTTAGCCTACGTTAGCCTACGTTAGCCTACGTTAGCCTATCTTAGCCTACGTTAGCCTACGTTAGCCTACGTTAGCCTACGTTAGCCTACGTTAGCCTACGTTAGCCTACGTTAGCCTATCTTAGCCTACGTTAGCCTAAGTTAGCCTACGTTAGCCTACGTTAGCCTACGTTAGCCTACGTTAGCCTACGTTAGCCTACGTTAGCCTACGTTAGCCTATCTTAGCCTACGTTAGCCTACGTTAGCCTACGTTAGCCTACGTTAGCCTACGTTAGCCTACGTTAGCCTACGTTAGCCTATCTTAGCCTACGTTAGCCTACGTTAGCCTATCTTAGCCTACGTTAGCCTACGTTAGCCTACGTTAGCCTATCTTAGCCTACGTTAGCCTACGTTAGCCTATCTTAGCCTACGTTAGCCTACGTTAGCCTACGTTAGCCTACGTTAGCCTACGTTAGCCTACGTTAGCCTATCTTAGCCTACGTTAGCCTATCTTAGCCTACGTTAGCCCACGTTAGCCTACGTTAGCCTATCTTAGCCTACGTTAGCCTACGTTAGCCTACGTTAGCCTACGTTAGCCTACGTTAGCCTACGTTAGCCTACGTTAGCCTACGTTAGCCTACGTTAGCCTATCTTAGCCTACGTTAGCCTACGTTAGCCTACGTTAGCCTATCTTAGCCTACGTTAGCCTACGTTAGCCTACGTTAGCCTACGTTAGCCTACGTTAGCCTACGTTAGCCTACGTTAGCCTATCTTAGCCTACGTTAGCCTACGTTAGCCTACGTTAGCCTATCTTAGCCTACGTTAGCCTACGTTAGTACGTTAGCCTACGTTAGCCTATCTTAGCCTACGTTAGCCTACGTTAGCCTACGTTAGCCTATCGTTAGCCTACGTTAGCCTACGTTAGCCTACGTTAGCCTACGTTAGCCTACGTTAGCCTACGTTAGCCTACGTTAGCCTACGTTAGCCTACGTTAGCCTACGTTAGCCTACGTTAGCCTACGTTAGCCTACGTTAGCCTACGTTAGCCTACGTTAGCCTACGTTAGCCTACGTTAGCCTACGTTAGCCTACGTTAGCCTACGTTAGCCTACGTTAGCCTACGTTAGCCTACGTTAGCCTACGTTAGCCTACGTTAGCCTACGTTAGCCTACGTTAGCCTACGTTAGCCTACGTTAGCCTACGTTAGCCTACGTTAGCCTACGTTAGCCTACGTTAGCCTACGTTAGCCTACGTTAGCCTACGTTAGCCTACGTTAGCCTACGTTAGCCTACGTTAGCCTACGTTAGCCTACGTTAGCCTACGTTAGCCTACGTTAGCCTACGTTAGCCTACGTTAGCCTACGTTAGCCTACGTTAGCCTACGTTAGCCTACGTTAGCCTACGTTAGCCTACGTTAGCCTACGTTAGCCTACGTTAGCCTACGTTAGCCTACGTTAGCCTACGTTAGCCTATCTTAGCCTACGTTAGCCTACGTTAGCCTACGTTAGCCTACGTTAGCCTACGTTAGCCTACGTTAGCCTACGTTAGCCTACGTTAGCCTACGTTAGCCTACGTTAGCCTACGTTAGCCTACGTTAGCCTACGTTAGCCTACGTTAGCCTACGTTAGCCTATCTTAGCCTACGTTAGCCTACGTTAGCCTACGTTAGCCTACGTTAGCCTACGTTAGCCTACGTTAGCCTACGTTAGCCTACGTTAGCCTATCGTTAGCCTACGTTAGCCTACGTTAGCCTACGTTAGCCTATCTTAGCCTACGTTAGCCTACGTTAGCCTACGTTAGCCTACGTTAGCCTACGTTAGCCTACGTTAGCCTACGTTAGCCTACGTTAGCCTACGTTAGCCTACGTTAGCCTACGTTAGCCTACGTTAGCCTACGTTAGCCTACGTTAGCCTACGTTAGCCTACGTTAGCCTACGTTAGCCTACGTTAGCCTACGTTAGCCTACGTTAGCCTACGTTAGCCTACGTTAGCCTACGTTAGCCTACGTTAGCCTACGTTAGCCTACGTTAGCCTACGTTAGCCTACGTTAGCCTACGTTAGCCTACGTTAGCCTACGTTAGCCTACGTTAGCCTACGTTAGCCTACGTTAGCCTACGTTAGCCTACGTTAGCCTACGTTAGCCTACGTTAGCCTACGTTAGCCTACGTTAGCCTACGTTAGCCTATCTTAGCCTACGTTAGCCTACGTTAGCCTACGTTAGCCTACGTTAGCCTACGTTAGCCTACGTTAGCCTACGTTAGCCTACGTTAGCCTACGTTAGCCTACGTTAGCCTACGTTAGCCTACGTTAGCCTACGTTAGCCTACGTTAGCCTACGTTAGCCTACGTTAGCCTACGTTAGCCTACGTTAGCCTACGTTAGCCTACGTTAGCCTACGTTAGCCTACGTTAGCCTACGTTAGCCTACGTTAGCCTACGTTAGCCTACGTTAGCCTACGTTAGCCTACGTTAGCCTACGTTAGCCTACGTTAGCCTACGTTAGCCTACGTTAGCCTACGTTAGCCTACGTTAGCCTACGTTAGCCTACGTTAGCCTACGTTAGCCTACGTTAGCCTACGTTAGCCTACGTTAGCCTACGTTAGCCTACGTTAGCCTACGTTAGCCTACGTTAGCCTACGTTAGCCTACGTTAGCCTACGTTAGCCTACGTTAGCCTACGTTAGCCTACGTTAGCCTACGTTAGCCTACGTTAGCCTACGTTAGCCTACGTTAGCCTACGTTAGCCTACGTTAGCCTACGTTAGCCTACGTTAGCCTACGTTAGCCTACGTTAGCCTACGTTAGCCTACGTTAGCCTACGTTAGCCTACGTTAGCCTACGTTAGCCTACGTTAGCCTACGTTAGCCTACGTTAGCCTACGTTAGCCTACGTTAGCCTACGTTAGCCTACGTTAGCCTACGTTAGCCTACGTTAGCCTACGTTAGCCTACGTTAGCCTACGTTAGCCTACGTTAGCCTACGTTAGCCTACGTTAGCCTACGTTAGCCTACGTTAGCCTACGTTAGCCTACGTTAGCCTACGTTAGCCTACGTTAGCCTACGTTAGCCTATCTTAGCCTACGTTAGCCTACGTTAGCCTACGTTAGCCTACGTTAGCCTACGTTAGCCTACGTTAGCCTACGTTAGCCTACGTTAGCCTACGTTAGCCTACGTTAGCCTACGTTAGCCTACGTTAGCCTACGTTAGCCTACGTTAGCCTACGTTAGCCTACGTTAGCCTACGTTAGCCTACGTTAGCCTACGTTAGCCTACGTTAGCCTACGTTAGCCTACGTTAGCCTACGTTAGCCTACGTTAGCCTACGTTAGCCTACGTTAGCCTACGTTAGCCTACGTTAGCCTACGTTAGCCTACGTTAGCCTACGTTAGCCTACGTTAGCCTACGTTAGCCTACGTTAGCCTACGTTAGCCTACGTTAGCCTACGTTAGCCTACGTTAGCCTACGTTAGCCTACGTTAGCCTACGTTAGCCTACGTTAGCCTACGTTAGCCTACGTTAGCCTACGTTAGCCTACGTTAGCCTACGTTAGCCTACGTTAGCCTACGTTAGCCTACGTTAGCCTACGTTAGCCTACGTTAGCCTACGTTAGCCTACGTTAGCCTACGTTAGCCTACGTTAGCCTACGTTAGCCTACGTTAGCCTACGTTAGCCTACGTTAGCCTACGTTAGCCTACGTTAGCCTACGTTAGCCTACGTTAGCCTACGTTAGCCTACGTTAGCCTACGTTAGCCTACGTTAGCCTACGTTAGCCTACGTTAGCCTACGTTAGCCTACGTTAGCCTACGTTAGCCTACGTTAGCCTACGTTAGCCTACGTTAGCCTACGTTAGCCTACGTTAGCCTACGTTAGCCTACGTTAGCCTACGTTAGCCTACGTTAGCCTACGTTAGCCTACGTTAGCCTACGTTAGCCTACGTTAGCCTACGTTAGCCTACGTTAGCCTACGTTAGCCTACGTTAGCCTACGTTAGCCTACGTTAGCCTACGTTAGCCTACGTTAGCCTACGTTAGCCTACGTTAGCCTACGTTAGCCTACGTTAGCCTACGTTAGCCTACGTTAGCCTACGTTAGCCTACGTTAGCCTACGTTAGCCTACGTTAGCCTACGTTAGCCTACGTTAGCCTACGTTAGCCTACGTTAGCCTACGTTAGCCTACGTTAGCCTACGTTAGCCTACGTTAGCCTACGTTAGCCTACGTTAGCCTACGTTAGCCTACGTTAGCCTACGTTAGCCTACGTTAGCCTACGTTAGCCTACGTTAGCCTACGTTAGCCTACGTTAGCCTACGTTAGCCTACGTTAGCCTACGTTAGCCTACGTTAGCCTACGTTAGCCTACGTTAGCCTACGTTAGCCTACGTTAGCCTACGTTAGCCTACGTTAGCCTACGTTAGCCTACGTTAGCCTACGTTAGCCTACGTTAGCCTACGTTAGCCTACGTTAGCCTACGTTAGCCTACGTTAGCCTACGTTAGCCTACGTTAGCCTACGTTAGCCTACGTTAGCCTACGTTAGCCTACGTTAGCCTACGTTAGCCTACGTTAGCCTACGTTAGCCTACGTTAGCCTACGTTAGCCTACGTTAGCCTACGTTAGCCTACGTTAGCCTACGTTAGCCTACGTTAGCCTACGTTAGCCTATCTTAGCCTACGTTAGCCTACGTTAGCCTACGTTAGCCTACGTTAGCCTACGTTAGCCTACGTTAGCCTACGTTAGCCTACGTTAGCCTACGTTAGCCTACGTTAGCCTACGTTAGCCTACGTTAGCCTACGTTAGCCTACGTTAGCCTACGTTAGCCTACGTTAGCCTACGTTAGCCTACGTTAGCCTACGTTAGCCTACGTTAGCCTACGTTAGCCTACGTTAGCCTACGTTAGCCTACGTTAGCCTACGTTAGCCTACGTTAGCCTACGTTAGCCTACGTTAGCCTACGTTAGCCTACGTTAGCCTACGTTAGCCTACGTTAGCCTACGTTAGCCTACGTTAGCCTACGTTAGCCTACGTTAGCCTACGTTAGCCTACGTTAGCCTACGTTAGCCTACGTTAGCCTACGTTAGCCTACGTTAGCCTACGTTAGCCTACGTTAGCCTACGTTAGCCTACGTTAGCCTACGTTAGCCTACGTTAGCCTACGTTAGCCTACGTTAGCCTACGTTAGCCTACGTTAGCCTACGTTAGCCTACGTTAGCCTACGTTAGCCTACGTTAGCCTACGTTAGCCTACGTTAGCCTACGTTAGCCTACGTTAGCCTACGTTAGCCTACGTTAGCCTACGTTAGCCTACGTTAGCCTACGTTAGCCTACGTTAGCCTACGTTAGCCTACGTTAGCCTACGTTAGCCTACGTTAGCCTACGTTAGCCTACGTTAGCCTACGTTAGCCTACGTTAGCCTACGTTAGCCTACGTTAGCCTACGTTAGCCTACGTTAGCCTACGTTAGCCTACGTTAGCCTACGTTAGCCTACGTTAGCCTACGTTAGCCTACGTTAGCCTACGTTAGCCTACGTTAGCCTACGTTAGCCTACGTTAGCCTACGTTAGCCTACGTTAGCCTACGTTAGCCTACGTTAGCCTACGTTAGCCTACGTTAGCCTACGTTAGCCTACGTTAGCCTACGTTAGCCTACGTTAGCCTACGTTAGCCTACGTTAGCCTACGTTAGCCTACGTTAGCCTACGTTAGCCTACGTTAGCCTACGTTAGCCTACGTTAGCCTACGTTAGCCTACGTTAGCCTACGTTAGCCTACGTTAGCCTACGTTAGCCTACGTTAGCCTACGTTAGCCTACGTTAGCCTACGTTAGCCTACGTTAGCCTACGTTAGCCTACGTTAGCCTACGTTAGCCTACGTTAGCCTACGTTAGCCTACGTTAGCCTACGTTAGCCTACGTTAGCCTACGTTAGCCTACGTTAGCCTACGTTAGCCTACGTTAGCCTACGTTAGCCTACGTTAGCCTACGTTAGCCTACGTTAGCCTACGTTAGCCTACGTTAGCCTACGTTAGCCTACGTTAGCCTACGTTAGCCTACGTTAGCCTACGTTAGCCTACGTTAGCCTACGTTAGCCTACGTTAGCCTACGTTAGCCTACGTTAGCCTACGTTAGCCTACGTTAGCCTACGTTAGCCTACGTTAGCCTACGTTAGCCTACGTTAGCCTACGTTAGCCTACGTTAGCCTACGTTAGCCTACGTTAGCCTACGTTAGCCTACGTTAGCCTACGTTAGCCTACGTTAGCCTACGTTAGCCTACGTTAGCCTACGTTAGCCTACGTTAGCCTACGTTAGCCTACGTTAGCCTACGTTAGCCTACGTTAGCCTACGTTAGCCTACGTTAGCCTACGTTAGCCTACGTTAGCCTACGTTAGCCTACGTTAGCCTACGTTAGCCTACGTTAGCCTACGTTAGCCTACGTTAGCCTACGTTAGCCTACGTTAGCCTACGTTAGCCTACGTTAGCCTACGTTAGCCTACGTTAGCCTACGTTAGCCTACGTTAGCCTACGTTAGCCTACGTTAGCCTACGTTAGCCTACGTTAGCCTACGTTAGCCTACGTTAGCCTACGTTAGCCTACGTTAGCCTACGTTAGCCTACGTTAGCCTACGTTAGCCTACGTTAGCCTACGTTAGCCTACGTTAGCCTACGTTAGCCTACGTTAGCCTACGTTAGCCTACGTTAGCCTACGTTAGCCTACGTTAGCCTACGTTAGCCTACGTTAGCCTACGTTAGCCTACGTTAGCCTACGTTAGCCTACGTTAGCCTACGTTAGCCTACGTTAGCCTACGTTAGCCTACGTTAGCCTACGTTAGCCTACGTTAGCCTACGTTAGCCTACGTTAGCCTACGTTAGCCTACGTTAGCCTACGTTAGCCTACGTTAGCCTACGTTAGCCTACGTTAGCCTACGTTAGCCTACGTTAGCCTACGTTAGCCTACGTTAGCCTACGTTAGCCTACGTTAGCCTACGTTAGCCTACGTTAGCCTACGTTAGCCTACGTTAGCCTACGTTAGCCTACGTTAGCCTACGTTAGCCTACGTTAGCCTACGTTAGCCTACGTTAGCCTACGTTAGCCTACGTTAGCCTACGTTAGCCTACGTTAGCCTACGTTAGCCTACGTTAGCCTACGTTAGCCTACGTTAGCCTACGTTAGCCTACGTTAGCCTACGTTAGCCTACGTTAGCCTACGTTAGCCTACGTTAGCCTACGTTAGCCTACGTTAGCCTACGTTAGCCTACGTTAGCCTACGTTAGCCTACGTTAGCCTACGTTAGCCTACGTTAGCCTACGTTAGCCTACGTTAGCCTACGTTAGCCTACGTTAGCCTACGTTAGCCTACGTTAGCCTACGTTAGCCTACGTTAGCCTACGTTAGCCTACGTTAGCCTACGTTAGCCTACGTTAGCCTACGTTAGCCTACGTTAGCCTACGTTAGCCTACGTTAGCCTACGTTAGCCTACGTTAGCCTACGTTAGCCTACGTTAGCCTACGTTAGCCTACGTTAGCCTACGTTAGCCTACGTTAGCCTACGTTAGCCTACGTTAGCCTACGTTAGCCTACGTTAGCCTACGTTAGCCTACGTTAGCCTACGTTAGCCTACGTTAGCCTACGTTAGCCTACGTTAGCCTACGTTAGCCTACGTTAGCCTACGTTAGCCTACGTTAGCCTACGTTAGCCTACGTTAGCCTACGTTAGCCTACGTTAGCCTACGTTAGCCTACGTTAGCCTACGTTAGCCTACGTTAGCCTACGTTAGCCTACGTTAGCCTACGTTAGCCTACGTTAGCCTACGTTAGCCTACGTTAGCCTACGTTAGCCTACGTTAGCCTACGTTAGCCTACGTTAGCCTACGTTAGCCTACGTTAGCCTACGTTAGCCTACGTTAGCCTACGTTAGCCTACGTTAGCCTACGTTAGCCTACGTTAGCCTACGTTAGCCTACGTTAGCCTACGTTAGCCTACGTTAGCCTACGTTAGCCTACGTTAGCCTATCGTTAGCCTACGTTAGCCTACGTTAGCCTACGTTAGCCTACGTTAGCCTACGTTAGCCTACGTTAGCCTACGTTAGCCTACGTTAGCCTACGTTAGCCTACGTTAGCCTACGTTAGCCTACGTTAGCCTACGTTAGCCTACGTTAGCCTACGTTAGCCTACGTTAGCCTACGTTAGCCTACGTTAGCCTACGTTAGCCTACGTTAGCCTACGTTAGCCTACGTTAGCCTACGTTAGCCTACGTTAGCCTACGTTAGCCTACGTTAGCCTACGTTAGCCTACGTTAGCCTACGTTAGCCTACGTTAGCCTACGTTAGCCTACGTTAGCCTACGTTAGCCTACGTTAGCCTACGTTAGCCTACGTTAGCCTACGTTAGCCTACGTTAGCCTACGTTAGCCTACGTTAGCCTACGTTAGCCTACGTTAGCCTACGTTAGCCTACGTTAGCCTACGTTAGCCTACGTTAGCCTACGTTAGCCTACGTTAGCCTACGTTAGCCTACGTTAGCCTACGTTAGCCTACGTTAGCCTACGTTAGCCTACGTTAGCCTACGTTAGCCTACGTTAGCCTACGTTAGCCTACGTTAGCCTACGTTAGCCTACGTTAGCCTACGTTAGCCTACGTTAGCCTACGTTAGCCTACGTTAGCCTACGTTAGCCTACGTTAGCCTACGTTAGCCTACGTTAGCCTACGTTAGCCTACGTTAGCCTACGTTAGCCTACGTTAGCCTACGTTAGCCTACGTTAGCCTACGTTAGCCTACGTTAGCCTACGTTAGCCTACGTTAGCCTACGTTAGCCTACGTTAGCCTACGTTAGCCTACGTTAGCCTACGTTAGCCTACGTTAGCCTACGTTAGCCTACGTTAGCCTACGTTAGCCTACGTTAGCCTACGTTAGCCTACGTTAGCCTACGTTAGCCTACGTTAGCCTACGTTAGCCTACGTTAGCCTACGTTAGCCTACGTTAGCCTACGTTAGCCTACGTTAGCCTACGTTAGCCTACGTTAGCCTACGTTAGCCTACGTTAGCCTACGTTAGCCTACGTTAGCCTACGTTAGCCTACGTTAGCCTACGTTAGCCTACGTTAGCCTACGTTAGCCTACGTTAGCCTACGTTAGCCTACGTTAGCCTACGTTAGCCTACGTTAGCCTACGTTAGCCTACGTTAGCCTACGTTAGCCTACGTTAGCCTACGTTAGCCTACGTTAGCCTACGTTAGCCTACGTTAGCCTACGTTAGCCTACGTTAGCCTACGTTAGCCTACGTTAGCCTACGTTAGCCTACGTTAGCCTACGTTAGCCTACGTTAGCCTACGTTAGCCTACGTTAGCCTACGTTAGCCTACGTTAGCCTACGTTAGCCTACGTTAGCCTACGTTAGCCTACGTTAGCCTACGTTAGCCTACGTTAGCCTACGTTAGCCTACGTTAGCCTACGTTAGCCTACGTTAGCCTACGTTAGCCTACGTTAGCCTACGTTAGCCTACGTTAGCCTACGTTAGCCTACGTTAGCCTACGTTAGCCTACGTTAGCCTACGTTAGCCTACGTTAGCCTACGTTAGCCTACGTTAGCCTACGTTAGCCTACGTTAGCCTACGTTAGCCTACGTTAGCCTACGTTAGCCTACGTTAGCCTACGTTAGCCTACGTTAGCCTACGTTAGCCTACGTTAGCCTACGTTAGCCTACGTTAGCCTACGTTAGCCTACGTTAGCCTACGTTAGCCTACGTTAGCCTACGTTAGCCTACGTTAGCCTACGTTAGCCTACGTTAGCCTACGTTAGCCTACGTTAGCCTACGTTAGCCTACGTTAGCCTACGTTAGCCTACGTTAGCCTACGTTAGCCTACGTTAGCCTACGTTAGCCTACGTTAGCCTACGTTAGCCTACGTTAGCCTACGTTAGCCTACGTTAGCCTACGTTAGCCTACGTTAGCCTACGTTAGCCTACGTTAGCCTACGTTAGCCTACGTTAGCCTACGTTAGCCTACGTTAGCCTACGTTAGCCTACGTTAGCCTACGTTAGCCTACGTTAGCCTACGTTAGCCTACGTTAGCCTACGTTAGCCTACGTTAGCCTACGTTAGCCTACGTTAGCCTACGTTAGCCTACGTTAGCCTACGTTAGCCTACGTTAGCCTACGTTAGCCTACGTTAGCCTACGTTAGCCTACGTTAGCCTACGTTAGCCTACGTTAGCCTACGTTAGCCTACGTTAGCCTACGTTAGCCTACGTTAGCCTACGTTAGCCTACGTTAGCCTACGTTAGCCTACGTTAGCCTACGTTAGCCTACGTTAGCCTACGTTAGCCTACGTTAGCCTACGTTAGCCTACGTTAGCCTACGTTAGCCTACGTTAGCCTACGTTAGCCTACGTTAGCCTACGTTAGCCTACGTTAGCCTACGTTAGCCTACGTTAGCCTACGTTAGCCTACGTTAGCCTACGTTAGCCTACGTTAGCCTACGTTAGCCTACGTTAGCCTACGTTAGCCTACGTTAGCCTACGTTAGCCTACGTTAGC
>OZ038315.1:8903646-8909790 GCA_964035775.1 Osedax frankpressi | reverse complement strand
TTAAAGAAACGAAGATCATTAATTATAAGATAATTCTATTTAAAAACGAGATCATTTGTCCATAGTCTCCTTTGTCTGTCATCGTACGACTTGTAATAGGTAAATGTATATATACACATGTTACGTATTGTTATGCAACACAACGGTGCGCAATGTGCATCATACACTTCAGATACATCTCCCCACACCGCGGGGTCCGTTGAACTAACCGTGGAGCGTATACTGTGTACACTGTACAGTGTACACTGTACACTGTACACTGTACACTGTACAGTGTACAGTGTACAGTGTACACCTGGTTGGCTGACGATTTTTTGACGTCATTATCAAATATGCATTCATAGCAATACATAGCTATATATAACATTCAATACATTAACTATATATATACACAATGAATTAGTATAAATGCGTACTGAGATTCAACAGGTACATAAACAAACCTATAAATCAGATTGCTTTTGTGTAGCCATTTAGTAATGGATTATCGTTCGTATGAAATTCTAGCCAGGACGTCTGGACTGCTCCTGAGTTTAGCGACTATGGGTTATGGACCCACACGTTATGCCCCTTTATTAGTTATGGGTTAGTGTTTCATTAGTTATGGGTTAGTGTTTCATTAGTTATGGGTTAGTGTTTAATTAGTTATTGGTTATTGTTACATTAGTTATGTGTTAGTGTTTCATTAGTTATTGGTTAGTGTTTAATTAGTTATAGGTTAGTGTTTCATTAGTTATGTGTTAGTGTTTCATTAGTTATGGGTTAGTGTATGATTATATACAGATTAGTATTTTATTAGTTATTGGTTAGTGTTTAATTAGTTATGGGTTAGTGTTTAATTAGTTATGGGTTAGTGTTTAATTAGTTATAGGTTATTGTTTAATTAGTTATGGGTTAGTGTTTCATTAGTTATTGGTTATTGTTTAATTAGTTATGGGTTAGTGTTTCATTAGTTATGTGTTAGTGTTTCATTAGTTATGGGTTAGTGTTTCATTAGTTATGGGTTAGTGTTTAATTAGTTATAGGTTATTGTTTAATTAGTTATGGGTTAGTGTTTCATTAGTTATGTGTTAGTGTTTCATTAGTTATGGGTTAGTGTTTAATTAGTTATAGGTTATTGTTTAATTAGTTATGGGTTAGTGTTTCATTAGTTATGTGTTAGTGTTTCATTAGTTATGGGTTAGTGTTTAATTAGTTATGGGTTAGTGTTTAATTAGTTATGGGTTAGTGTTTGATTAGTTATGGGTTAGTGTTTCATTAGTTATGGGTTAGTGTTTAATTAGTTATGGGTTAGTGTTTCATTAGTTATAGGTTAGTGTTTCATTAGTTATGGGTTAGTTTTTCATTAGTTATGGGTTAGTTTTTCATTAGTTATTGGTTAGTGTTTAATTAGTTATGGGTTAGTGTTTAATTAGTTATGGGTTAGTGTTTCATTAGTTAAAGGGTTAGTGTTTAATTAGTTATGGGTTATTGTTTAATTAGTTATGGGTTAGTGTTTCATTAGTTATGTGTTAGTGTTTCATTAGTTATGGGTTAGTGTTTAATTAGTTATAGGTTATTGTTTAATTAGTTATGGGTTAGTGTTTCATTAGTTATGTGTTAGTGTTTCATTAGTTATGGGTTAGTGTTTAATTAGTTATGGGTTAGTGTTTAATTAGTTATGGGTTAGTGTTTGATTAGTTATGGGTTAGTGTTTCATTAGTTATGGGTTAGTGTTTAATTAGTTATGGGTTAGTGTTTAATTAGTTATGGGTTAGTGTTTCATTAGTTATGGGTTAGTGTTTCATTAGTTATGGGTTAGTTTTTCATTAGTTATGGGTTAGTTTTTCATTAGTTATGGGTTAGTGTTTCATTAGTTATGGGTTAGTGTTTCATTAGTTATGGGTTAGTTTTTCATTAGTTATGGGTTAGTTTTTCATTAGTTATTGGTTAGTGTTTAATTAGTTATGGGTTAGTGTTTCATTAGTTATGGGTTAGTGTTTCATTAGTTATGGGTTAGTTTTTCATTAGTTATGGGTTAGTTTTTCATTAGTTATTGGTTAGTGTTTAATTAGTTATAGGTTATTGTTTAATTAGTTATGGGTTAGTGTTTCATTAGTTATGTGTTAGTGTTTCATTAGTTATGGGTTAGTGTTTAATTAGTTATGGGTTAGTGTTTAATTAGTTATGGGTTAGTGTTTGATTAGTTATGGGTTAGTGTTTCATTAGTTATGGGTTAGTGTTTAATTAGTTATGGGTTAGTGTTTAATTAGTTATGGGTTAGTGTTTCATTAGTTATGGGTTAGTGTTTCATTAGTTATGGGTTAGTGTTTAATTAGTTATGGGTTAGTGTTTAATTAGTTATGGGTTAGTGTTTGATTAGTTATGGGTTAGTGTTTCATTAGTTATGGGTTAGTGTTTAATTAGTTATGGGTTAGTGTTTCATTAGTTATAGGTTAGTGTTTCATTAGTTATGGGTTAGTTTTTCATTAGTTATGGGTTAGTTTTTCATTAGTTATTGGTTAGTGTTTAATTAGTTATGGGTTAGTGTTTAATTAGTTATGGGTTAGTGTTTCATTAGTTAAAGGGTTAGTGTTTAATTAGTTATGGGTTATTGTTTAATTAGTTATGGGTTAGTGTTTCATTAGTTATGTGTTAGTGTTTCATTAGTTATGGGTTAGTGTTTAATTAGTTATAGGTTATTGTTTAATTAGTTATGGGTTAGTGTTTCATTAGTTATGTGTTAGTGTTTCATTAGTTATGGGTTAGTGTTTAATTAGTTATGGGTTAGTGTTTAATTAGTTATGGGTTAGTGTTTGATTAGTTATGGGTTAGTGTTTCATTAGTTATGGGTTAGTGTTTAATTAGTTATGGGTTAGTGTTTAATTAGTTATGGGTTAGTGTTTCATTAGTTATGGGTTAGTGTTTCATTAGTTATGGGTTAGTTTTTCATTAGTTATGGGTTAGTTTTTCATTAGTTATGGGTTAGTGTTTCATTAGTTATGGGTTAGTGTTTCATTAGTTATGGGTTAGTTTTTCATTAGTTATGGGTTAGTTTTTCATTAGTTATTGGTTAGTGTTTAATTAGTTATGGGTTAGTGTTTCATTAGTTATGGGTTAGTGTTTCATTAGTTATGGGTTAGTTTTTCATTAGTTATGGGTTAGTTTTTCATTAGTTATTGGTTAGTGTTTAATTAGTTATAGGTTATTGTTTAATTAGTTATGGGTTAGTGTTTCATTAGTTATGTGTTAGTGTTTCATTAGTTATGGGTTAGTGTTTAATTAGTTATGGGTTAGTGTTTAATTAGTTATGGGTTAGTGTTTGATTAGTTATGGGTTAGTGTTTCATTAGTTATGGGTTAGTGTTTAATTAGTTATGGGTTAGTGTTTAATTAGTTATGGGTTAGTGTTTAATTAGTTATGGGTTAGTGTTTGATTAGTTATGTGTTAGTGTTTGATTAGTTATGGGTTATTGTTTAATTAGTTATGGGTTAGTGTTTAATTAGTTATGGGTTAGTGTTTGATTAGTTATGGGTTAGTGTTTCATTAGTTAAAGGTTAGTGTTTCATTAGTTATAGGTTAGTGTTTCATTAGTTATGGGTTAGTGTTTGATTAGTTATGGGTTAGTGTTTCATTAGTTATGGGTTAGTGTTTAATTAGTTATGGGTTAGTGTTTCATTAGTTATAGGTTAGTGTTTCATTAGTTATGGGTTAGTTTTTCATTAGTTATGGGTTAGTTTTTCATTAGTTATTGGTTAGTGTTTAATTAGTTATGGGTTAGTGTTTAATTAGTTATGGGTTAGTGTTTCATTAGTTAAAGGGTTAGTGTTTAATTAGTTATGGGTTATTGTTTAATTAGTTATGGGTTAGTGTTTCATTAGTTATGTGTTAGTGTTTCATTAGTTATGGGTTAGTGTTTAATTAGTTATAGGTTATTGTTTAATTAGTTATGGGTTAGTGTTTCATTAGTTATGTGTTAGTGTTTCATTAGTTATGGGTTAGTGTTTAATTAGTTATGGGTTAGTGTTTAATTAGTTATGGGTTAGTGTTTGATTAGTTATGGGTTAGTGTTTCATTAGTTATGGGTTAGTGTTTAATTAGTTATGGGTTAGTGTTTAATTAGTTATGGGTTAGTGTTTCATTAGTTATGGGTTAGTGTTTCATTAGTTATGGGTTAGTTTTTCATTAGTTATGGGTTAGTTTTTCATTAGTTATGGGTTAGTGTTTCATTAGTTATGGGTTAGTGTTTCATTAGTTATGGGTTAGTTTTTCATTAGTTATGGGTTAGTTTTTCATTAGTTATTGGTTAGTGTTTAATTAGTTATGGGTTAGTGTTTCATTAGTTATGGGTTAGTGTTTCATTAGTTATGGGTTAGTTTTTCATTAGTTATGGGTTAGTTTTTCATTAGTTATTGGTTAGTGTTTAATTAGTTATAGGTTATTGTTTAATTAGTTATGGGTTAGTGTTTCATTAGTTATGTGTTAGTGTTTCATTAGTTATGGGTTAGTGTTTAATTAGTTATGGGTTAGTGTTTAATTAGTTATGGGTTAGTGTTTGATTAGTTATGGGTTAGTGTTTCATTAGTTATGGGTTAGTGTTTAATTAGTTATGGGTTAGTGTTTAATTAGTTATGGGTTAGTGTTTCATTAGTTATGGGTTAGTGTTTCATTAGTTATGGGTTAGTGTTTAATTAGTTATGGGTTAGTGTTTAATTAGTTATGGGTTAGTGTTTGATTAGTTATGGGTTAGTGTTTCATTAGTTATGGGTTAGTGTTTAATTAGTTATGGGTTAGTGTTTCATTAGTTATAGGTTAGTGTTTCATTAGTTATGGGTTAGTTTTTCATTAGTTATGGGTTAGTTTTTCATTAGTTATTGGTTAGTGTTTAATTAGTTATGGGTTAGTGTTTAATTAGTTATGGGTTAGTGTTTCATTAGTTAAAGGGTTAGTGTTTAATTAGTTATGGGTTATTGTTTAATTAGTTATGGGTTAGTGTTTCATTAGTTATGTGTTAGTGTTTCATTAGTTATGGGTTAGTGTTTAATTAGTTATAGGTTATTGTTTAATTAGTTATGGGTTAGTGTTTCATTAGTTATGTGTTAGTGTTTCATTAGTTATGGGTTAGTGTTTAATTAGTTATGGGTTAGTGTTTAATTAGTTATGGGTTAGTGTTTGATTAGTTATGGGTTAGTGTTTCATTAGTTATGGGTTAGTGTTTAATTAGTTATGGGTTAGTGTTTAATTAGTTATGGGTTAGTGTTTCATTAGTTATGGGTTAGTGTTTCATTAGTTATGGGTTAGTTTTTCATTAGTTATGGGTTAGTTTTTCATTAGTTATGGGTTAGTGTTTCATTAGTTATGGGTTAGTGTTTCATTAGTTATGGGTTAGTTTTTCATTAGTTATGGGTTAGTTTTTCATTAGTTATTGGTTAGTGTTTAATTAGTTATGGGTTAGTGTTTCATTAGTTATGGGTTAGTGTTTCATTAGTTATGGGTTAGTTTTTCATTAGTTATGGGTTAGTTTTTCATTAGTTATTGGTTAGTGTTTAATTAGTTATAGGTTATTGTTTAATTAGTTATGGGTTAGTGTTTCATTAGTTATGTGTTAGTGTTTCATTAGTTATGGGTTAGTGTTTAATTAGTTATGGGTTAGTGTTTAATTAGTTATGGGTTAGTGTTTGATTAGTTATGGGTTAGTGTTTCATTAGTTATGGGTTAGTGTTTAATTAGTTATGGGTTAGTGTTTAATTAGTTATGGGTTAGTGTTTAATTAGTTATGGGTTAGTGTTTGATTAGTTATGTGTTAGTGTTTGATTAGTTATGGGTTATTGTTTAATTAGTTATGGGTTAGTGTTTAATTAGTTATGGGTTAGTGTTTGATTAGTTATGGGTTAGTGTTTCATTAGTTAAAGGTTAGTGTTTCATTAGTTATAGGTTAGTGTTTCATTAGTTATGGGTTAGTGTTTCATTAGTTATGGGTTAGTGTTTCATTAGTTAAAGGGTTCTAAGGCAAACATTTAATTTCGGAACCGAAATTAATTAAAAAGAATGAAATTGATGAAAATCACTGTATTGTTATTTCTATTACTATTCAATATAAAACTATTGTTTATATTATTGTAACTGATAAAATGTAAACTAATCAATCGAATTCAATTGCATGGT
>OZ038315.1:8878646-8898646 GCA_964035775.1 Osedax frankpressi | reverse complement strand
GAAACTTTCATACTTAGAAGTTAAATGAATTTATAATTCTATTTTTAAGTTTTAAACGCATGTATTGATATTATTTCGAAAATTGTTTACTAGGAGATATTTTAACAAATCAATATTATTATGTATTACAATAAATAATAAATAGTGTTTTTAATAATATGTGCCAATTAAACTTAGCCGGTTATTTCAAATTGTTTTTAATTTACTTTCCCCCGATTTTCTAAATATACTATCTTGTATGCCACACCTATTCCAGTACATGCTTTCCCTACCATAGATCCTGGCAAGTATACTTGATCAGTTATCTTATAGAATTTCGAATATAAAAAGTATATTATGCAGGATTCCATTCTAATCTCATTACTTAGAAATATTCGATATACGAGTAATTAATATATTAAAATTAATGTAATGACGCTGGTAATATATATTGTCGTATGCACGAGGTTAAAGATAGTAGTGACATTTTAGATTATAATTCACACAGGTAAACAATTGTTTATCTGCAACAGAAACATCGCAGTATTGCATCAGTGAACAATGTACATTTTACCCATTTTACATTACAAATAACGTAACACGTGACCGCGATATCGATTTCACGGTCGTCTGCATTTATAGATTGTCTATGTAATGTTTGTAAATATATGTTCTCGATAGTCGTTTGGGTAATCGTAAGGTATGATCTTCTAACTTCGCTAACGTGTAATTATCTACATTTTTACTTATTTATATATTTATATATATCTATTTATATATTAATTATGCGTATTATTAACAATTCTCATTTCTTCTATAAGTATTATAGTTCGTAATTGCACGTAGGTCTTTTCTTATAAATACATTCTAAAGCATATTTTAAAAAATATTATTTACTTCTTGTTCATTTATTGTGACGAATATATATTATTTTAACTATAGTATAATAAACACGGAGATCATATATTTAACGATTATATATTAATGATAAACTTATTCTATCAATATTAGTTATATATTAAATTAAACAGGATGTATAGAAGGTAGAACATTGACCCTTTAATATGGCGAGTAAAACTGAAAGCAAAGAAGTGATTAAATCTGGATTTCTTTTGAAAGTCAAGGTTATTATTATATTTATGTAATATTTTTTCTAGTATAAATTTTTAATTATTGAAGTTTGTCTAATAGTTTTATAATAAAATAACACAGTATTACATAAATAATCATTAGTATGATATATTATTAATCATATTATGTTATATCAAATTATATAGACAAATCGAAAAAAATGGTTTGTTCTGAGAAGTTTAAAATCTGGATTTTCAAAACTTGAGTATTACGATGACTTCAAAAAATTCTCAAACGGTTCTAGAGCCAAACGAATAATAGATTTGGATGAATGTTTTAAGTTAGAAACACAATAATCACTTTGTAGGCATTGCATTTAAATATATTGATTTTAAGAGCATTTTACTCACAGTCTAAATTGGTCTATTTATGTAAATAAATCTTAAAGACGATTTACAATTTTAATACCGAAATTAAAATAAAATAACCATAACATTTTTATATAACTTATTAATTATAATTTCAACATTAATAATGTAATAAAATATTAATAATAATAAATTTAAAATTAAATTGTTTTGGTAAAAATTTGTATTTAGTTATAATTGTATTCTATTTAATGATTGTTTAACAAAATTATTATTAGCATTAGTAAGAAGAGTGATAGAAAAAATAAGAATTGCATAATGATGTTTACAAAAGACGACTGTTTTTTGATTGGTTGTGAGAATGAGGAAGAAGCATCAGATTGGCTATCGGCAATGTGGCAATTACAGAACAAAAATAGTACAAATAAAAGAGAAAACTTCGGTAATAGCTAAGAATGTATATTATAATTTAATTGTTTTAAAACATTTTTTAGTTTAAATGAAATTCAAAAGAAGAGTATTTACCTTATAGAGTCGTCAATAATTATATTTAATTAAAGGTTTGAATACATTTTTAAATAAACCAAATTTATAGAGCACATCTGGCCAATAACATTATTGAAGAAAGGTCTCGCAGCCACAAAGATAATTAATCCTGGTTCTTATAGATTATGTTTAAGTTCTATAAAATTGATACTCTTCAAAACTACTGATGCAGAACAAAAACAATCTTTTACGGTTTATTTACAATTTATAATAATAAATTAATTTTTTTTTGCCACTGATAAAAAAAAATTTCTACTAAAATAAAATTAAATTAAACTAAGTTTAACCTAAAAAAAGTTTAAACTACAATTAATTTAAACTAAAGTTAAACTAAAGTTAAACTAAAGTTAAACTAAAGTTAAACTAAAGTTAAACTAAAGTTAAACTAAAGTTAAACTAAAGTTAAACTAAAGTTAAACTAAAGTTAAACTAAAGTTAAACTAAAGTTAAACTAAAGTTAAACTAAAGTTAAACTAAAGTTAAACTAAAGTTAAACTAAAGTTAAACTAAAGTTAAACTAAAGTTAAACTAAAGTTAAACTAAAGTTAAACTAAAGTTAAACTAAAGTTAAACTAAAGTTAAACTAAAGTTAAACTAAAGTTAAACTAAAGTTAAACTAAAGTTAAACTAAAGTTAAACTAAAGTTAAACTAAAGTTAAACTAAAGTTAAACTAAAGTTAAACTAAAGTTAAACTAAAGTTAAACTAAAGTTAAACTAAAGTTAAACTAAAGTTAAACTAAAGTTAAACTAAAGTTAAACTAAAGTTAAACTAAAGTTAAACTAAAGTTAAACTAAAGTTAAACTAAAGTTAAACTAAAGTTAAACTAAAGTTAAACTAAAGTTAAACTAAAGTTAAACTAAAGTTAAACTAAAGTTAAACTAAAGTTAAACTAAAGTTAAACTAAAGTTAAACTAAAGTTAAACTAAAGTTAAACTAAAGTTAAACTAAAGTTAAACTAAAGTTAAACTAAAGTTAAACTAAAGTTAAACTAAAGTTAAACTAAAGTTAAACTAAAGTTAAACTAAAGTTAAACTAAAGTTAAACTAAAGTTAAACTAAAGTTAAACTAAAGTTAAACTAAAGTTAAACTAAAGTTAAACTAAAGTTAAACTAAAGTTAAACTAAAGTTAAACTAAAGTTAAACTAAAGTTAAACTAAAGTTAAACTAAAGTTAAACTAAAGTTAAACTAAAGTTAAACTAAAGTTAAACTAAAGTTAAACTAAAGTTAAACTAAAGTTAAACTAAAGTTAAACTAAAGTTAAACTAAAGTTAAACTAAAGTTAAACTAAAGTTAAACTAAAGTTAAACTAAAGTTAAACTAAAGTTAAACTAAAGTTAAACTAAAGTTAAACTAAAGTTAAACTAAAGTTAAACTAAAGTTAAACTAAAGTTAAACTAAAGTTAAACTAAAGTTAAACTAAAGTTAAACTAAAGTTAAACTAAAGTTAAACTAAAGTTAAACTAAAGTTAAACTAAAGTTAAACTAAAGTTAAACTAAAGTTAAACTAAAGTTAAACTAAAGTTAAACTAAAGTTAAACTAAAGTTAAACTAAAGTTAAACTAAAGTTAAACTAAAGTTAAACTAAAGTTAAACTAAAGTTAAACTAAAGTTAAACTAAAGTTAAACTAAAGTTAAACTAAAGTTAAACTAAAGTTAAACTAAAGTTAAACTAAAGTTAAACTAAAGTTAAACTAAAGTTAAACTAAAGTTAAACTAAAGTTAAACTAAAGTTAAACTAAAGTTAAACTAAAGTTAAACTAAAGTTAAACTAAAGTTAAACTAAAGTTAAACTAAAGTTAAACTAAAGTTAAACTAAAGTTAAACTAAAGTTAAACTAAAGTTAAACTAAAGTTAAACTAAAGTTAAATTAAAGTTAAACTAAAGTTAAACTAAAGTTAAACTAAAGTTAAACTAAAGTTAAACTAAAGTTAAACTAAAGTTAAACTAAAGTTAAACTAAAGTTAAACTAAAGTTAAACTAAAGTTAAACTAAATTTAAACAAATCACTCTGGAGCAGTTTTCAATGATACGTCGTGTTGGACACCGGCAGAATGTATTTTTCTTTGAAATCGGCCGATCGGCTGCAACTGGTCCAGGAGAACTCTACTTGCAAGTTGAAGATGAGCAAATCGCGGAGCTCGTTCACTGTTCCGTCGTGAAGTTGGTATAAAATCAAATTGCATATATGATATTGGATAGATGTGAGTGATATGTTTCATACATGATATATATCATTTACTAATCAGAAGATTAGTAAATATATAATTTTTCATTATAAATTAATCTTAATTATTATCTAAATATACTTTTTTAATCATTAATATAAGTAACCAATATGTAAATGATAATTTATTTTCAATGCATAATTTAATTTAGTGAAAATTCTCAACTAAATTCTAATAATCTAGATACAAACTATGGTCCCAAATATATATCCCTACGATATCGGACTTACATATCTAAATACCATAATCTTCAAACAGCCACATGAAGGAAACATCATTCAGTTTGACCGATGGTCAAACTGCGGCCGCATCTCCATTCCGCAACCGTTCTCATAGCTCCGTTAGTCGATTTACAAATTGAACATGAAATCTCTTTAATAGACACATTTCATTCACGTCTTACTGAACATACCTCCTCTTAGCTACTTCCTCTTCTGCCGACAGCCTTCACCTCAATGTACTTCTAGTATTCAATCTATACTTACTTCACGACCTACTTCACTACTTCCACCTTTACTAACTTCATCTTCACATATATTTACTCCAACTTTAACACTTTTGCCAACTTTGTCACTACCCCAGCGAGCTACTCTACCATCTCAATTTCATTCTACTTTGGCCTAGATTACCAATTTTAAAAACCAGACGGTCATCACTTTTTTAACAGATTATTAGTATTTTAAAATTAAATTTTAAAAGTAATTCTATTGGTACAAAAAGTATACATATATCTTATTAAGTATCTGATCACATAATCGAGGCAAGTTTAACTTTTTAAATAGATATTAAATAGATATTGAATAGATATTAAATAGATGTTAAATATATATTAAATAGATGTTAAATAGATATTGAATAGATATTGAATAGATATTATATAATAGATAAACTTTGAAAAAGTGTAAATACAAATTTTATTTAATAATTGTAAAAAATATATTTAATACCTGGAATATATAGCAAATGAATTTGATTACAATATAATTTATTTATTGTTGTAGTCTGAATTAATGAATATCAGATTACATCTAACTGATCTATTAAAGTGCCTATGTTTATCTATCCCCATACAATGTAATGTATAAATGGAGGCTACCCACTGGGTAGTACCCACTATTATATCAATTGCACGTAGGATAGTGTTTGATCAATTGATCATAACAATATTTTCAGAATAAAACAATTACTTTAGAATAAGTACCCAGTTAGAGCTATATTAATTATTGTGTATACATTTACTTCCTTATATAACGCGGTATGAAAAGTCCATACCGTCGTACATTTGTTATCTTTATAATAACACGAGGGCGTATAGCTTATACGATATAACAATACAGGTATGTAGGTGTATTTTATCTGTATCGTAGAGATCGCTATAAGATCGGTTACATTATTGACAGTAGTTCAACATCGTATACAGATATCCGTGCAAGTACCTAATAATATTCGAGTATCTGCAAACGTCTTTATGCGGGCGACACGAGCGACTGATAATCACTGAATATTGATTCAGTAGCGTTTGAATTCTGTATCGCGAAAAGTTGATTTATATCATCGTTAAAAACGGTGAAAACATGCCAACGAATACCTACACCGAAGCTGGCCTACGACGAATGTATATTTACCTAGACGGTAACGCCGTTTAGATCTTATACCCGAGATATGGTTTAGAGTTCCCTTCTAAGTCAGGTGTAGTAAAAATGTGTCGTCGTCCATAAATTCAATTATAAAAACTTTATTTTTAAGAACTAATTATAGAGTAGGTGAGTTATTTTAAAAGTATGATACGTGGAGTTAAAAATGGAATATTGACTCAATAGTTTCATTATTTGACGGAATACAACAATAATTTGAAATACAATCTTTTTAGACATCAAATTGACGTAATTACTACACCGTTTATATTAGTACGTAGGTAAATTATAGTATTTAGGTTTATTTTTATAGACATTTAATTATATTATGACCTTACAAACTATGTATTCATACCTTAATCTAAAAATACCGCATTTATATAAACAAATGATTACTTTTTAAGTACAGTATTGATTTTTTATTTATGGTGCAACCAGTTTCACATGTAATATTTCATATAAATATTATTATACACCATTCTAACTAATCATAACACATATGCTCTAATCCTGCAACTACATATATTTATCACTGGAATGTTTTATCATAAACTCTTCATTCATAATCTTTATTAATTATGGTTTAAAATATAAAATAAATAATTATGAAATCAATATTAAATTAAATTGATTTTGATATCTAGTCGAATCTTTTATGAATATTTTATTACATTTTATTACATAATTACATAATATGCTTATTAAAGCTAATCGTATTACATTAATTATACTCATAATGGTATTTTATAAAATCCAATGAGATTATTACATTTAGTAACTAGTTTCTTTTGTGAAAACATAAATCTCATACCATGAATAAGAAATAAATGTAATGTACATTGAACGACAAAAAACTTTGATAAAATATCATTTTGCCCTTGTTGACATCTGAACATTTTCTGCAGCTGATTCGACATCTTTTTAATCTCCGTTGACGCGTGTACACCTCTCTAGTGCATTTAGTAACCATAGTAACCTAAATGCAGGCAGCTGATCGTAAGAAGAACTCGCCGACTGATGTAAAAGAGCAATGCGCATACCGAAATAAAACTTTGTCGACGTCGTCGATTTCAAGGTCGAATACAATTTCTAATGACATTGAAACCAATAAAATGTTAGTATACAATAACATATAATTTAATGAATGAACACATATTTAGTGGGTTATAGTACTCATATTATTTTAAAATAATGTATCTAGTTTATTACAACTGAATCCTCCCTCCTTCCCTCCATCCCTCCATCCCTCCCTCCCTCACTCCCTCCCTCCCTCTCTCCCTCCCTCCCACCCTTGCTTCCTCCCTCCCTCCCTCTCTCCCTCCCTCCCTCCCTCCCTTCTTATAACTCTCATTCACTATTTCTCTCTCTCTCTATTACAATATGTATATGTATATATATATATATATATATATATATATATATTCACTTTCTACAGGTATATTATAAGAAAGCTAAAATATATTTATAAACATCACGAATCTAGGCTTAGAAATTTATAAACATCTATATATAGATATATTCATACACATATATAAGCTTCTGTGAATAAGTACAGAATTACATAACTAATAATAGAAAAAACACCTTTAACATGGTAAACAATATGGCTATCCAATTCGTATATTCTTAATATTGATTTTGTTAATAAAACTCATTATGTTAAATGATTTTAATAAATTAATTATTAGCAGGTATAATCAAGTTTTATTATATATTTATTTATGTAATGGTTATATTTGACTATGTTATTATTTAAATAATTATAGTTATTGTAAGTATAACCAATAAAACCAATTACTTTGCCTGATCTCGGATATAAATAATAATAATGTAATATTGCTAATTGTCACTATTATAAATTCAATTCCATTAATACCGAGTACCACTGTAACCAACCAACTACACGTTATGCTTGCAGTGTAAGCAGACGTCATTCACCTTCGCGAATTCGAGGCTCTGCCCGCCACACTTCCTGTTTCTCTCCGACGTCTCTCGCCGTTGCCGGACTAGCCGACCTTCAAGTGGACTTGCCGCCGTCCAGTTTGTCGACCTCGTCGTCTCCGCTAATGACCTCTGGTGGTATCGGCGGTGAGCACTTCCTCTCCAAGTCGCAGGAAAATAGGGGTGAGTTACCGTCGGAGTTTTAATGTGGATGCGAGGTTCCGAACGAGTGAGCCTAAAGTGAATATGAACTATAAATCTGTTAGCAATGACTAATTAAACTAAAGACGCGTAGCTCTTAGGCACGGAGTGAAAGTTCAAGTAGTTATTTTAATTTGACTAAAACAATGGTACCTATGTATCATTTGGAGGGTGAAAATAAATTTCTGTGAATTGTAATTCTAAATCGAGTTATAACCGTATATTTAAATGTAATTGTCTATGAGAGAAATTTTAGATGATTTCAGATTGGCTAAATTGACTTCCACATATAGGAAGGTTAATAGAATGCAGTACAAATATTGTATCATTACTAATATTGATAGTTGTAATACTGAGTATTATGTATCTATATACACACATTACATTTATTTCCATAATAAAATTAATAACTCTAATATATAATGATCATATGTTATATAATTCTGTTACATACAATTAAGTATGATGGAGTTATTACCATTAAATGAACGATTCAATTACATTGAACAGGTGGAGTTAATCTTTTATTTATTTTCTCATTAGAAATAGTCATTATTAATGGAAGAGCATTTCTGGAGGTAGAGCTGTCATGTAAATATTTAATAATACTCATATATAGAGTATATTATATATGATCGCATTGTCATAATGTCCTATAACATCATTAATATTGCATAAAAAATTGGAAAGCACATCATATAACAGTTAATAGTTAACATTTAATGCAGATTTTGCTAAAGTAAGATTTATATGAAAATAACATGAAAAGGACATGAAAATACAGATGACTCATAGCGTTGACATTTAACAATTTTATTGCATTTTTAAATAGTTTCTTTAGAATTTCTCAGAATATTTAAAACCACAATTACATAATTTAAATGATATTAATTATGCTATATTATTTAATCTATTTTTTAAAATTATCTTATTAATTAATTAAAGTTAACCAATGATAAATCATAACGTAACAAATAATTTGACATTTCCTTAATCTATAATTAAATAAAACCAGACTAGACCTTTTATGTATATCTTACATTAGCAATGCCTGGTTGTTTCGAAATATTGTTCATAAGATGTAGTTATATGTAGTTATAGAGGTATTTTTCTTCTTTAGAAATTAATATTATAACTTCGAGTAACTTTATTTAAAATATAAAATATGAGAGTTTGTAGATTTTATATATTTTATATTATAATTTAATGGTAATTGATAAATTTAAATCAACATATTATTGCTAATTAATCAGCATATAAAATTGGCTATTTATTCATACAATATTGCAATATTAATTTTATAGTTTATGCTTACTTGACTTGTGGTGAATACAGTGAATAGACAGTTAACATTCTATTATAATCAGCCTGCAGTTGTTTATGTAAGTCATTTTAATAAGTTGTTTTCACTAAGAGACTGGTGACTATTCTGATTAAAAGGAATTCGTCGTTTATTAATCACAAATGCAAATATACCACTATAAGCTTCTATAGAAATATATAATCTTCTTTGATTGGTAAACAAAACTTCGCAAATCACTAAATACACATCAAACTATTTCTCATCGTATTGCATACAATGTAAGAAGTGAAATTTGACCTCAATTTATTCATCGCAGAAGAAAGCAGCTATCTATCCATGGGAACTCCACTCTCCACCACAAAATCCTATGATTATTTTGATATGTCTCCGGCGAATATAGGTTTCAATTCCTATGTTATTACAATTGTTTAAATTTGTACTATTTACGCTGCATTTTCTTTGTATTATTTCGCTATAAATAGTATTAAACTTTATGTTAATATTCATTACAATTCGAATGACTTTGCGTTTAATGATGTATTCAATTACAATTGTATTCTGATGTTGAAATATAAATATTTATATATTCACTGCTATAATCTGTAATATAAATATAAATATTAATAAAATGTATCTTGACTATCATACTAAAAAGAGATAGATTCAAATAACTCCTTATAATCTCTTTTGCAGAACCCTCTTTGGATATGAATTCAGCTGGAACCGAGTACTTTGACATGAAACCAACTTCACTTGAAACCGTTCAGGAAAAACTTCAAAGTTTGTATTTTTAGTGTTAACTAGTTTATTAATGTTTAGATAACTTCAAGGTAATATTTTATATAATATATTTAACATCTGCAAAAAAATTGAAATTTGTTTCATTTTTAAAATGTCGGGACTGCAATATAATAATATTTAATGGCTAAGATTTCATTTACTTTAAGATGAACAAGCTTACTCGAACATCAGTACTCAGAACTTCAATAAAATCTCAGAAAGATTATCTTCGTTAGTTTTTATTATAAAATATTGACATCACTTCGATAATAATAATTAATGAACATATTGACTTATACTTATACATACATTTATATATAATAATAACTAAATGGAAAACGATAATGATATTATTTTCTAAAAGCGTTAAAAATTTAATTAAGAAATAAATATTCTCACAATAATAATACTTATAAATGGTTAATGAATTACATAATATTTCTCTTTAATTATCTCCGAAGCTTTTAAGCAATATTAATGAAACTGAAATAATATCCGGAATAAAACATCTCTCAATAGATTAATTCTTAAAAATATTCCAGTTTTCCATTACCTGTTAAAAATAGTGAAGTATATTATCGTTGATTATATTATCTGGTATTGAATTGCAGATTTTCCGACGAGGTAGTTTGCGAAGAATTACCGAAGAGAGCTTACTCAGTCGGCAGTAAAGCATCCGCTCTCGCAGCCAGATTACGCAACCAAATTGATGACACTCATAAATACAGTTTAAAAATAATTTAGTTTAAAAATGACAATGCGTCTATTATTTGACACTTTCCATGTTATGTTAACTTTTAATGATAATGTTCGGGGAACAATAGGCATATTGTATCAGATGTTAACTAATAAGATTTCCTACATTAAGAGTATTCTCATGAAATTCGTGAGATTGCGATGAGTGTCTTAATTTGTAAAAGTAGTTTGAATTGTTTTTAGTAATCCTTATGAATAATGCACAAATCGCAATGATCATGATCTCACAGTTCATTAAAGAAGTCAATAATTAAGTCATTAAGTCAATAATTAAGTCATTAAGTTCTCTGATTACTGTATGATTACTCTGATTCAATACTCTTAAACTATAGTCGTAATCTGAAACATTTATTGATTAGATACAACGAGGACATATTCTTTTGAGGGAAACACCGAACAATCCGATTACTATAAATCATCTTCGGCTCCTCATCTTCCTTTTGATCCGAATTTCTCAAATCGTGATTCAACTCTTTTCATGGAAGTTGACTTTATAAGGTTGATATATAATTCCAGCTTGCACCAAATCTCAAGAGTTAGTTAAATCGTTTACGTGGTATTCACATGTTTAGTTATTGAAAATATTAAACTTGCTTTACTCTTGCTTTTGCACTCCTGAATTTTAAATCAATTCTATTTCATCATTAAATCAATTCCACGCCTTTTATAAATTATAATTGCGCACTGCGCGTTCGCAGGGAACCCCAACCGAGTCATCAGTACCTCAACAGACCACGATCCCACAGCCACGGACACAAAGATCTTAAACAGAGAACGCAAAACTTTAACAGGTCCTTTAATAGGAATTCACGCAATATATTCAATTAGATTAACTAATTGGAAATGTTGAACAAATTAAATATGAAGACGATGTTCTTTCAGTTATTAGATATAGAATAGCATTATCGTAGATAATCATTCCACCAATACTGGCAATAATGTTTAAATTTAATTGACTTCAGGTCTCATAGAATTCATTACCATTCAATGAGAGGTTATATAATTATAGTGCTAAGGAACACTGTACAGTAAAACTATCTGAAAGTATATCTATTTCTAGTAAACCTCGAACGGGTATAACTTTATATAAATTATAAGCTCGAGTTAACCTAGCTAAGTAAGTTGATTCGATTGCAGTTCCTCGCTGCTTAAGAACTCTGCAGAAAATTGCAATTCGGTGCTGGTCTCCACGGTGACGCATAGCAATAGTACAATGCCTCGACAACGCACTAGGACCATTTCACAGGTACATTATTTCTTTCTTGACCTCGATGATAAATTGCGTCCATATTCTCTCATATTATTTATCTATCTTTTCATAAGTTATTCACCTCAGATATATTAAATGGAGTTATAAATATAGTATAAATTATAGACATCTGACTAAAGTTATATATTCTTATTCTTTATATAATTTCAATACTATGTATTTGCATCTATATTTACAAGCTATTTTCTAAATAAATACGTGATCATTTATTAGTAGTTAATATCTTTTGGTTTTAATTTGTTGCACAATGCTAACAGGACAACTATCGACCACGTACTTCAAGTTTCGGTGAGGTAATGCGTCCACGATCGTCTTCAAGTGGTCAGAGGTCATCTATACAAAGACCTTATATATCACATAATCGAGGTAAATCATAGATAAATGAATTTTTATACAATCAGATTTTAAATCATATAATAATATAATATATATATACCATCGCTTATATTTTGAATATGTATTAATCGTAAATATTACCAGTTACAGATAATATTGCCTATGTCGATATCACCTTAAATAATACGTTAGTACAATACAGTTACATGGAATCAATCCCTCTGGCTTTATATATCATTAAGGTATTTTCATATCATCGCAGAGATTACGTAAACACGAGCTGTGGATCTGTAGCCCCTTTCGCAGAAAACAAATCTCTTCAGCGAAAATCAAGTTTGATTGGTTAGAGAAACTTGAATCAATGTATTGATTTCTTATTAAATATAATCTTTTAAGGGTATGAGTAGTGTAAAGTGGAACACAAATTGTCTACAATTTTTTTATTTAATATTGTATAATTATATTATGTTATAATTAATTGATATAAGATACTTGTTATTAGGTCAAATATTAACAAGTATTACTATCAAAAAGTAAACTTTTTATAAGCTCATTTTTAAAAAACATTTAAAAATATTATACCGGGAATAACAGGGTCCAAATGAACTAGATTTTGTATATTAAAAAAATACGATATATGTAATTTATACATGTATTAAGATTGTTTAAAATATGGAATGGAATAGCGGGCAATGCCAGGTATATAGCATCTAGTGTTTATATATATGTTAATATTATTTTACTAGTATAATAAATATGATTTATGTTATAAATATATATATATAGATGAATACAGTTTTTGAATTGTATATTCAATTAATAATGTAATACAATTCAAAAATTCACTTTAAATATGTTAACTAACAATAATTTCAGGAATTAATATCCATCATTTATTCAATAATACATTAAATTATGTATTATATATAATATATTAATACATAACAATATTAATTTGTTTGTAATATCCAATATTATTAAAGTTGTTTTAAATCAGAAAATATTTTTATAAATAATGTAATATGTTTTCCTTTGTTAAGAAATATACTAATATATCAATATTATATCATGCATGGTATTAAATATTATATATATATATAATTAATATCTTCAGAATTATAGGTATATTGATAGAGTAATATTTTCTATATTAAATACATGTTAAAATCTATTTTTAGATGCACTTAATCCTTAAATGTTACTATCAAGTGATAATTAATTATGACAGTGATATTACAATAAGTTAAATTAGATATAGTGATATTATTTTCATCGTTTTAGTCTAATTTCCATCCAATAACTAACAATATTCATAAGCAATTCGAAATACAGGAAGTGATACGTCAAATGAGAATTTGCAACCACAGAATTCCTCTAGTCTCACCGATTACATGATATTTGAACCCTCGTCAAAAACGTCCTCTTCCTCCTCGTCCTCCTCCGCCATTGCCACTACCGTCAATCAAAATAAGATTCGCGTCGTAAACACAACGCTGCGATCGGAGTCCGAGAGCTCACACCGAAACATCTACGCTAACGTCGAGGCCAAACATCCCTCGAGACCCGTGCCGACGCCACCCTCTCAACAACAAGATACACCCCCTTATCAACAAGCCACGCCTACTAAACCACCGGCCTCCGTTCCGGCGCAGCTCCCAATATGTCAACAACCCGAACAATTCAGCGAAGCTGCGGCGATTAAAACTAGTAATCAGGGCGTTCCTCCAGCGACTAATCCAGGTAAACGGGACACACCCATGAGTAAACAAGCCACGCCCCTGCATCAGCGCCGACCGGTATTGATGAACTGCGAACTCGACTGCTCGATGGATCTCAACGAACGCCCGTTACTCCCAGACAACGCAGTCACCGATCCATTTAACTTGGGCGCGAAGGAGTCGACTCCGGCATCTCGCGAAGCCCCTCCCGTGGCATCGAGTAACCCGCCTCCCGCCACCACCGCCGGCGTAGAGCCCAGCCCGCGACACCGACAGGATAATCTAACGCCGTCGGAACGGCTAGTATTCGAAGACGAGGGTCGAGTGAAATCGCAAATACTCGACCTCCAGTTGACCTACGCTCAGCTAGATATGGCCGAAGGAGGGGTATGCGCAGTTTCAGTCTGTCCGTCCCATGCTTCCTTATCGGCGTCCTCTACACCTTTGGCGCGGCACTCGGCGCACAGCCCCGACTCCGACCTATTGCCCGGATACACTCAAATCGACTTCTCCGAGTCGCCCCAGCGCCACTTGAAAACAGGATGTTAGAGCCGGTTTCCGTGGCAACGAGCGCGTAAGCGATCGCCGACGCCACCTATATTTAACAACACCGTTACTACCGTGTTTTCGATTAACAGATACCTTAATACCCGCGTTGTGGATTTGCCGTTTCACCACCTTTGCATTAACGTCCTGTATATAGACCCCACTTGCTCAAAGAACCACCGATGCCGGAATGCGAAAACCCGTTGAACCGAGGAGAGGTTGCGACCTTTGGGCGCGCATTTCTTTGTTACGAGTATCCATTTCAGATTTCGGACGATATTATAAACTAGCTTCTGTTACTTGTTACCGGAGCGGCTGTGTTCGTCGTTAATTGACCTTTGACCTTGATCGTTGTCTCACCTCTTATGTAAGCTCTCGCGTTATGGTCCCAACAATTAATTACCTATTAATTACTTATTAACGTGTATACATCATCGGATAGTATTTATAAATACTTTTTTTATAAATAATAAACTATGCGGTATACATATACAGGTATAACTGCCTATAACAGAACTAGTTGTTTGAGTTATTATTTTCTTTTAAAACTTTATCCTTCATGATATTGATATTTCAGTTATTATTGTTTAATTAAATTGAATAATCATACACTTTGAATTTGTGGCCTGATATTAAATATGGCAATAAATAAAGAAAACATATTCGAAATAGAAATAAACACAACCCTAATAACAGTTTATGATTTAATATTGATAATTGTATTATGTCCAATTAATAATTATTAAAAATCATTATTTTGATTACAATTGTATATTATAATATAGATTTGCATAAGGTATAATGCATAAACTTATGCATTAATAGTTATTATTTTACCCACAAATTTCAATACGTAAAAATACCTAGAATAGGGTGAATGTTATCTGGTGATATGCTTATTGGTCGTTTATATCCTTGGTGAATATAAGATCTTATTTATCAAATTTACAGAACACTAGATCAATATTAAATTAAGATTTTTATCAAATATATATTTTGGTGAATGTCATTTTCTGTCAAATAATATTTATTATATATAAAATCAAATCTGACTACGTGACAATGGCTAGATAAGCTGTGAACTGTCCTACATTGTTTACAAATAATTTTATTTTTATAATTTTCATGTCTGGTTCATACATGGGAGATTATTAAATATAGCTATTGCATTGATATCAATAAAAATTCTACTAGTTTCCGATGTAAATAGAAAAATATGGAGAAAATGTAAATTTATTTTCAATATACAATTTTTTCATATCATTTATATTGAATAAGTATCATTTATTTGATACCTGAAGTGTAAATAATAATTAAATATTTGAATATTATATTTTGATCGTATTAGCCAATATTATCGAATTAAGTTAATTTTGGATTTTGATTATTCATATATGGTTGATTTTTAAATATAGGTGCATACACTTTATTATAAATAATATGTTTACTTTTTAACTAGTATGTATTTAATAAATAAATATAACAATACTACTATTTATCATTAATTATTATTATTTAAATAATATTTACTAATATTATTATATGCACTTCAATTTTAGAATCAATTTAAAAAATATTATGCTTATTTGTTAGAGTAATGCTTATTTGTTTAGAATATTAAAATGTGTTATACTATCTTTATAGTATATAATAGGGTATATATTTGGAAATATCTGCGTGTAATAAATACAATCTACATTGAGATCAAAGAATATATAAAACATTTAAATCATTAACATATTTGAAAATATCTATGATTAATAAATAAAAGCAATATCGAGATCTATAAAATAATATGAATTTATGAGATCTATAAAAATATTTATAAAATTTAAATAAACCATGTATGAACTACAAAGACATGAACATTATAAAAATGTGAGCTTTATGAAGCCATTAGATATATAGATATTAAATTATAATTCATTTAAATTTAATTTATAAAAAACTTCTTTAAGTGGGCATTTCTGAGTTAATCGATAATTAAATTTATTTCTTATAAATAATTTGTATTCAATATAAATATCTAGGATATGAGTAACACTCTGAAATTTTAGATATAACTAAAATGAAGAAGTCTTACAAAATTAAATTATTTGGAATCTTAAAACTTTGAATGCATGATAACATAATCCATTGTATCAATTCACTAGTATAGCATAACATAAATAATAGTTATTACCATATTAATATCAAGATATGTATTTCTATATTAGTCATGACTATATATATAGCCATGACTAACATAGAAATACATATCTTATATATATATATATATATATATATATATATATCTATATATATTAGAGAATATATTCTCTAATAAGATAATATTGTAGACTATACTAATGTCTAACTAATCCCTAATGACATTCATATATATCACATCCTTAACCCAATATTTACACCTACCACTTCATACTTAATCCATATTGCTCTTTTCTATAGCATCATATTTAGATCAATATATGTATTGTAGTTTTTTTATCTACCAAACATATTATATATAAATTTATATTATTGTATCTCACAAATAAATATCCATATAGTGAGTACTAAAATAAAATTAGAATTATAAATATATTATATAAGCCAAAATACACATCCTATAAATACTTGAAAATAGCGTATAAGTAAATAATAGTGTATATATGACTAGTTAATAATATACAATGCATATTAATGGTAGACGTGTTGAATGAGGGAATATATATCTTTACATATATATCTTTACATATATATATATTTACATATATATCTTTACATATATATATATATCTTTACATATATATCTTTACATATATATCTTTACATATATATATTTACATATATATCTTTACATATATATATTTACATATATATATCTTTACATATATATATTTACATATATATATGTACATATATATATATATTTACATATATATTTACATATATATCTTTACATATATATCTTTACATATATATATTTACATATATATCTTTACATATATATATTTACATATATATATCTTTACATATATATATATTTACATATATATCTTTACATATATATATATATTTACATATATATCTTCACATATATATATATCTTTACATATATATATATTTACATATATATCTTTACATATATATATTTACATATATATCTTTACATATATATCTTTACATATATATCTTTACATATATATCTTTACATATATATATTTACATATATATCTTTACATATATATATTTACATATATATTTTTACATATATATCTTTACATATATATCTTTACATATATATATATTTACATATATATCTTTACATAAATATATTTACATATATATCTTTACATATATATCTTTACATATATATCTTTACATATATATATTTACATATATATCTTTACATATATATATTTACATATATATCTTTACATATATATATTTATATATATATATTTACATATATATATATTTACATATATATCTTTACATATATATCTTTACATATATATATTTACATATATATCTTTACATATATATATTTATATATATATATTTACATATATATCTTTACATATATATCTTTACATATATATCTTTACATATATATATTTACATATATATCTTTACATATATATATTTATATATATATATTTACATATATATATTTACATATATATATTTACATATATATATTTACATATATATATTTACATATATATATTTACATATATATCTTTACATATATATCTTTACATATATATCTTTACATATATATCTTTACATATATATCTTTACATATATATATTTACATATATATATTTACATATATATATTTACATATATATATTTACATATATATCTTTACATATATATATTTATATATATATATTTACATATATATCTTTACATATATATCTTTACATATATATCTTTACATATATATCTTTACATATATATCTTTACATATATATCTTTACATATATATATTTACATATATATATTTACATATATATATTTACATATATATATTTACATATATATCTTTACATATATATATTTACATATATATATTTACATATATATCTTTACATATATATCTTTACATATATATCTTTACATATATATATATATATATATATTTACATATATATATTTACATATATATCTTTACATATATATCTTTACATATATATCTTTACATATATATATATATATATATATATTTACATATATATCTTTACATATATATATATATATATATATATTTACATATATATATTTACATATATATCTTTACATATATATCTTTACATATATATCTTTACATATATATCTTTACATATATATCTTTACATATATATATATATATATATATATTTACATATATATCTTTACATATATATATATATATATATATATTTACATATATATCTTTACATATATATCTTTACATATATATCTTTACATATATATCTTTACATATATATCTTTACATATATATCTTTACATATATATATTTACATATATATATTTACATATATATATTTACATATATATATTTACATATATATCTTTACATATATATATTTACATATATATATTTACATATATATCTTTACATATATATCTTTACATATATATATTTACATATATATCTTTACATATATATCTTTACATATATATCTTTACATATATATATATATATATATATTTACATATATATATTTACATATATATCTTTACATATATATCTTTACATATATATCTTTACATATATATATATATATATATATATTTACATATATATCTTTACATATATATATTTATATATATATATTTACATATATATATTTACATATATATATTTACATATATATATTTACATATATATATTTACATATATATATTTACATATATATATTTACATATATATCTTTACATATATATATTTACATATATATATTTACATATATATCTTTACATATATATCTTTACATATATATATTTACATATATATCTTTACATATATATCTTTACATATATATCTTTACATATATATATATATATATATATTTACATATATATATTTACATATATATCTTTACATATATATCTTTACATATATATCTTTACATATATATATATATATATATATATTTACATATATATCTTTACATATATATATTTATATATATATATTTACATATATATATTTACATATATATCTTTACATATATATCTTTACATATATATATATATATATATATATTTACATATATATCTTTACATATATATATTTATATATATATATTTACATATATATATTTACATA
>OZ038315.1:8866146-8876146 GCA_964035775.1 Osedax frankpressi | reverse complement strand
TATACAAATTTTCACATGATATTATTGATCTGCTTTCAAAACAGTTACTACATATGCTGCTTGCTATATATAATATACATATATATATATATATATATATATATATATATATATATATATATATATATAATATAGTATACTTAAAAAGGCATAGTTTGTAAGGAATACGATATTGACGTTAACCTTGTACACTGTACACTGTACATTGTACATTGTAAATTGTACACTGTACATTGTACAGTATTAACTGTTCAATTTACAATTTACATTGTACACATATGAATATAAGTTTGTTATCAAAGCGCACATTCATCATTTATAATAAATGATAGACTTTGAATTTATTTTTATAAATTAAATATGAAAATATATATTATTCGTCTTATAAATTAATTGTTATTGTACAATGTATATAGTCTAAATGTAGTTGTCAATTCATACTTTTAAATATTAAATGTATTCAACCTCGATAATATTATAATATACTTCTTATTATAAATAACACTTAAGTAATATTATTTATAGTAATATTAGATTTAAGTCTATAACTTAAATTATTTCTTTTATGCATAATATTCGAAGAATGAATTAACATATTTTAAATAAAAGTGTAATATTTAAGTAATTATACGCAATTAAAAGTGATGAAATATTATATAATTTAATTTTTATAAATAATTATAAATTTAGGTTTTTACAAATATCATAGTCCATTGTAGTGGTTGGTTTAAGATAAAAGGTCCATCTTAACGTGATATTAATCCATTTTTAGCTATTATTTTGTTTAGATTTTTATTTGGAAAATATATAAACATGGTTTTTCAATAAAAATTCATCCATCGAGTCTTTAATAATAAGTATTCACAAAACAACTAAATAGAGTATAACAATGGTTATAGGATAAAGTTGAACATATTTAATATATATATATATATTATTGAAAATATAGCAGTAAGCATATAGTTGGTCATATATATATATATGTATATATATATATATATATATATATATATATATATATATATGTAATTATATATTAATTAGTAGTTTTCTAAGTAGTTTAATATATATGGGTATGTCTCATCCATTTTGATAATAATATTATATGTGTATTAATTATGTACTTTATTTTACTATTATTTCATAGAATAAATATATATTATATTTACTTTTATATTTATATTGTTTCAAAGTCAATATTATTAATTATTATACATTCGAATGGAATATTTCTGTGCATTAATTAGTGAGTGTTAATTATCATAATTACATAGTTACATAATATGTTTATTAATATGATATTATTTCTCAATAGGATATTTATATGTGCGATATATGTTATACATATATTCCAATAAACCTGATGATGAAGCCATTACAAAATATTATATAATTATTTCAAATCAAAAATAAACCTATTATATTTATAATATAAATCAAATATATGTTCACTTTTATTATATAACAAAAAAGATAAAATTACCTGAATGATTTCCTGCATTATATATTAGTCTGATATTGTAAGTATAAATTAAATTCCCAAAAGTTTCTGTTATTGTATGTGCTTAATTCAACGAATACGCTATAATACTGTACTTTCTTCGCTTTATTTGTATCAGTATGTTTTAATATAACGGGTACCATTTAATAGTGACGATAATGCATATTTAATTCCCCGTTAATCGTAAAGATAATTCCAATAATAAATAATTCCTTGATAAAGAAATGACCTGGAAATATCGGCATATAATTACAATTTTAACAATTTGGTGGCATTATATAATCGTATTGTTATTAAATGTCATATTGTTACATAACATTTCTAGTATTCTTCAAATGAGTAATAATATGTTATTAAAAATAATGATCACCAGATATTTCGAGTTGTATTCAGATATACGACTATCATAACTGTATATATTATGTAGGTAGTTTATAATGGTTTTATATAATAATATTATAACATATACATAAAGGTAGGTCAGAAAGTATACAAGACGGACTCTTCTCTATTACCATTTACTTATATGTTATTATTACTCATAATTCTGCTTATTAATATTAATCACATGAGATAGCGAGACTATATTATATACGTAAATATATATATATATATATATATATATATATATATATATATATATTATATGAAAACACACATTCAACACTAGAATACATATTAATTGATTAGTGTTATTAGCGTAATGTATAAATATATATATAGCTGTGCATATGTATGTATGAAAAAGATCATTAAAAGGTTACAAATATATTATATTTGTGTAAATACAAATTTATATATACCTACATTTAAATACGATCGATATATTCGATATTTATATAATATTTTATAATAATTTTTCAATCTAATATATATTTATATATTTATAGATTTTTTATACTTTATAAATTTAAAATATATTTTTCCAGAATACCTTTATTTTCATATAGAATATGTATTTACAATATAACTATTTATATATACTATATAACCTATATTTTACACTTTAGATTTATTGTTTAATGATCACTATTTTGTATACATGAATTTTAGATGACACTTATATCTTATATGGTATTTATTTTTCTACGTGACATTTTTAATTATTATACTTTTCCCAACTAAATCTTTATTCTTCTACATTTATATTTTATTTGTATATAATATTTTTATAAGAGATTGGAGAGTTTGTTATTTAATAATCTTTATATTTTAAATTTAGTAAAGTAATTAGTTTAAAATTTATAATTAGTTTAACGATTATTAATATAATTATCATTTAATAAACAGCATTTATCATTTAATAAATGTGATTATCTATTATATTTAAATGCGTTGGATTTCTAAAGTTTGACAAAAATTGTGTATACAATAATTGAAATCGATTCCGTGATATTTAGTAGAGAACATTTAATTAAATAATTAATATCAAATAATTTCGAAAATATTAAATAGTCGCTTGTATTAATAACATACACAATCTGCTAAATACGGTTGCCAGTTATAATAGAGGATGTTTATTAATTAATAATCAAACACTTAAACCATATACAATTCACCAACAATTCCTCTGAAAACCTCTTATATTGCATGTTGATTTCCTATTCTAGTTGCGTGCGTTGCGGGCGTTAATCTTGCAACCCATCTTATATCCAATTTCTAGGGAGTTCCCAGTCTTCTATCGATTCAGCGTGATATCTCAAGAATTATTCATAGCAACATTAATTCGATATTCAGGTAAGTGCCCATGTGTTTCAAATAAATGTGATTCCCAGTCGTTTTTATTTGTTTTAAGTATTTCTATATTATCTATGAATCCTAAATAATCATATATGTTAATTAATTTAATTTAGTTTAAAAATATCATATTCGTAGTTTTATACTAATATAATATATTAGTAAATCATAATATATTAGTATAATATATTAGTAAATCATAACTATATATTTATATATGTGTGTGTTTGTGTGTATACATGTATACGGTGTGAGTAGATGTGCCTGGATACGAGTATGTGTGAGTGAGTGTGTTTTGTGAAAATATATGTTTCGTATGTATGTAGTGCATATAAATTCAGATGTAAAAATATACCTAAATTTATAGAAATTGCCACATTGGATAGCTGTATAATATATATTATTTAGTTGTATCTAAGTTACTGTCTTTAATAATAATGTATTTGATATATACTGAAATAACTATTTTGCACGATAAATAATATATATTACAAACAAGATATATATATATATATATATATATATATATATAGATAGTAAGTAACTTTATATGTATATAAACCCAACTGGAGTGGATTACAGAACACAAGTATTCGTCATTAATAAATGAATGTAATAGTAAACATCCCAAATTTCAATATAATATATATATATATATATATATATATATATATATATATATATAATACCCATCATTTAACGTATACTTGTAAGTATATAATAATATCTTCATATAGAGATATTAAAATTATGTTTAATACTAAACTCTAATATTATATAAGTTCTTTATAATGTGTAAAATAGTATTACAATTTATAATGTAGCATAGTTATTAATAATAACTGATTACATGAGATTGGCATATTTTATATCGCCTAGTAACATTTAAAATATCATGTTATTACAAAATTACAAATTACAGTTATATTTATATATATTGAATTGCATAACAATTGTAATGTTCTAATCGGTGACATTATATTTACATAGTTTACTATATAAATTTTATGATAATTCATATCTACCTGAAAACGTAAAAATAAAATGGAATGAAAATATATATATAATATATACTACACTGCAATATGTGAGAAATATATTATATTATATAAACAATCTGCAATAATGGCAAATGTGATATTGCAATTTTATTAACATGACAGGAAATGAATAATTATGATTCAGAGCTTATATAGATATTATGTAATCAAAACGTACTCTACGATTTTATATAGTTATTTATTATTAGAAATACATTATAACATAATAATATAAATTCATGATATGATTAAGTAATATATATTACGTCATTCCAAATGAAGAATTACTCCCTAGTAACAGTATGTATTAGTAATAATGATTATCAGAAATGTTATTAAGATATTTCCTTAAAATAAATATTTAATTATTACTATGGAAATATCAATAAATAATGTATATTTACATATTAAATAAATGTAACTAACATTATATAATACTTAATATTCTAAATAGTATTACGTATGCGTATACATATATGTATGTAGATACAGTAACGTAGAAATACCCGGATGTCCTTGGCCAGTATATATTTCATTGTGTAAATGCATTAATCCTAGACTATTAAATAGTTTTTTCCGCAAATAAGACGATTGCGATGATCCTCGTTATTGACTTACTAAAGGCTACTATGGACTCCTTTAGCTTTTATGCTAAATAAGGCTCTGACCGGATATGGCCATACATGACCATATATGACCGGATAGACAACCTAATTACTTTCTAGTTCAATAGTCAAACTCCCTTTCACTGATAATCGTAAAAGTCATAACAGAGTTACAATATATTGACTTACTTCTTATTGGCCATTTCTTCTCGAATAACTAAAAGATTATTATAGAAAATCCACAATTTATCTTCCAAATTGTTCAAATCAATAATGATGATTATTTATATACATACAAATAATTAATTACAATTAATGAAATATATGGTTCATATATATAAATATATATATATATATATATATATATATATATATATATATTTATATAGTTAATCAGTATATTATTACCCATAGTACAACGTTACGTTATATGTATATCGATCGGAAATCAATCAATAGTACAGAGAAGATGTGGTAAGTAAAAAGTTACCTTTGGTAACATCAAGGGAGAATTTAGAGTGCAAGGCGTTTGTGTGTATTCCGCGAATACATTCAGTTTAAGATTAATGAAGTTAATTAAATTCAATAGAAGTGGCTCATCATTTCAGTATCACAGATTTTCATGATGAACTTGACATTTTATAAACATATTCATTTTACGAATATTGATCTTCATATGATATCAAATTAGTGGTATATAATCGTATTGCATTGTATGCTATGCTATGCTATGCTATGCTATGCTATGCTATGGTATGCTATGCTATGCTATGCTATGCTATGCTATGCTATGCTATGCTATGCTATGCTATGCTATGCTATGGTATGCTATCCTATACTATGCTATACTATGCTATACTATGCTATACTATGCTATACTATACTATACTATACTATACTATGCTATACTATGCTATACTATGCTATACTATGCTATACTATGCTATACTATGCTATACTATGCTATGCTGTGGTATGCTATGATATGCTATGGTATGCTATGCTATGCTATGGTATGCTATGCTATTATATGCTGTACTATGGCATGCTATATTATACTATATATACCAGTATTGTATTTTATTTTATAGTAACATCTAATCTTATATAAACCACATAGGAAAGCCTATCCGACATTTGAATTAAAAATACCTTATTAGTATTTCTTTTTATTGTTTATATAAGAAACACTGTTTAACATATAGTGTATATTATACATTGTATAATATACATGGTATAATATACATGGTATAATATACATGGTATAATATACAATGTATAATATACAATGTATAATATACATGGTATAATATACATTGTATAATATACATGGTATAATATACATGGTATAATATACATGGTATAATATACATTGTATAATATACAATGTATAATATACAATGTATAATATACATGGTATAATATACATTGTATATAGACAGTTTATATACAGAGCCGTACAGTGTACGGCATACACATACAAATGTGTATTATATAATAACCATACATGAAAATACAAAGCATTTATTTTAAAATGTATTTAATTTATTACATATATTCTTATACATTTTCTAAGACAATAAGTTCTATTAAACCTTTCAGGTTATTACGCAACATTTATAAAATAACTAATACATGAAGGAATCAATTAGAGTATATATATAAATATATATATATAAATATATATATATAAATATATATATATAAATATATATATATAAATATATATATATATATATATATATATATATATGTATATATTTATTTATCACCTATATTATTATTAATTATTATATCACTCTCACGTCATAATTAGGCAAATATATATATGATTACTCTTTAATATGTGTACATATAATTTGTATATCTACATAGCAATATCAATTATAATGATATATTATACATATATAATAAGTAATGAATATTTAACTGTTATTTTAAATAGCAATATATATATATATATATATATATATAATATACATTAGACATATGTGTTTATTAGAAATTTGCTTAATAGTGTATACGAATATATATTTGATCATCTTATATATAACAATGTTAATATAATAAAAAATGAAAATATTTTTATTTAAATTAATAAATTATATAAATTAAATAAAAGATTATATTTCCTAATGGGATATATAAGATGGGACAATAATGCGAATTGCAGGTCGCCTGTTCAATTCTCTGTAAATTCTACAACATATAGTAGATAAATGATGAATGTTGTATAAGTCAAATGCTTCCCACTCAAATACATATACATACATGCACACACATACACTCATATATACACACATACATACATACACATACACATGCACACATATATATATATATATATATATATATATATATATATATATACAAAATATGCAAGCAAATACATTGAAGAATAATTGTTTATCATATTTAATCATTATTAACTTTACCGTAATGTTGTGATGGATTACTTCTTTAGATACGTAACACATACATACCAATGCATTCAAGACTTCGATATAATCATAAATCTAATTGTTACGAAATATAATAGTTTCACGCTATTTTTAATTACGATAATGAGTGGTGTTTCGATCGGCTATGAGGTTTAATCGACCAATCAGAATCGTTGTTTATATATATGTAGTATTATACAAAGTGTGGTAATATTAGATATCTGAATTATATTTAGTTATAATATAATAATTTAGATACATAGTTATTAAAAAAGTTAATCAAACATTTTTTGTAAACGTATAACATAATATTATTATTAAAATATGTAAAGACAAATAAAATGAAGTCATTCGAAGTATACAATAATTATATGAAAACATATCTAGTCTATATTTAAAATATATTATTTAAAAATAATTTGACTAAATATATTCCCGGTATAAAAAACCCCGGTAAAATATTTATATTTATTTATAATATTTATAATGTATACAATGATTACAGGTAATCTTGGATGTATAGATATTAGTCTAACACACGAAATTTACCTATTATGTATATGTTTAATAAAAGTATAATATATACGAACCATATAACTAATTAAATATATATATATATATATATATATATATACACATACACACTTACGCGCATATACACACACCCACACACACACACACATATATAATTGTTTAGATTTAATATATATTATATATACATATTTTATATATATATATATATATATATATATATATATATATATGTATATATGAATATTTATTTTCGTTGGTGTGTATTTATATTTGTGCCAAGTCTAATGTATTCGTTATGAACTCGAAACTAATGAATCATTTTTTACTACAGGAATTAGATTGATTGCCACGTAATTAAAAAAAAGAATTGTTTTGGATTAAAGCGGCTCGCGGTCATTAATTAAGTGGGCGTGTCTACGTGTGGCGGGTGTGCGTCGGTCCGGCGGGAGCACGCCGCGTTAATCGAGGCGTGCGTCGACTCCGAGTCCAGGGCGCGAATTTGTCTCCCAGCAACCGGCGTCTAACTTGGGCACCCCTCGGTTCTCTACGGAACTCACCGTTCAATTCGCATACCGTACATCGACCCGCACTCTACCGCACTCCACCGCACTCTACCGCATACCCCGTACTCCCTTACCCTTTCCCCGCGCGTCGTCGAGGATAGATCCCGCCCAGTGTAGCCCAAATACTAAACCGCACCCGTTTTCGCGCATATTCGCCATGCCAGTTTGACCGGCGGACGCCCCAAAAACGCCACCGGAAGTCGCCGGCGCCATGTCCACGCTGACCACGAACACCAACGGCGAGTCGACGCGCTCGAAACGCATCAAAGTCTTCCGCAACGGCGACGACTGCAACGGCGGAAAGTACTTCGTGTTGAACAGGCGTCGCATCCGCACTTGGGACTCTTTCCTGCAAGCCGTAACCGTCGACGTGAAGAGCAAGGACGCCGTTAGGAGCATTCGCACCCCGACGCACGGAAGCCGCATCGAAACGCTCGACCAACTGCAAGATCAAAGGCAGTACGTGGCGGTGGGAACGGGCGGCTTCAAGAAACTCGGGTTAGTGGCACGGCGTACGGCGTACGGGGCTCATGTAACGTGCATTCCTGTATTGTTGACGCAGCGATATATTCGATAAGACAATGGCTTAAGTATAGACCAAGTATGAGTAATAATAAAGTTTATATAAAGACTTGATTTTAATATAATTATATCGAATCGTTACTTTACTAAATAGTATATATATGAAGTATTTTTTATTAAAATGTTGTACTACTAAATTAATAATCAAACCTTAAAGATTCATATTATTTTGGTATTGTGTACATGTAATTTTATAATATATATATATATATATATATATATATATATATATATATATATATATATATATATATGTTAGTTATATCATTTTACGATACCGTAGGATTAAAATAGAATACATAACTTCATACTTGCTATACGTGAGTGTATAGGGATCTTGTATTACCTAAATAATAGTTAATGATGAGGTAACAACCTGACCTATATGAGGTAATAATCTGACCTATATTTATTTGCAACGAGGCAATGGAGATTGTCTCAACACTATAAATATTGATTACTAATTATTGATTATTAATAATGAAATCGACATATTTGTCGTAAATAAATATCGTACACTATATATAATTGTATTATTATATACAATATATATAATACGTAGAGAGAAAGTGTATGGTATTACATAGCAATTAGCTGCAGAGAAAATGTGTAGTTATATATATAAATATATCATTAATGCAATATATAATATAATTATAGGTATTTGTATGAATTTCTCTGACTATTTGTTCTCAAGATAGACACACGGATAAGATAAGATATAAATCAGAGTATCGTCAGTTTATATTAATATTTATTAATGTCGCATTCGTCGGAAATTCTAGTCTGGAATATTTCCAAGTACAAACTGGTGAACTTAATGAAAACGGAGTAACGTGTATCCTCACGATGTAAAAAGTAGTAGATAGGTACCACGAGACGTAACCAATATACTCTGGTACTTAACAAACTTCGAGTAATACGTGAGTAGGTATTGGTTGTAATTGTTTCATAACAATTAATGACAACACACGAAACTAAGATTCTCGGAACTTAT
>OZ038315.1:8826055-8865946 GCA_964035775.1 Osedax frankpressi | reverse complement strand
AATTTGAATAATAATCGCGAAACCTGAGAATTATTAAAATGAAATGTATAAAAATGTAGAAATATCCTGCAACTAAACGAAATTACATTACAAAATACCTTTATATGGTATATATAGACACTTAGTGTAGTGGTGTATTATAGTAGTGGTGTAGAGGGGTAGTGGTGTAGTGGCGTAGTGGTGTAGTGGTATAGTGGGGTAGTGGTGTAGTGGTGTAGTGGTGGTTGGTGTAGAGGTGTAGTGGTGTAGTGGTGTAGTGGTGTAGTGGTGTAGAGGTGTAGTGGTGGTTGGTGTAGTGGTGTAGTGGTTTAGAGGTGTAGTGGTGTAGTGGTTAGGTAGTGTAGTGATGTAGTGGTGTAGTGGTGTAGAGGTGTAGTGGTGTAGTGGTGTAGAGGTGTAGTGGTGTAGTGGTGTAGTGGTGTAGTGGTGTAGTGGTGTAGTGGTGTAGTGGTGTAGTGATGTAGTGGTGGAGTAGTGTAGTGGGGTAGTGGTGTAGTGGTGTAGTGGTGTAGTGGGGTAGTGGTGTAGTGGTGTAGTGGTGTAGTGGTGTAATGGTGTAGTGGTGTAGTGGTGAAGTAGTGTAGTGGGGTAGTGGTGTAATGGTGTAGTGTTGTAGTGGTGTAATGGTGTAGTGGTGTAGTGGTTTAGTGGTGTAGTGGTGTAGTGGTGTAGTGGTGTAGTGGTGTAGTGGTGTAGTGGTGTAGTGGTGTAGTGGTGTAGTGGTGTAGTGGTGTAGTGGTGTAGTGGTGTAGTGGTGTAGTGGTGTAGTGGTGTAGTGGTGTAGTGGTGTAATGGTGTAGTGGTGTAGTGGTGTAGTGGTGTAGTGGTGTAGTGGTGTAGTGATATATTGGTGTAATGGTGTAGTGATGTAGTGGTGTAGTGGTGTAGTGGTGTAGTGGTGTAGTGGTGTAGTGGTGTAGTGGTGTAGTGGTGTAGTGATATAGTGGTGTAATGGTGTAGTGGTGTAGTGTTGTAGTGGTGTAGTGGTGTAGTGGTGTAGTGGTGTAGTGGTGTAATGGTGTAGTGGTGTAGTGGTGTAGTGGTGTAGTGGTGTAGTGGTGTAGTGGTGTAGTGGTGTAGTGGTGTAGTGGTGTAGTGGTGTAGTGGTGTAGTGGTGTAGTGGTGTAATGGTGTAGTGGTGTAGTGGTGTAGTGGTGTAGTGGTGTAGTGGTGTAGTGGTGTAGTGATATATTGGTGTAATGGTGTAGTGGTGTAGTGGTGTAGTGGTGTAGTGGTATAGTGGTGTAGTGGTGTAGTGGTGTAGTGGTGTAGTGGTGTAGTGGTGTAATGGTGTAGTGGTATAGTGGTGTAGTGGTGTAGTGCTGTAGTGGTGTAGTGGTGTAGTGGGGTAGTGGTGTAGTGGTGTAGTGGTGTAGTGGTGTAGTGGTGTAGTGGTGTAGTGGTGTAGTGGTGTAATGGTGTAGTGGTGTAGTGGTGTAGTGGTGTAATGGTGTAGTGGTGTAGTGGTGTAGTGGTGTAGTGGTGTAGTGGTGTAGTGATATAGTGGTGTAATGGTGTAGTGGTGTAGTGTTGTAGTGGTGTAGTGGTGTAGTGGTGTAGTGGTGTAGTGGTGTAATGGTGTAGTGGTGTAGTGGTGTAGTGGTGTAATGGTGTAATGGTGTAGTGGTGTAGTGGTGTAGAGGTGTAGTGGTGTAGTGGTGTAGTGGTGTAGTGGTGTAGTGGTGTAGTGGTGTAGTGGTGTAATGGTGTAGTGGTGTAGTGGTGTAATGGTGTAGTGGTATAGTGGTGTAGTGGTGTAATGGTGTAGTGGTGTAATAGTGTAGTGGTGTAGTGGTTTAGTGGGGCAGTGGTGTAGTGGTGTAATAATGTAGTGGTTTAGTGGTGTATGGTGTAGTGGTGTAGTGATGTAGTGGGGAGGTGGTGTAGTGGGCTAGTGGTGTAGTGGTGTAGTGGTTTAGTGGTGTAGTAGTGTATACACCACTATAGTGGTATAGTAGAGTAGTGGAAGTTCCTCTACCTCTCAGTTAGTCATGCGAGTGCAATTAAGGATTTGGTTTTAAGATTACTATTTGATTGATACAAGTTTCATATACTATATTATATAATACTTATATAATAATTATAAATGTTATTATATATATTGTTTATTTATAATGTTGACATACATTATATAATTAATGTATAAAAACAACATTGTATAAAAACAAATTAAGCTTTAGCTTTATGCACCCAAAACCGTAACCGAATACACACGTACTATGTAACCAATGGCGTCGTATCGTTGCTAAGCACGCTTTACTACCGATAGCTATGGGCGACGCCGATTGGGCGTGGCATCGTAATTAAGGGGCGTGGCATTGAAGTGATGAGTGGGACGCATTTAGACAGGAAGTAGTAGTTCACCATTTAGAGAATAGTGGTAATGATACAATAGTTTTGACAATCGCAGGGGAACATGATGCGTGTATGTAGTCATAGGGTCCGTTAATTAGTTTGCGAAATTAACATGTAGATAATTCCTCTGTAAAATTAGGTAAACTTAATAAAATAAAAAGATATAAACGATATTCTCATCAACATTATATAATATATATCATATAAACTATATGTTTTGAGTTAATTGATTTTAACACTTATTTAAACATTACATAATAGTAAAATCTTTTTAAAATACACACATACACACACGCACACACACCCACACACACACACACACACACACACACACACACACACACACACACACACACACACACACACACACACACACACACACACACACATATATATATATATATATATATATATATTTATATATATATGTATATATGTATATATATATATATATACATATGTATATGTCTATATATATATATATATATATATATATGTATATATATATATGAAATCGTGATAAATATAATAGACCTAACACTATAATGTATATGATACTTATTCTACATTTCTGTTAATGATGCATTATTGACCTTGACGACACAACCTTATTTGGAGGTTTATTTCTCGACTGACTAACCTAGTACAGTGCACATATGTAAACATTAACTCTTCTAACTTACAGTTCTTACCATGTTACAGATATGAAGAACAGAATGGGCTGCCTCATCTGCCGAAGGTCACGACCCCAAGAAATGCTGATGTTAGCACTATTTTAGAGTTAACCATGGAATATATATATATATATATATATATATATATATATATATATATATGTATGTGTTTATTATTTACACACCTATAACATGCGACACACTCTTCTACTAAGAACTCCGTCACCATTACCCTATTTCTGTCACCCCCATCCGTATCCGCAGTTCTCGCACCCGTGCGTAGTTCGTAAAACTTTCCTTTAGTGCAGCCAAACAGATAATACGACCGCTATTAATAATGCACCGCCGACCAACGTCCGGAGAACACGTAGCTAATTATTCTCTGCGGTCATGTCGATTGCTTTGTTTACTAGATACACCCATTGTCAGACGAACTGCTAGCATTGTTGTACCGGGAATCATCGCCGTTACGCATTGCATCATCTGCGCTCGCCACAACTTCTCGTTTTACGGATGCAGCGTTAATAGATAGCTGTCGCTACCTCCACTACTAACCCTATTGTTGTTACCACTATTACCCCCATTATTAGCATTACCCCCACTACCCCTGTTACCCCCGCTAGCATCACAACCTCCACTAAAACCACTACCACCAATATCACGGATAATAAGTCTACTTCACTTGTGCTTACACTAAACATTATATCTACCATATAAGGCAATCTAGACCCCAAACTATCTTAACCCCAAATTCAATCCAACATAGAATATATAAATATTTTCCAGCCTCTAGCTTAATATAGTTGGGTATTATCAATTGTGGTCAGTAAACGGAGTAGACCTGTATATCCTAGCAGAGTGACAATAGGGCTTTATTAGAACCGTACGGCTGTAATGGGCACCTTTGCTGACCTCTCCACGATTGCCCAGGTGAAGCCAGTTGTTCACAGTCGAATTCTGCAGTCGGGCCGTATTCGCAAGGTCACCACTGACGTCATCTGTATCAAGTTAGTACGCGGTTATATCTCCGTGCAGCGGATGCGTGTTGGCAGGTGTATAAGGTGTACGACACCGCTTATAAGGTAACACGGGTTAGTGGTTAGTACGAAGTGTAGTGCAGGGTGAAGCACTACTAATATGTTATGCATCGAGTTAACGCCAAGTTCTCTCGCTAGGTTGGCAGAATAACTAAGAAAGGCTGATATGTCGCAATTGATTACATCAATATAATTATAGCAATTTTATATACAATGTATGTACTCTATAAGCTATATCCTATACAATGTATGTCCTATACAATGTATGTCATATACAATGTATGTCCTCTATAAGGTATGCTCTCTATAAGGTATGTCCTCTATAAATTGCGTCCTCTATAAGGTATGTCCTCTATAAAGTATGCCCTCTATAAAGTATGCCCTCTATAAGGTATGTCCTCTATAAGGTATGTCCTCTATTAAGTATGCCCTCTATAAAGTATGCCCTCTATAAGATATGTCCTCTATAAGGTATGTCCTCTATAAGGTATGTCTTCTATAAAGTATGCCCTCTATAAGGTATGTCCTCTATAAGGTATGTCCTCTATAAGGTATGTCCTCTATAAAGTATGCCCTCTATAAGGTATGTCCTCTATAAGGTATGTCCTCTATAAGACATGTCCTCTATAAGGTATGTCCTCTATAAGGTATGTCCTCTATAAGGTATGTCCTCTATAAGGTATGTCCTCTATAAGGTATGTCCTCTATAATGTATGTCCCCTATAAGGTATGTCCTCTATAAGATATGTCCTCTATAAGGTATGCCCTCTATAAGGTATACTCTCTATAAGGTATACTCTCTATAAGATATGTCCTCTATAAGGTATGTACTCTATAGGGTATGTCCTCTATAAAGTATGTTCTCTTTAAGGTATGTCCTTTATAAGGTATGTCCTCTATAAGGTATGTCATCTATAAGTTATGTCCTCTATAAGGTATGTCCTCTATAAGGCATGCCCTCTATAAGGTATGTCCTCTATAAGGTATATCCTCTATAATGTATGTCCCCTATAAGATATGTCCTCTATAAGATATGTCCTCTATAAGGTATGCCCTCTATAATGTATGTCCTCTATAAGACATGTCCTCTATAAGGTATGTCCTCTATAAGGTATGTCCTCTATAAGGCATGTCCTCTATAAGGTATGTCCTCTATAAGGTATGTCCTCTATAATGTATGTCCCCTATAAGGTATGTCCTCTATAAGATATGTCCTCTATAAGGTATGCCCTCTATAAGGTATGTCCTCTATAAGGTATGTCCTCTATAAGTTATGTCCTCTATAAGGTATGTCCTCTATAAGGTATGTCCTCTATAAGGTATGTCCTCTATAAGTTATGTCCTCTATAAGGTATGTCCTCTATAATATATGTCCTCTATAAGATATGTCCTCTATAAGGTATGTCCTCTATAAGGTATACTCTATATAAGGTATACTCTCTATAAGATATGTCCTCTATAAGGTATGTCCTCTATAGGGTATGTCCTCTATAAAGTATGTTCTCTTTAAGGTATTTTCTTTATAAGGTTTTTCATCTACATCATATTCTCTCTAAAAGAGATTTCTTCTATAGAGTATGTCCTTTACAGTCTATCTCGTCTACATGGTGTGTCTATATAGATAGAGTGAGTATAGATATAGTATAATGTGCGAATATAGGAGTATAATTATAAGTATGTATAAATTTATAATCCTGTAATCAAAGAAATGTTGATAAAAAATGCCACGAAGTTTTCAATTAATTGAAATTTTAATATATTTGTATATTTGTTTGGGTGATTACTTGATACAAATAGTTTAAACTATATGTACGCGAATGTGTACTCGTGTGTACGCGTGTGTTCGTGTATGTGAACTGTACGTGCAGTGAGTGCATACATACGGGTCTACCTGATTACGAACTGCTTGTCGTGTAAGTGGATACAACACAATGGGTCTGATCATGACATTATCTATTTATTAAGCGTATCTAACTGCACGCCCTTTGTTCCTAATGATAATAGCCAATACATGTATCTACATCGCCAACATTAAATAATGTTATTTAATTAATCGATATATTAATAAAGATTACCATTTATTGAAATAACATATGCACGCATATAACGCTAAATGATAGTTTTTTCCCAATAGAAAGCCGATAATGTTATATTATAATTTAATAACATGTGTACTTATATCGGTAAATCATGTCTTTAATTTACGTTAAAAATACTTGCAGGAGGATAATATCTAATTAATAATCAGTTAGGATAATAATATAATTAATATTAATAATAGCTTAAAATAATAATATCCGGTTAATAATAATATCAGATTACAAATAACTACGATTTTATTATTAATAACATAAAATAATAATATTCAATTAATAATACCTTAAAATATTAATATATGATTAATAATAACTTAGGAATATATCATTATATATATATATATATATGTGTGTGTGTGTGTATGTGTGTGTGTGGGTGTGTGTGCGTGTGTGTTTATATATATATATATATATATATATATATATATATATATATATATCTACATTATAATAAGAATATCATTTAATTAACTGTCAGAAATAGTTATTGGTTACTATATTCCGAATGCAATGAGTTATTATTGGGCTTAACCCAGGTATTGGAGAGCACGGGGTACCAGTTACAATTTACTTACGGACTATGGGTGCCCAAACTAGGCTACCGACAATCTAACAGCTTAGTAATTTCATCACCAAGAAGTGAAAGTCTATTAAACATCTCACCATATTGCATCTCTTCATCTGACGAGGATTTAGTGTTACGTGTAATATATAGATTAACATTAGAATGGTCAGCGGACTAATATAGGACTCATTATGTCAATGTATATGTATATATATATATATATATATATATATATTGCATAATTCCTGTGTGTATTGCATAATTCCTACAGATTATAATAAACTTTATTGGGTAATGTTTAGGTTAAAATTTCTACAAAACATAAATAGTTTGCAGACATCCCATTCTTGAGATATTGAAACTAACAAAATTGGAAATGTCCCATTAAAAGCATGCAGAAATAATGATCTTACGTATTTGCCATTACATGTATTTAAATAAGCTATAGTTTTTTTTAATATGTACCTATATTGTTAATAACTATAGAACAATTATCTCGTTGTATTGCAATAGTATTTTAATTATTAATAATTTATCAATAACATAGACAATTATATTAGAGAATTCTATAGAATAGCATAGAATATATTCAAGAATAGCTTCTAGCCAAAAATGATATTATTTTTAATATATTTAGAAACAATATTATTTTCAATCACCATTACTCTCCCATGGCTGATCTTTATGTCTATCTTACTCGTCTTTTCATTGTGTATAAGAGTTATTCTATATATAGTAAAATACTATATATATATATATATATATATATATATGTATATATATATAGTATTTTACTATACTAATATACTGAATCTTATAATGTGTTTATACGTATATAGTACATATATACTTTAATAGCTGTATTGTATTTTGGACGCATACATTATAATTGAAATACAATCTACGTCTTAGCGTTTACTCGAATGGAAATGAACTCGAACCTCCTCGAAGAGTAAAATTGCAGAAGAGGATGCTTCCGGAGTGGAATATGGTGATTTCGGAAATCAACGAAAAAGTGGGCCTAAGTACCGGAGCCGTACGAAGGTAAATAGATTCACCATATCGGGGTCACTCGAGTTCACGGCCTAGTTAATATTTTAATTATATTACTTATAGTTATTTAAGTTTTAGTTATTTAATTTAAAGTTATTGAATTATGGTTTGATGTGTATTGTTTTAACTCACGGAATAAATTGTATAGAAAACCAAATCGTATTTAAAAAACCGCCTATTCTCGTGCACACCTGCACACACTCGTATACATGCCCATACGTTTATACACTCCTAAAGATTAATACACTCCTACACACCAATACAGTCTTACACATTAACACACTCCTACACAGACCTACACTCTTCATTCACACGTATGCAATATAATAAACTCCCACCCATATTTACACTTTTATACACTCCCAAATATATTTACACTCGATATATCTTCCGCAAAACGTAATGAGTTATTCCCGTGCAGGCTGTACACGTTGGAGGGGCAGTTGGTGATCTCGGCGCTGGAAATGAAAACCGGGGACAATTTCGTTGCGGTCGGAGTGGATTCGCGGAATTTCAAGAAAATCGAATATCTCGTCTGTAAACCTGCGTTCAATAACTCGCCGAAAAGGGAGTCGAGGTCGGTTATGTCGGACACTAGGTAAGAAGCGAAATGCGAGCGAATACTTGCATGACGAGGTCGAGGTTTTCCTAGGCATGTTGTGGTACTGCTTTGAATTGCTTCATTATTTTAATTGCTTCATTATTTTAATTTCATTATTCATTTTAATTTTTTTGAATTGCAATTGTAATTTATAGTATCATTTCATTTCTCTATATTTTCTCATTTTGCCGTAACACTGTGTTATATACGTTATAGAACTCCATATATATTATATTATATGATATATGATTTCATACGATATATTAGATGCTAATATCGTTTTATCTATTTTATCATTCTCGAAAAAAAATACATGTATTACTCATAGAGCATATAACAATATCAAATATCAGCTTATACATTATATATATATATATATATATATATATATATATATATATATATTGTAATATTGATATAACATATTTAAATTTTAGTAAATATAAAACATCTCTTTATTTAACAACTAATCTGAAAAAGCAAATTATTTGGAATTTAAATGAATGAGATATTTTTATTTCTATTTGAATTTAAAACACAACGCAACAGAACCAAATTATAGTACGAGGTGCAGTAACCCCTATTCAATAACATTAATTTTTAATCGCCCATTAACCTATAATTCCCCAGAGATAGGCGTCGGCCATACCCTAGGACGACTGTCCTATCTCCACGCAGAGTTCGCAACGGGCTTTCTAAGACGTACACCGTACGTCGTACATCGTCGTGGTTTCGAGCACCATTCGTCTCTTTATTACGTGCCGCCCTCTCTCTACTCATGCCTTATTCACGTCTCGAAAATGTAGTCCATCGATCCGATATGGATTTAAATATTTGAACGCTATTCGGGACTCTAGAGATTCTGCAACGAAACTGGTGCGGTGTAAGCATTCTAGTAGATTCGTGTTCTAATCAAGCTCGCATGTATTAATTATAACATTTCACCGAGGATATATCCTTCACTATATACTTGTTGTATTCCAAGTAGCGTACTGCAGTCTATGCGATGCTTATGTAGGTATATTGTATATGAGAGTATAGTAATAATATATGATATATCACATGGTAAACACAGTATTACTTTATACATACATGCGCCATTAGTTACTTTAAGTAACTATATTTATGCGTAATTAAACATATTTGTTTGAATATTATCAACAATTAAAAGAAACACTAATCGTATTAACTTACAAACGTTAATTATAAGTTAATCTATTTATAGACCTACCGATCGTATGAAACACGTTAGACTTCCGGTAGGATATATAACAATTAGCTTGTGTTGCCATTACATGCGGTCAATGAATGGTGAATCTTTATTAACAGATATTGAATAAATAAAAGAATATAGCTTCATTTTAAAAATAAATTAAAATATATATATATTACTCTAATATAATATTTATATATTTACTACAATAGGCTACATTCGCATGCGCGAATACTTCACCACTCCTACACTCCAACACTCCACTCCCAGTTCTCAGCGGAGGGAACGCATGTCCAACTTACCAGGCACGAACCGACGTCGGGGAGCCTACAGGTCTCACGCAAGTGGAGCCTCCGACCAAACAACATCAACCCGTTACACGACGAAAACCGCTTCTCCGAGTCACGGCGATAACGCTTCCAATAGGTTCAACCCGAAGCCTCAACCTCCGTCGCAAAGGTTGGCACGCGTCTAGTGTACGGTGTACGGTGTACGGTGTACGGTGTACGGTGTACGGCGTACGGTGTACGGTGTACGGTGTACGTTGTACGGTGTACGGTGTACGGTGTACGGTGTACGGCGTACGGTGTACGGTGTATGGCCTACGGTGTACGGTGTACGTTGTACGGTGTACGGTGTACGGTGTACGGTGTACGGTGTACGGTGTACGGTGTACGGTGTACGGTGTACGCCGTACGGTGTACGGTGTACGGTGTACGGTGTACGGTGTACGGTGTACGGTGTACGGTGTACGGTGTACGGTGTACGGTGTACGGTGTACGGTGTACGGTGTACGGTGTACGCTGTACGGTGTACGGTGTACGGTGTACGGTGTACGGTGTACGGTGTACGGTGTACGGTGTACGGTGTACGGTGTACGGTGTACGACGTACGACGTACGGCGTACGACGTACGGCGTACGGCGTACGTTGTACGGTGTACGGCGTACGGCGTACGGCGTACGGTGTACGGTTTACGGTGTACGGTGTACGGTGTACGGTGTACGGCGTACGGCGTACGGTGTACGGCGTACGGCGTACGGTGTACGGTGTACGGTGTAAGATGTACGGTGTACGGTGTACGTTGTACTGTGTACACCGTACAGCTAGTGTAGCTAACTGAACAAGACTAACGAACATACTAGGCGAGTATTGCGGCTAATGTAATCGGAATCTAGCGAAGAGTAGAGTAATTCCACACACTGTAGTGTATACAATGCTATTGTGTTATCGCAGCCTATCATTGTTTATATGCACAATAAATTAGATTGACAAGTTAACATAAGTTAAGGTAATAGTAAGTTTCTTTCTAATAGTTCATGAAATAAGAACAAAATGTAAATAAATAACACAAATATCAGGGTTTAAGATATTCGATCTATTGTAACGTTTTTACATACGAGGACAGGTAATTGTTATTGCACTAATTCCTATAAATAGTAACAATAAGTGTATATATATTATAAATACGAACAGGAAAGGCAGCAGCCCGAAAAAAGATGACGTATTCCACGCTAAAAATAAAAGCAGACGTTCTTCAGACCAGAACGTCAAGGAGATTAACTACGACAAAGGTTAGATAAACTAACTCCTCTCTATACAATTTAGTGGATTTATCCGCATGTGGGTTTATGGCATCAGTGTAGATATTACACACGAACTTGAGTTGCAACGTGTTTATCCAACACCGCAAAGTCCGCCGTTATGGGTAGTTTTTATTGAACGCGGTAAACGCCATCCCCTGTAGCGCATGGCTCAAGGATTACGGTACATTGTATTCACTCGTCACCTCTCCTGTCCAATACTTACCGAGGTCGACTTGCCGTAAGCTAGACTAGCGTACGATACCCGTTATAGTAAGCGACCGCGAGTGCAGTGTAGAGACAATTAACTTCTGTACTCTTTGTCTCGGTAACAATAACGCTAATTTAGCTTTGTAGTTGCCAGTTGGCTCGCTGTTACGATTTGTGTATTTATCATTTGTGTGTATCAACTAAGAATACTTTGCATTGTAAATTAAATTGTTAATGCATTTTGAAATTACAAAGAGATTACCGCAATCATATTTATATATTGATATACAATTACTAAAAAAATGTATAATGGGCATTGAACAGCTACGTATACCATTACATATCAGTATTATAATTAATATATATTGTATTAATATATTTACATTCAATTATATCATATATGATAGTATGTATACTAACAATGTATTTATATTATAATTATTATTATATAGAACGTAATACAAAACCCGATAGATAGATTCATAAATATTCAAAATTGTATACGTATTTTAATACCAATTTAATCGACATATATAAATAAAAATGTAATATTTTCTGATAACATATATATTAAAATAATTTAGGTACATCAATACATTCATCGTATCTGTAATGTAGCTTATAAACAACATGTGTGTGAACAAATAATATCCGATATGTACCGACTCTATAATTCTATGCTTAGAATAATATAGCCAACAATGTATCTTATGTTATAAAGATGATGGCGGTGTATTCCGAGCTCAGGGAGACAAGGTCCAAGCTGATGAGATAGAAGATACGGTCGATACGAAAGTCGAACTACCCTTCGATCAACAAATCGCCGAACAAGTCGAGGTAAACTTATTAACTCAATCGAAATATTATATATTATTGATATATAGTTCAAACTATGATATATTTATATTATACAATAAAATATAAACCATCATATAAATTAAATATATATATATATATATATATATATATATATATATATAAATATATATATATATATACATGAATATATATATAAGAATTAATATATAACATCACGGATTTTAGGAAGAAATTGATGGTTCTGATCCGATCGTAGAGGAATGTACAGAGGAAATAGCTGTATGTATTATTAGGAAATTAATGACTTAAGCTTATACATTTACACATTGTAAAAGTAAATATTAATTTATATGCATTATATGAATAATTAAATATATATATATATATATATATATATATATATATAATATTTATATACATGTAAATTAATTTACATATATATATAATTACTATATAATATATTATAAAAGTCTTTATAATATGTATAATAATTAAATAAATGTAAAATTACTAACTTAATTTTGTTCTTCTGTTGTATATTGAATTAATTATACAAACTTATATGATTACGTAATCAATATATGGCCTTATAGTATATAAAAAACTATAGAGGAGAGTCATATATGATCGTAATAATATATTTATATATAAAACTTTAAATATTTTATATATACTGTATAATATATATATATATATATATATATATATATATATATATATTTATATATATATTAGAATAATAATATATATACTAGTAATTGTTCTTGAGACAAGTATGAATTAGTTACAAGGATAATTTAATCTGTAATCTGCTAGTTACCGTTTTAATACACATATAACCAACACTTTAATTTTTATAAGTTACTTTAATTTATATCCATTTATGGCATAATAAAATTGTATTTAATAATTAGTTACAAACGTACTCTAGATTGTGACATGTAAGTTACATCTGTACTATAAATTGTAACCATCCGTAGTTACATATGATGTGGATCACTGGACACTTTGTTATATTCCAAATGATACTCATTAACATATCGTATACCAAAGATTTTGAGATTTATCAACTTAATCTTAGATTTTACAACACAAATAATAATTGTTCACAAATCTAACTATTTTATAGAATTAATTATATTTTATTTAAATATTTGAAAGACTTATTATTATTAAAGGAGGAAGAAGTGGATGATGGAAAAGAAGATGCGGCCATTAGAATACAGGCTAATTATAGAGGGTATAAATCACGTAAAATTACAAAGAAATCACAAGATGATAAACAGAAGTTACAGGTAAGTCACTATAAAAGTATTATTTATAAAAAAAAAAAGATATATATATATATATATACATATATATATATATATATATATATATATATATATATTATCCATTATATAAATAACATACAAATATACGTTATACAATCACAAATATTAATAATATTTTACACGCTTAATTTCTAATAGTTTATATTGATATCACTTCATTTTCTAATTGTGGTTTATTTTCTAATTATTAAAATTAAATTTGAATTACTTCCTATAATTCTTGGGCGTATTTGTTTTCGTATTTGACGTAATGTTATTATCATTAACTAAAATAACTATATATAGTAATAACTTATTATTTGTAATATATTTATCAAAGGCTGCAACAGAAATTCAATCTGGTTTTAGGGGATACCAGGGAAGAAAGAAAGCACAAGCCGTTAGTGAACATTGAACATAAATAAGTGTCTGATTGTTGTAAAATATTGCCTGTTGCCTTAATCATTTGTTATTCGTCTTTGTAATCATACTTTATATTATGTAACCATTGCCATTGTATACACCCAAGTAAAATTAAATAACTAATCTCATTACTAACTAAATCTAATAGCGTAAAATAAACATATGCATTATTCGAATATAAGTTAGATTATTTAATGATCACAATCGTCGTGCTCGCATTTTAGAAACGAGAGGATAATGCGGCTGTGAAAATCCAGAGCAATTATCGTGGATACGAAGCAAGAAAGAAACTAGCTAATGTTAATGAACAACGAAAGGGACAATTCGTTGATGAGGTGGATGCCAGTAGTAATTCTGAAATTGAAGAAAATCACGTAGAAGAAGAAACTCCTTCGATTCGCCCAATATCCGGAAAAAGTTATACAAATACGAAAGTAGAGGAAGAAGAAAAAACCTCGAGACCCGTAACAGTTCGCGAATCTCCAGTAGAACGTAATTCATCCGGAAAACAATCGGATAACAACAGTTCGTCCTTCAACGACACACCACGTTCCAGTCCTGCATCTCGTTCGAATTCTAGAGCGCAATCCAAACAATCGTCCAGATCGAATTCGAAAGCTGAATCGAGGCCTAAATCCACTATCGAATCGCGCACCGCAACTCCAACTGTAGTTAACCAGATAATCGAGAGTCCCCGTGAGCCGAATCGCAATCAGACCGACAGTCCGTCGAAAAAGTCTGTCGAGTCCATCAATTCGGTGAGTCGCGCGAACAGTGTAAGTCGAAGTACAGCTCAGAGCAGGCAGAGCGGACGGTCATCTGGCGCCGGCAGCTCGACCGGCAGGATCAGTGCGAATACCGTTGAAGATTCTCTTGTAGATCTAGGTAACAAGGAGATATCTGAAACCGAGTCCAAGTACACTGTGAATCAACCAAAGGACGTCTTAGAGTAATGTTCGGTTTGCATGTTTTATTATTTATTTTCTCCTATGTTTTCTTACTTCTTTTAGTTTTCCTTTTAGTTTCGTAATTAATATAACATTATTTTCTTTCATTTATTTTCATACGTTATCAATTTAACAATGATATAATAAGAATAATACAAATAGATAAATAAGTTTGACATAAATTGCAAAGTGTAAATCCCTTAGTTATATTTTTACTATATTAGAGTATTCTATGATAGCATATATATAATAATTTAATTATATGATTATTACATTATCCATACCTTTAGGATATTGAACTCGACAAACGAAGGACAATTTTGCAAGGCGAGTAAATTTCCAGTGTTTGTTTTTATATTCAACATCATCTATGATGGCAATATAAACTTTCAACCTCGACTACTGATACCTAAATATAATTATAAATATATATTCGATTGTATTTATATATATACGCTAATAGTAAGGAACTTGATTTATATACATTAATACATCTATGTAAATGAACTCATTTATCATTGTCCATTTGATGCTTATATCTAAGCTGTTTTATTCAAATGAAAGTTCCATTATATAAGTTAATATTGTAATATAAATTGATCTATATTTTCGTTTAATAAAATTGTATGAAATATCAATCAAAATTGTAATATTTTAAAATAATTTGATAGTTACAAAAACGTGATATTATATGATTTAAAAAGTATATAATATGATTGGACAGATAAAAACAGATTAAATTGGATTATTATAAGTGATGCAAACCAGATTAACATATAATATTATATATATTATATACTTATAATTAGTGAAGAGTAAGACATAATCATAATATGCCTTATGATAAGTATAGATAACAAATATAGATAATAGTAATAAAAACCATTTGTAATAACTCATAGTGATATCTATTTTAAGATAAAAAAACAAATGTATTAGATTTATAAATAACTTACTATTATTGTACTGATATTTGTAAAGAATAAAGTGGATACATCAATATATGTTAAAGTTTCAGAAGATGTGTTTCTTCTGTGTAATAGTAATCACAATTTAGCATTATACATTTTTTATTGTCATTGATTATAAATCATATATAAAAATACTCTAACAAAAAACTACTCCAATGACTCATATATATTATATATATATTTGAAATATATAATATATATATATGATATATTAAATTATTGTTAAATATGTTTAAATTATTATAAAAATGAAACAAATACTAAGTTTATTAAAATTATAAATCAATTTTTAATATTAATATGGCAAAGGGGGTAATTATACTCACTTTTGTATATTCATTCATTATAATAATACTTTAACATGTTCTTTTATTGATTTCCAAAACTAAATACATAATATATTAAAGATAAAAAGTTTTAACCTGATTTTTTTAAAGCGTATACAACTAAATTGTAATTGGTATGTTTGATATAAGTAATGTTTTTAGATAAATATTAATAAATAAATTCTATAAAAATCATATTAAATATGAATATTATTGTTGTGATTTCATATCATTTAGTATTGTGAAGGAAATACCTGCTAGCAATTACTGTTCGCAATAAATATCAATACAGAACATTAATATGAAAGTATAACTAAGATATTATTAAAGGAGTAAATTGCCATTCAGTCGTGGTCTGAATACTAATTTGTATCTTATAGTTAAACTAGGTTGTCTAGTTAGTTTACAGTAAATTGTATGGAATTCAATATTGCGATTTATGAAAATTATCTTATCATAATCTGAAAAGTTTACAGGAAATCACATATTTTCAAAAATTAAATTTTCTAGTATTGATTTAACAAATATCATCCTATCTAATATATTATAATTTGTTTACATGCAATTTCTATAACACTTAATAATAATAGATTTCCAGCAGAATTATTTATTACAAAATCAGGGAGAATAGCGACTTGTAATTTAGATTATTGCATCCATAATTTAGGAGTGTTCTTCTCAAATGAAGACAGAATTTCTTTAAAATTAACTTTGGAGATGAAATGTGATCACAATGTTTTGATGCACACCAAGAAGTGTTATCTTCGCTGCTATGAGCTAGTAGAGGTTAAGAGATTGTGAAATGTTCCATTAGTGAAGGGCCATGACAACATGCATCATCATATTATAAATATATTTCCACATGATGTAAAATAGATAATTAAAGGATTCTAGCAAGTAATTGTCAATTCAGGCAATTAGAAATCAACGTATTATATTATCTTAATTAATCTTTAGAATAATTTAATAAAAATATCAATTTTCCTGTTTTAGTTGTTATGCTATAATAGTATATATAGGAATATTAATGTATAAATAACTACTTAATTATATATTGTAATATAATTATAAGTAATAACCACCAAACAATTATTAAAATTAGTATATTAAAAATAGGATATATATCCATATTTATCATAGATTTATCACTATACGATATTTAATTATGGATTTTAAATACAATTTATATTACTAATGTAATTAAAATGAAAAAATTCTACTATGAAATAATAAATTTATATAAATAATATATTTATTTAAAACATCAATATCGATGCAATCGTACAATTAAAATTGTTATACAAATAAACTATTAATGAGAATACCAATTTAAATAAGCATTTCTATCATTATAAACATATGATCACAATATCCCAGCAAGTATCTTAGATATAAGTTTATACACATTTTAGATATCGTTTGCTAACGGGATATTCACTGATAATACAAACAAAGCAAATATGAATATTAAAAATAAGAAAAGTTCAAAATTATAAACTAATAAATGTTTTTTTTACAAAATAAAAAAATATAATGCCTCTTTCAATGTGAAAAGTGCAAATAACTGTATAAGATATATGTAATGACTGAGATGTAATAAAGATGGTGTATGTGTGTGTGTATGTGTGTGTGTGTATGTGTGTGTGATAACATAGAAATTATGGTAGCCTGTTCTAGATCAGGTTTGTAGTAAAAACAATGTTGGCATGACAGGAGAGTATAGAAAGTAGGCTACAGAAGAGGAAATGTCAACAAATTAAGGGAAATATGGACATGCCCAAAGTAAACATACATAGTAATAATGCAAGGTAAGCTTTATTACAGTGATAGGGTATCGGTAGGATAAGGAATATTAATTATATAACAGTAAAAGTTAGACGATGGCTTGTTGTTCTATGCGGACACTAGCGATGCTTTCAATCGAGAGTGATAATGTGAGGCATGGCCATGAACAGCCAAACCGAACACATGGCGCCTCCTATAACCATGTAGCCGTCGGAGGCAAAGGAAACCGTTCGAGGCCTGACGACCTTTCCCTGTTCGCTGCCGAGGATGGTGGTTTCGTGACGGCCGGTGTCGGAGTGGTAGGATTCGACGGCGCCGGTCATTTCGTCGCAGACGATCAGGCGTCCGTTGCGATGGCAGAGTCCGGCGGGTTTCATGAGACGACCGTTGTCGGTGACGCGACTCGGGCAGTCCACCTCGGGCAGGCAGTCGCCCATGTCGTTGTAGGTGAACACTCGGTGGTTCTGCGTGTCGGACAAGTGCACGGAGCAGTCGAGACCCGGGGTGATGTACTGCGGCCAGCGGAGTTTGGGGGACTGGTCTTCGCCTGCGGGAGATTTGGCGTTTGGTTCGAAGTTAACGCTTATTGTTATATACGCGGAAAAGAGTATCCGCGGAGTCCTATGGAGGTGCTGGATCTCGCCATAAACCCGAAATCTATTAATAGAACACCCGTCGCTTACCGATGAGGTAGAGTTCGTCGCCTTTCGAGCTGTAGACGCGGACACACTTGTCTCCGGGATCGGCAATCAGTATGTAGTCCTGGGGAGTGACGGCGCAGCCAACCGGGTTGCTGCCGCAGTAGAAGCGACGCTGAAACACGCCTTCGCTACTAAATACATTTGCCGTGTCGAGGTTTCGGCAAATCACCAGAATTCTGAAGAGTCGCAGTTTTAGCGTTTAGACGTTGCGTTTAGAGGTTGTATGGATAATATAAAAAGAATATCAATTATTCAAGAGATGTCGGAGTTTAGAGTAAATTCTAGAAGTTACGTGGTAAGCCCTCAATATATAAAGGGAGAGGAGTTAAGGGTCATGAGGTCGTCTGATCTATAATACACTAGTGGTCGATAATAACAATAGTTACAGTATTATCAGAAGATAAGGGGATAATAGGTAATAGAGAATAAAATTACGATAAATAACCCTATTTCTGAAAATGATAATAGAGATCTACACCGATGTGATATTTAAAAAGGTAAGTAATAAACGTATCAGGTTAGTCGAAAGATTAATAAAAATAAGAATAAAAAATAATTATAGATAATTAGATAATAGTTTGAGTATATAAAGTAAATAATCAACTAAAGACATAATGAGTCATAATGAATAAGAAATCACAAACTTGCCATCTTGAAACGAAGACACTCCACCACCCTGGATAATATTCTTCAAAGGCATACGGGGCGACTTTAGGCTCGGTTTACCCGCTAGGGGGCGAAACAGGTGCGTTCCGCTGTCGCAGGAAACCAGAATCATCTGTTTACTTGTATAGCCGACATCGAAGACCAGGGAATCAAAGGTCAACTGATCCATTAAAGTTAAGTTGAACCTGGCCATAGAATAACATATAAAATAAGAAATATATGCACATATTATTTACGTTATATTATTTAATGTAATTATATCAACTACTTTCTTGAATATATATTGTTTACATTTGTGATTTCATAAGTTGTATTAACCCTTTGTTAGAATTTTTTGCAGAACTAGTAGTTTTATATTTCTGGTAATCAAAGCCTACAAATGAAGTATGTTTCGGATCACGGACTTCTTTAATACATTCATGATTCACCTATAGCGCAATATAGTAATGTATTATTGTGGTAATATATCAAAAGATCTTTTTAAGACTTTAAATAAAAACTAACCAAACTTTAATAACCTTTATTAATTAATAACTAATAAAAATATTAGGATTATACTATTACATTTATTAAGCAATAATTTATATATAAGTAAATTGATTATTATATTTAAAATATATTGATTTATTTCAAATAAATAGTTAAATATGTATATTGATATATTTAAACTTAATATGTGCCTTAATATATCCTCCAGAATATTTTGCATAAATAATTGAATAAATATAATATAATACTCACATAAAGTTTATATTCAATGGAGATTTTATCAAATTTCCCTGAACATATAATAAAATATAATACAGAATATTATATTTCTTCTTTTTATAGTTAATAATTTCTCATATTCATACTATTTTCTAATCAATCAATTCAAAAAGAGTAAACAAATGTTCAGATATCAATCTTAATTTAATAATTGATTTATTCATATATATTGCATACATATATATAATATAATTCTAATATTTAACTATTTATTATTTAATTTTAATAATAAATATTACAATATTATAACCGATTTGATTATAATATATATTATTAAATTTTTCAACAACCGATTTATATTCACAATTGTAATCTATACTAATAGAAAATAAAATAACTATTGATAATTAATAAATATGGTTAATTTTAATATAATTAGTATTGTTATATATTCACATTTATAAAACAAATGAATAAAACAATATTTTAGATTGAAAATCATAAATAACTAAAAATAACAATCTTTGAAATTAAATATAATAAAAAATAAAGATTATTTATAAATGTTATAATAAATTAAGTTATACTTTATTGACATAGTATAAAATAGCAATCATTTAATGAAAGCCTGAATTATATTCTCATATGTTCTTTACTTCGCCAAATCACTTTCCTCTATTTCTTAACAATTATTACTAGACTAAAGTTGTCTATATTCCATTATATTGAAAATTGTGTGAATAACTCAATATTAATGAAATATGATCAATTATTTTTCATTTTAGTTTATTTAATAACTGCACTTTTTTAATATTTGCTCAATTTTAATAAAATTGAAAATTATATATTTTTTACAATCCAATCAATCAAGTATAACAATAATTTATTTATATTACATTTTATTTAAATAAAAGGTATACACATGTTGTGGGTATTAAATTTATACTTATATAGTAATTGTTATGTTTTAAATATAAGCGATTCTATATCTATCATATATTTTATATATTCTATGTATTCTATTTGAAATATCATTTAAATACAATATAAAATTGCATTCAATTGTAATCAATAGTAAATATATTTCGTTCTTATTGAATGCATTAAAATCTGTGATGTAAATTCAATCTTTTATTTAGTATTTCAATATTTCCGATACATTAGCAAATATATCTAATATGATTATTATAAAATTTGATTTCATTATAAATTATATATTTAATTATCATTTATAATATTTTATTCCTGCTTTATTATAATATAAACTAATTATATTATGATTAATAATAAATATGTTATCCTTATTGTTTATTATAATATATAGTCATTTAATTATAACAATACTATATATATAGTATGTATATAGAATATCTATATTATATATAAATATCACTATACTTGATTTTTATTCTGAATAGATATCCATAATAATAACTATACCTAAAACAGTTTATGTTTAAAAATAACAATTGCAATTATTATAAAAGAATATATTGTATTTAATATTATATTTAAATTCAAAATATAATGTATGTATCATATTGTCTGAACATTAACTATTAAACATATCAATTAAATGTCTAGAAATATTTTCCTTATAAAATATGGGTTAAATATAAAAACAACCTATAATTCATTATATTGTAAATATGTTTTTAAAAAGCAGTGGCTACATATGGTTATATTAATAAATATGAAATGCTCAGTTTTATAATAACAAAGAAAAATTAAAGATTTAAATTTAAAACAACAATTTACATGCCATAATCTTATGAAAGAATTGAATGAAAAATTATTATGGACAAACTCTAGAAATTAAGAATTAACCTTTATTCTAAAATTGTTTTATAGGTTGAAAATTCAAATACAAAAACATATTTACTCATTATAATTATAAGCCAAATTGCCAAAAGCATTTATATATTAAAAATATTTTATAAAATGATATTATATTTTATTCTATTTGTTAGGCACAGTATGTACTTCCTGTTCATTTATTAAATATACATTTTTACAAAAAATAATATATTTTAAAATTTATATTAATTTTAATATCATTTGCTAAATATTTATTATATTTTTGGAAAATATTTCTGATTAAAAAAACATTATCTAATCACTTCACCTGTTTATATAAACTTTATTAAAGTCATCTACTACACCACCATAATAAAGTACGTCTATAAGATAGTCCACGTACACATATACAACAAATACGTGCATATAAGTGTTTACTAATAATAAAACAATTATTGAAAATATAGAGAGATGTATCAGAGTTCAAATAAACTAACAGATAGGATGTCACTTTTCAAGGTATTAATAAGAATACATTGTCTACAAAAAACTAAACGCCGAACACACACCACGCCGAAATAAATTACTCACTCACCTGCATAACAATTTCATCTGGCTCATTACTGAGGTCGATTACATCTGTCTTACCATCTGAGAGGGAAGGAGCGTATTTACGGATGCTGGGTAAGTGGGTACACAGGTTGGTGGGTATCCTTAACTTTCTCATTCCTTCGCCTACGGCATATTGATGGGGTGTTATAGGGGACGGCGTCGACGACGACGACGACGATGGGTGACAACGTACGTCGAAGCGAAATCTTTCAACAAAAGCAAATACACATTGATTAACTGCACGGCGTCGCGAGAACGAACACATTTGATATAACGGCCACAGGCTAACGAAATATACTCTAAACTGCATCGGCGCATACGTTTATAGAAAATAACTGGATAACCTAACTGAACTGTCTCATACACTGTAGGAATAATTACAAAATTAAATTTAAGGGTAAATTAAAAGAGTAACAACCGAAGAATTCAAATTATCGTAAATGAATATGAATAATATTAATAATTGATAACATTGCGACATAACATTGACAACATATGCGACAATGAATATGAAAATATATTAACCTACGCCAAAGGCGTCTTCCACGGCGCTCTGGGATCTCAAAGCAGTCTTACGACTTAGCGGAATATCGGTTTCAACATCCAGGGGTGGAATCATTTGCTTCACAAAGCGAATGTTCTCAGCTCCGGGCTCCTCTCCAGGTAGGGCTACCTTTCGTGCCTTGATAGGGGGCATCTCCTATGAAAACATAACTTATGCATTATTAAATGTTAATGCAAATATATATTTAGAAAATAATAATAAAGTACATTCACAAATTATTATCCACACATTAATCTATTATATTTACTTTTTTATTTACTATACATGAATATTATGATATATATGTATATTGAATTATAAAGAAATTAATTTTAATTTAACATAATATATCTAAATATATTCAATATATATAAATACAAATATAATTATTTATACTGTATATATATAATAATTATATAGTGATAGTCAATTTAACTTTATAAATATCTTTTAAAAATTAATATGATAATATATCATCAGCATTTGACACATACATTGAAAAAATATATAAACATTATAATAATGAACCAAGCTTATATTAACCAAAAAATAAACTATAAATAATAGATATAGTATACACTATCCATTATGTTATAGAATCATTATAGTTTATTTTTTAAAAATTCTTTCGTTACTATGTATGTATAATTTACTTTACAAAAGATATGAGTCATTAACATGAGTAATGTTTGTTGGCGTCAGTAAATTGTTTACATTTTAAATTATCGATTTAAATATAAAAAATATAATTGCTGGCACAATAGATACTATTATATAAGTTATGTTTAATAGAAATTAAATAAATTCATGTTAAGATATAAATATATTATGATAAAATAATTACCTCTATGTATAATTGGTTTAATATATTGCCTAATTGAATATATTGGTACGAATTGAGGTTATGTTATATCGATATAATTTAAAACGTACTATTACTTTTATTATAATAATGATTAAAATACTATTCTAGTGATAGTTATATTCGGTTATTTACCTATAAGTGATTTTGATGGGTATAATTATAATCAAAGAATTGGCTTCAAGCTCGCACGTACATTGTAATAATACGCATGCGCATTTGTATTACTTAAATTTATAAATAATTCGATTAAAATATGTCTTCATATAAAATAACATACAAATTTTAAAACTTTATGTTTTAAGTCTACTTGATTAGTAATTTATTAAGATTTAAATGTCTAAAAAATCACTTAAATATAATTGTTGTTTATTATGAAATATAAGATCATTGGTTGTCAAAATTAACATCTTTTTAAGAATCCTTAATCCTTAATTATATATTACGATTTTAGTATTATATTGAAAATAATTATCAAACTCAATATCATATAAAATTTTAATATTCATTTTATATTATCATTTAATTATACATTGCAGGACTAAAAATAGATTTGATATATAATATATTTGGTGTTTATAATATATTCATTTATTATCGAAATATTAATTTATAAACACCAATAACATATGTTTATAATTAACTAATACTCATGACTTACAATATTTTATATGTATATAAAAAGTTTAAATTTACAAATATGACTCATTCGAATTAAAACTGTATCCAATTTTGATTTATAAAAATCATGATTCACGAGTACAATTTCTATTTAATTATTTCCCTATAGATTTATGTATAAATAATTATGTATAGATAAGCAAAAAAAAGTAAGTTAATACATTATTAACTTATGGTAATTACTAATGTCTAATATAATATAAGTCTAATATAAGTCAAAAATAAACTGATGTCCATAATTAAGTTTGTGTATTAAGATTGATGTATAATTTACTTAATGTATAGAGTAACTAATATCAGTTAAGACATATGTGAGTACAATGGTTATAAGAAGAATACACAACATAATTAATATTTACATACCACAAATAATTATTAATTATGAAATTCATACATTAGTTTAGGCTATATTACTGTATAGTATAGTTATTCAATATATATTTCCAGATATCTCCACACTTTTTAGTAGCATTTTATTAATTCCAATTTATATTTTGATATATCATTATATATTCAATAGGTAGGGCATAAAAGTTATTTTTGATATTAAAAACAAGAATAAGTTAAATAATAGTTTTAATTAATTAGTGTTACAATGCTTTGTATATACTTATAAAATACTATATTTAGATCAAACAAATTTAAACATTTTTATAAAAAATAATAATTTATTGTTGCTATTTTTAGCAGTTAAAATGCAGCATACATAAATTAATATTAACACATATATCATATATAGTGTTTAAAATATAAAAATAAATCGGTGAGAATACAATATTTGTACAATTGTTATTTGTATTCTATCTTCTGTATCTGGAATTCTTCTCTTTATTTGGCTTCCTCTCGCGGATTTCATGGTGCCTTTGTTTTCGATGAGGGGAACGAGACCTCCTTCTGTATTAATGTTCTGTATTAATAAGTATTAAACTGTAAGTTAAGTCAGTGCATAAAATAAAAGAGTGCATTATAAATAAATCCAAACCTAGTTCTATGCTTATTCCGAGTTCTATTTTCTTCATTATCGGACTGCAGAGTGATAACAATAGATTATGAGAATGGATATGTATTGATACAATATGTATTGATACAATATAAAATTATGAAATGCAGCTATAACTTGAACTATTGAAACTAACATCGTGCCGATGCCGTCTATGGTAGGTTCGATGAGGAGAAGATGAAGAGGATGACGAGGGATTCGAGCGACTATCATAGCTGGCATCACGTGAACGAGAACGATGGTGGGGGTGGCGAGATCGAGATTTTTTTAAACTGAATACCAAATATAACAATTAGAAATACTTATATAGAATTACTAAGTGAAATGTATATAACTGAATAAGGTAAATTATATTAATTGGAAATAGTATTCTAAATTAATTTAAAAGAGTACATATTATAGTAACCATAGCAACTCATCATCTTTGTTAAGATTTCCATTTGCATTATTTGTGTCTTTTGCAGCCAAGGCTGCAGCTTTCAATTGATTATTTAAAATGTGTTCTTTAAGGCCCCTAATATATGTTTAAATGTTATAGATGGTTAATAATTTCCCATGTTCTATACGCTTAATATATATATTATTTGAATGGTTACATTGACTAACATTTCCACGATAGGTTTTTCATTTTTAAACGGAGATGAGAATTCTTTTGGAGAAACTCCTGTAAAAAAAACATTGGATTAATTCACAGGATATTTAGTATGTAAATATACAGCTATTGTTGAATGAATAGATAATGGTAATCAGTAAGAAAATAACCATTAGTGGAGTTTGGGGTATGTGATTCTTCTAAGGCTTTTATGGCTGCAGCTCCTTTAGACTTAGCTTTGGCTTCTAACTGCAATTTCTTCAGTCTAGATACTTCTTCTTCTAATTTTTCGATATTTGGCTATTTTCGAGAAGTTTATTATTGCTATAAGATTAATTTATTGTTAATAAATTATAGCTATCTTTATTCTATATAAAATTACTATATTAAATTACATAATCAAATTGTCACACATTAATATTATATGAAATTCTAAATAACCTTTTCCCGTTTATATAGACCCATTATTGAAATGCATATAAATTTAATGTCGGTTTCTTCGACTTTAAAGAGTGTGAACCAACACGGCTTGGAGGGTAGTGGTACCTGTCATGATAAGAATTGCGTATTGGTAAATAAAAAGTAATGTGGAAACAAAATACAAAAAATAAAAGCAGTGAAATGGTTCTGGGATAAATATATAATAAATATTATTAAATCATGTGTAATATTTATAAGATATTTTACATAAATAATTTTGTAATGAATTATAAAAAATATTTTTTAGATTACATATAATTAAAATGATTGCTAGTAATATATTATTTATATAAATGTAGTATAATCGGGCAATTCACTATAAATCATTATCACGATGAAAAAATATATTGTAATAAAATTGTTGTCGTTTTATTAAATATAGTTGTTTAATATGAATGGGATTTAAAATAATTCCGTAGTTCTATAGCCGCTATAAAGCCGCTACAAGATTTGTGATATCCTTCGCAAACCTTCAACTTACGGGCAGCCAAATAGATGCACGCACAGGCGATGGTTTCGGGAGTATACCTCACAAAGATGTTGGCTCGGAAACTATCGTTCATGTAGTTCCTGGCAAGTGGAAGTGACAAGGTCACGCCTCATTCAGCTACGGTAGCCGACCTACGCAATAATGATACTGCCACTTCGCAGAGGACTACGCGCAGTAATAGCCAACGCGTTTAAACGATCTTAAGTAACATAATGACGCTAGAGAGGTATATTAGAGGAAATAGTCGAGGCCTCGTTATGAAATTGATCACGGGTTACACATATACGGCACAGCTTTACATTACCGATAGTACATCGATTCACCCGATATCTGCAAAAAACTTTAAATATTAAATATAACATCGCAGAAACATATATAGTTATTGTATACAGTTTGAATCAGATTAAATCAATATTAATTTATAGACATAATGGTACCGTATTGTTCTTCTTATATTCATTCAGTGGTGCCATCAGTCAACCAAAGAGATGAAAGAATATTGTTTAGTGTATTTACCAACGGATATCTCACTATTTAAGGAGAATCTAGTTATTTCGGATACAATACCAATCAAAATATAATAAATAAATAAATATAATATTAATTAAAAAAAAGTGAATAATATTTATATATATATTTACCCTACACGATGTGTCAGAAACCAAATAAATTATATATTCATTAGAAATTCTCAAATATCTTTAAAGCTAATTAAATACTATTTCATAAAGAGCTATCATTTAAAAAAGATGTAAATTTTCATTCCGCTTATGAATAATTTGGATATATTTTACATAGATTTTACATGCACAAAAAATATATGAAATTATATTCTTTATCCACAAATATTACTTTAGACAAAAAAAAACTATTTACAGATTGCTGCCAGTAAACTTTGGCAAATTATATTGTATGTAGAAATTGTGTAGGTTGACGGAACACGTGGCAATATCATTATTGAATATACAATTATGAATACAAACCATGCTTTTTGAACAAGATCCTGATTTTTCTCGCATTCAATAACTTGTAAAAACATCACAATAATCTAAAAAGTTACGGTTGATTTGCAATTAGTTCATTATAGTTATAGGTTTGCTTTATTCAATATCATTACAAGGTAATCTACCTTATGAGGATGTTTAACGTGTACACAAAATCCCAATTCTTTTAAAATTCTGCGTTCGGATTTAATCACTTGATTTTTTAAATTTATGTAATTTGTATCTAATATCAAACATTTCAGTGTTCTGTGGAGTAAAAAATATAAAATATAAATAAATTAGGAAATATTATTTTTGATATACTAATATGGGAAATATATTATATTAATAATTGAAGGGTTGTAATATAAACATACTTGCTATTATTCATTTGTTTAATATGGTGAAATACATTGATAACATCTCTAATTCGTCGAGGAGATTCTTCAATTTTAGAGGCTAAATTTATACAAGCCATTGCTACTACCTATAATAGGATTCCATTTAATTTGCAATACAATTGTTTTATTATAGTTGTTTAAAGTTATAATAGATTTATTAATAGTATTTTATCATTGATATTCATATATTAATACAAAATATTTCAACATTAATTAGATAATAATTTTTAAAATTCATTAATTATGAGTAAATGTAATAAAAGTAAAATAGTTATAATTATACAGAAATTCAATATACATGTGTTCAATTGAAATAAACATTTATTTATTTACAATATAATGTATTCGTAAATAATTGACTTTATTATTAGTATACAATTTTTAATAAAATAGTTTTAAATTTGTGTCAATAAGAAATTATAATAATTTAACCTGTTATAATATTATTGTAAAAATCAAGATAAACATAAGTTACTCATTATCAATAAGTATATATTAATTATAACAATATATCAATACAATAAATGACTAGCCTCCATATTGTGATTAATAAAGGATTTCGTATGAAAAAATCTTTGAAATAATACTTGTCCAGTTGCCATTGCTACCTATTGTAAAAACAAAATGAATGTTATATTAATAGTATTAAAATTCATTAACAGGCATAATATATTATATAGTAGTTTATAAAGTGTTAATAAATAAATTTACCTGAGGAAGTCGTAATAAAATTCCTGACATTTGAATTAATTCACATCCAACTATACGTAAATCTGTTTCGAAGTCTTTATTGAGACCATCGTTATATGATGGTGTAATTTCAAACTTTTCTTTTGGAAGTAATACATTTGTCAAAGTTAATACTATATCATCATATTCACGTTTTAATTTTAGAACTTGTTTATCAGCCATTGTTTAACGTTTAATATCGTTAAAGTAGATCGTCAATGTTTATTTACATCGGAACAATATCATAAATTAAATGAGTATTATAAACAACCTATTTATTCATTTATATTTTGTTATTTTATAAAAAAAATATTTACGAATTTAAATAATTTATAATATTTTTATTTTATTGATAATAATTTAAATAACTAATAAGTTAGAATAATAAATTAGAATTTAAATATCAATACGCGCCAATAATTATTGTTTAGAATTTTTATAATTAGAATTACTACTATTTATAGATTTAACCAATATCTAGAATTTGTTAAAATCAAACGCTATGTAAGTTATTCAAACAATCATTTCATTTAGATGATACTTCAAGCTTTACCTATATTCATTTAAAAAATCATATGCCATATTTTATTTTGAATTCTGAATATGCATCGTAGCTATAATACATAATATATAGCTAAATAGCATATATAAATATCTATTATTTTCTATTGTACTAAGTGTATATTCATCGGTAACGATCGTAAATCCTCGATAACTAATTAATCTATAATATATAAATAATCGTTATTCATTATTACTTATGTGAAATTCAAAATCAACTTAAAGCCTACTAGTTTACTAGTTTATATATAATTAAATGATGGCATACGTGTTGAGTACTTTATTAAAAATCGAGTAAAAGTACTTTACTAATAAAATAAATATATCATATATAATATATAACTATATAATATATATAATGCTAAAAGTTCAAATAATATATAATTGTACAAAGTATTCAATAGTCCAAAATGTATTCATTAAATATTCAATAATTGTCATCGTGAATTAATTGAGACATGGCATGCGAAAATAATATTTAGACAATCAAAATGAAAATAATCACGGATATACAGACCACATTCAACATTCCACAAATAAAAACCATTGATAACATAAATAACTAAAATTCACTAGTATATGATTTAAAACTATATATGTATATATATATATATATATATATATATATATATATATATATATATATATGTATATATGTGTGGATATGTGTTATTGAGATATCATTTAAGCATATATAATTGAGAATTGACTTATTCATCATAGTTAGTAAGTATCTACTCAAAAACATTAAACAAGGTCAAATAGTTAAACATAAAACAAGATAAAATAGTTAAAATCAACGTGGAAAAATATTTTAAAAATATAAATTTAAAAATTATAAAAAGTTAAAGAAATTGTACAAAAGATTGCCAGGTCCTTCAATTGCTGACTTTATGGTTTCATTCTGTATTGATATCCATATTTTATCTGGGATATTAAACTCTTCTTTCATGACATCATTATTGGGTTACAATTAACCTAATGATTATACACAGAATTATATTGTGTAATCCAATTGTGTGTATTTTTCAATTTTACTTTCTTCTGCCGGATTCTATGTTAGATATTGTATCGAAGGGTAAAGTAATATTAAAAATATATGTAGATCTATTATGATTAATTATGATATCTGGATATAATTCGTTATATTGAGTATAATTATTATCGTAATTAATTGATGATGAATCAACGAATGTTGTGATGATTTCTTGAATTCTGTTGTCCCGTTATCATCATGTCGTAGATATATGTAGATATATGTTGATATATTTAGTACATGTAATGATATTTTTTCTTTGTCAAAACATCGCCTGTATTTCGTATCAGTTAAGACAGGGTATTATGTATTTGGTAAATCTGTAATCAAGCCCTATGCCATTGGATCCAAGCCTGGAATGACAATATTTAGTACGTTATAGTAGATTGACCCAAAAGCATTAGCCAAGTCAAGCCATACAATATGCAGATTATTTGTCCTCTTTTTTATATTATTGAATGTCCATTTGTAATATGTAAGTATATTTCTGAATTCCCTTTAGAAAGAGTAAGAACCTCGAGGTTCTTAAAGATCTTTAGGCCACATATTATTAAATTTGTTTTGGTTTTACTACTAATTAACCTATTAGATAAAATTACAGAATATACAAATTGTACATTGTCAATGTAAGCTGACGGGATGAAAGTTTGAAGGAATTTCATTACTTTTATGTATAACAATAGTGTTGCTGATTTTCCAGCATAGTGTTATTGCAATTATCAATAGCTTCAAATATTGCCTCACGAAGTATTGATTTACTATCTAGTTATTTTATATTAATATATTCAACCTTATATTTTCTTGGGGCTGTATTTGTTGTCCTTTTGAGCTTATTAGAAGGAACAAATTAACATAACCTTTTAATCATTCATCCTCTTGGTTTACGTGACCAAATAGTTTGCGGATTTATTTTTGTGTATCTTCTATATAGCAATTATATATGGTTATATATCTATATATTCGCAATTGTTGTTATTGTCTTACTTTGAATACTGCTCATTTGTTCTTTTGTTCTAATTGGGTTACCACCTAGATTGATGTCTAGAAGAGTATTTGGTTTTAATAGATTGTTTTCTTCATTCAGTATACTAATTTAGTTCCACTATTATCAAAGCTAACCTATTTTTTAAATAAAAAATAATAATTTTTCTTTCTATATATTCAATAAATGTCCTGTTCTAATTAGTATTGTTTATTGGCTATATTGTGAGTTGGAGATATTTGTAAATTATTTTACCTTTTGATTTTTTTTGTGAAGTACCTCTAGATGTAGTGGATTTATGTTTGTAAATATATACATAACACTTTCAAAATGAACCAATCATGTTACACAATATTATATAATATTATACATAATATATAAACATAGTAATAATAATATAATATCCATAGTTATCAAATAGAGAAATCAAAGTATTGCATATAAGATAATATAGTCTATTAGTCTATTTGTGAAGTACCTCTAGATGTAGTGGATTTATGTTTGTAAATATATACATAAAACTTTCAAAATGAACCAATCATGTTACATAATATTATATAATATTATACATAATATATAAACATAGTAATAATAATATAATATCCATAGTTATCAAATAGAGAAATCAAAGTATTGCATATAAGATAATATAGTCTATTAGTCTATTAATTATAATTATAATAAAATATTAATTCTATCAAATTTGCACAATAGTCAGATAATATGAATATTAGAAATATTTTTTTGTACATTTTTTATTTTCTTTGATTTGGATGTTGGACATATATTTAACATAATCCAAATATATGATTATGTTAAAACAATAACAATAATTATAATATTTATTAAACAACCAAGAAAATAAATTCAATAAAGGCAACATTAAATTATATACAAATTATTTGACAAAAATGATAATAATAAAATATATATGAATAGAATATATATATATATATATATATATATATATATATATATATACATTTCGGATATCAGATATTATTGCATATATAGAATATGTAAAAGATAGCATAACATACACATTTTTAAAATTATTTTTCTAATAATACTAATATGATATTCTAATAATATCCTTACAAGTTAACCCTAATAATATGATACTATATAATAGTTATATACTATATGATAGTATATAACTATATATATGGCATATAGATAGTTATATAAATAAATGATAGCAAAGTATATATGGTCAAATGAATATATTTTAATATAAATTCTTGTATTTTCATTATTGTTATTTTTACGAAAATATTGTAAACAAACTTAAGGTTTACTATTTCCCCAACAAATTTGATTAACTATCGTTTGGAAATATCTAGAGAGTAAGTTTTCAAGTTGAAAATGTATTGATTAAAAATCAACGTGATATTAAAATTATTAAAGAGATTACAATTTATTGGATAATAACAAGTTGATTATAATTGATGACTGAATAACTGTAACGATATTTTATTTTCAATTGATAAGGTACCGTAATAGGCTCGTTATTAATTGTAAATAAATAACGGACCCATAAACGGGTTGGATTCGTTATCTATTGGAATTAGAAAATATACCATAAAGTGTTTAATTAACTATCTATCATAAATCGTCAATGCGTTCAGGTTGAAGTCGGTAACGGAGTGCGTGATATCAACGGTGCGTACGTCGTATAAAGCCAACTTCTTCTTCAGAAACTTGTTTCTGTAATACTTAAACTTGTGTTTCGCTAACTCGATGAACAAGAGAGACAGGGCGACAACGATGCCCACTACCAACAGTATGAACGAACCATAGATATCCTGTTGGGTGCATATGCATTACATTTTATATTATGTATATGTAATACAATATATGTGTTAAGTCCAACTATAGTTAGACTTTACAAGGTTTTTATAAGTATACTTAAATATGATAACAATTAAAAATTTGTATATATATCATTACTGTTATTATAGTTATTTGTAATATAGAGATTACACAATACTGTAACATCGATTGTCTAATTTAAACTAAATTTAGTTAATTTGTTAATTATGATATATCACATCTGGCAACATTTTATATTTCTTATTATAAATTAAATTTATTGATAACAATTTAAATATCTATATATTACAAATTAGTCTGAAACTGAAATAAGAAATATAAACTATTAGTATAACATATTAATATAATAATAATATTACTATATTTATAAGAATAATGTAAATAATATGTGTAAATTATAATAAGAAATAAACATTTTTATATTGTATGTGTTAATTAATATTATTTAGTATTTATGTATTCTTTAATAGTTTAAATCTATATAATTAATACAGTTTAACGTAATAGTAAACCATATTAGTATTACAAATGAATCATGCAAGATAAATATAACACTATTCGCGATACTGAAATTAAATTGATTAAATATTTGATAAAACTCAATAATTTTAAGTAAGCGCTGTTTTAATAGATTCAATAATCACATTTCAATATCATTGTTCTACATTGGGTAAGCTACACTACACATTGGGTAAGCTACACTCCCTTGGCACCAATATCCATATTTGTTAAAAGTGTGAATGTACTTAGATGATGCCGGTATCCAACGGTGCACATTAGAATACTTCAAGATTACACCCCCCACCGTTGTTCCATAACCTTAACACGGGCCGGATCCGGTAAAGAAGCGCTCCTGTCTTGCAGGGCGGTGCATACGTCCCTCGGGTAATACTGAGCTTTCCAGCGAATCAACATTCCGTTCTCTACGAGGTTCTCTATGCTAGTTACGGGCATAGCGGACTATTACGTCATATAATCGGTACTACGTTATATAATAGGTATTACGTCATATAACCCAATACAGTTTATATGGTAATTTCCATATAAGCTGTATTAGTTCGTATGATAAGAAGCATGTGTATGTATAAGAAGCATGATATAAGAACTATTATTATTAATACCATTATTCTTATTTTATAAATATATACAATGACTTTTACAATTGTATTGTATCCTCGGAGACGTGATATTTACTTATCATTCTTCGGATACACTTCTACTCTAACAGTAAGTTACAGTCCTCTCTACTCCAATAGTAAGTTACAGTCCACTACTCCAAGAGTAAGTTACAGTTTGTTAGCTCCTAGTTTCACCTCGATTTGTTTTCAGTATTCTTGACGATGTGCATTAAAGCTCAGGGATAATAAAGTAAATATTCACATAATGTACAGCTTCAGATATGTATTCTCCTTGAAGTGAACGTTTGATTATGTACACCTTACGGCAAACATATTCAAAATACCTACCTACCTATATGTATATATAGGTATATATAGATACATATATATATATATATATATATAAATATATATATATATATATATATATATATATACATATATATATAAACAAAAGTGCAGTGGAAAAACTAACACGCCGTTCATAGGGTTGATGAGCGGTGATTTTTCTGGGAAAACGAATCCGAACGAAGAGTGAAAGAATTGCTCCGGGGCGATTACGAAATTACAGTCGTTGTATAGCAGAGGTGCAACTGCGGACTTGAAGGACGATATGTTGTAAGGAGTTGGTTCAACGTACAATATGGTGTAAAAAAGAAACACACGAATCAAGAAGATCATGAAAATACAATCATTTTAGAGAAGAGATGTTACTGTAAAGAAAATTTACTGGAATGTATTTGGTAAGATATGCATAGTGTAATATATAAAATGACCAGTGTATTGAAGAGATTTCACAAAGAAGATAGGTCGGAAGGTAAGAATAAAATAAGGATGAAGGATAAATTGATTGTTAGGAAGGGTGTATGAAGTGTATACATAAATGTGTACACGTATCTGGTCAAATATTTATTTGATCTCCTAAATTTATCACATCCTGTATCTAGACATCTAGACATCTAGAGTAATTAGTTATTACATAATATTACATTATATTAATTTATTTTTAAAATTATATATACTATATAATATGTATTGTATTGTTATATACAACAATAGGTGTGTGTATTAGACAAAACTAATGTTTATAATTGAATTGAAATTATACCTGCTCTCCGATGTAAATATAGTTTTCATCTTTCACCTTTTGAATGCCCTCTCGATGCGAAGCAACGTTATTTTTATCATCGTGTATGGATCTCTGCCACAGTTTCCGGTAGATTCCATTAGTTGATTTCTGAAGGGCAGCGAATGTAAACTATAGTATATATTGTTAGCATATATTGTAGTCTGGTGTAAACAATGCGCACATTTTTACAAATTATGTTCCTCTAACGATACCAAATTAAATGTTATATTCAATGCTTTATTATATAATATTAACACGGTAAGCCTACAAATACGATTATCTATCCAAAACATTCACCTCGAATAGCGTAAACAGAGCTGCGCCTTTCAAACTCCCGTAACTATATGTTGATTGTTTTGATAAATCCACTAGATTCCGGATTGGGATGCTTGTTATGGGAACTGCTAAGAACGCGATGAGGTTTCCTACGAAATCGGGAAGAGTAAATAATTTATAAAAAGTAGAAAATCTATGGATTTTTATAAATAAATACTGAATAGTATAAATACACATACGTTATATTTCTATCATATTATTTCTCGCATAGAGATTTCATTGTATAGATATATATATATATATATATATATATATATATATATATATATATATTAATAATTTAAATCAGATCCCACCGAGTTTTTAATCTATAGATTATATATTAGACTGCTTTATTATTTTTTTTATTATTTATTATAATATACTAACTATATGTATGTGTGTAGGTATGTATATATATATTTGCATGTATATGTATGTATGTGTATGTGTGTAATTGCTTTCTATCGATATATGATCATATTTCGTAATTTTGTCGAAAATATAAATCAATCCCTAAATTATTTGTCGATATCGTGACAGACTAATAACATTTATAATTATCGACTGATTCCTTTACTCGCCTATCATCATTTCTGACCAAAGCTAATGTCCGCTATGAATTATTCTAAATAGGCATAAGCTAGATATAGATAACAAGTATGCGAGGCAGACAAATGCATAGTAACGATGATTAAGTTATGACCAATAATAACGCACCGTTAATAATTGACTTCGATAAGTAACAATAACAATTCAAGTATACCTGTCAATACAGTTGAACACATTCCACTAAATATGAACCACGCCCACTACTAATACACGCCCACAAACCTGTATACGTAGCGGTGATTACGATAGTGAGTAACCACCAGAACCCCAATACGCACCGCGTTGCGGCGAGTGAAGGTACCACTGGAGCTCCTTTGTATATAAAATATTAATTGAAATTGAATTAGTAAATTTCTGAAACACACATTAGCAACACTATATATATATATATATATATATATATATATATATATATATATATATATATATATGATCCTATCTATTCCTAGAAGATACAGGATACTTCATTTTAATTAGATGCACTTGTTTCCAAACGTTCCGACCTTGTTGGAAGATCGCCCCGAGAATGTGCCACCAACTAGACGCAATGATCGAAATAAATTTCGCGCTATTCATAGACTCGATGTCATCCAATCCTAGCAGGATACGTTCGACGTACAGCATCAACGACATGACTAGCGTCGTGAAAACCATCAAACAACCGATGTACAACCATACCTAGTTATAACGTGATGAGCTTAGATTATGTTGAATTACATAATGACGATATTAGATCTATAGATCCGATACAGTAAACCGTAACATACTTATAGTTATTGTTTGAGATAGCGTTCTTGAGGTAAATTGAGGTAAATTAATTCATAATAACTGGATTTCTCCTATCATTATAATTTAAAATACAAAATTAATAATATTTAAAAAATATGAGTTTTTAATCATATTATTAACTATGAAATATTTTGATTTAAAAGATTAATGATACTATATTATTTAATATCTACTAATTAATATCTTATTATACTTATTAATATCTACTTATATTAACATATTATTGAGTAAATATAGGTATAATTAAGGAAAAGATCTTAAATACGACAATCGATCAATATTACCTCTGTCCGGAATGGTCTGAGAAATACTAAAGGATCATCTGATACGGGGTTCTTCATTACTATCTGGGCAGCTTCATGCCAGAATGGGGAAGAGTAGTCGATCACCTGATCTCGGGTATAGGTCAGCGTAAACTTTCCCATAGCAAAATCCACTTCCTAGATAATATTAAAAATAACATAATTAATAACGTAATATATAATTCTAGTATTATACATGTTATATGGTAATATTAAACATGTAATTATAATGTATTGCATACATTAGTTTAAAGAAAATTTAATATTGTCACTTGACAATATATTATATAATTATTTTAAATATATATATATATATATATATATATATATATATATATTATTGATATATATTATATATACTATAATATAAATATTTATTTATATATAATCATTTTAAAACCATTTAATCAAAAGAATAAATTCGGTCAGGATCTCAAAAATATTATTACAAAAATAAGTGCAATATAAAAAAATAATACAATGCAACGTTAGATATATAGATAAAGTGTCATCTACTATATGGATTAACTAATAAAGTTATGTATAGGATATATATTATACATATAATATCTATGTAGAATATAGTATAGTCTATAAATCAAAAAATGTCATAACATCTTTAACATTTAAGAAGCTTACAAAACATACTAAATGAAATATATATATATATATATATATATATATATATATAGCATATGTACCTTCAGACTTATTTATGACGATATACGTATTAACAATGTAAATTGCTATTAACTACTGGGAAGAAAATGATTCATTAAATCTGAAAAACTTGTTTCTAACTACTAGTTATTTACTAGCAAATTAATAATGTATTCACGACTATAATTTGTATAATAGTATATGGACCACTCTCAATTTTGCATAATTCTACATATAAACGATAACGTAGTCGAATTAAGCCAAAAATAACACTAATAATAACAATAAAAATAACAATATATATCAAAAAAGCTGTTAGTAAGATAATAATATGCTTTCGAACATTCATGTTCTTTGTTATTAATTTTAACTATAGAATATACATTACTACCTCATTAACTGATACATTTCAAAAGTAAATATCTAATCATCTTATCAATCATCATCAACCGTTATCAATATTCATTTTTAATCAATCATCTTCATTTAACCATTATAGCGAGTAGAGTAATACATAGAATTGGAAATTATATACCAAGTATTGTGTTCGCATTCTGTATTACAACGTAATCACTATTGCATGAAACTCTAGGTCGTGTATTTATATATAATGACTGTATGACCTTACCATGACCCGATATCGTAAAATAGAACCGACACCTGTCTAGTGGGTGGGGAGGAGGGTGGGGCTACGATTGCGAACTAGGTGCCCACAGTTCCCACCGTAGTAGGCCTCGGCTACGCTAAGTGCTACCCTAACGTCAAAGCACTAACTCCACGTTTCACCATGCCCACCATCCCGTTCCAGGTGCCATTTTTCTCCGGTGCTCCCCACATACCGTCGGGTGGCTGGACTATAGTGTACCTGGAAAAACAATCAGGAGATTTTTACTTCTCAATATTAAATAGAAATTACTAAACTTGTAGCAATATATATATATATTTATATATATATATATATATATATATATATATATATATATATATATATATATTTATGTGTGAGAGCAAATAAAAAATAAATAAGTTTCTTACCATTGTAGACCTAACCTGGGATATACTATATATATACTATATACCCTAGGGCATACCATAAATACATAAGAAAAGTTAACCGAGGAAAAAATTAATATTAAGTATAAATTTCTATTTCAGGTAAGAAGTCGTGATTTTCATAATAAAATAATATAAACAAATAATTAGGTAAGAATAAGATAAGAAGGTAAAAACTCAATATTATAAAAGTTAAAAACAGTTAAAAAATTAAAAATTAAAGTTTTATAATAATTAATAAATTAGAGTTAAAAATATGTTTAAGGTTATAAATAAGTATGTAAC
>OZ038315.1:8796658-8825855 GCA_964035775.1 Osedax frankpressi | reverse complement strand
GTGAGTATGTAGTTTAAATAAAAATAGTCAAGTAAATAATACAATGTAAACTGCAAGAATCAGAACTCTGTATATCATTACAACTATAATGTTTTTCTATAGTAAGAGCAATTCGAATATATAGTGTAAATTACCTATGCGTGTCGATTATTAGAACCAAAAATATAAATAGTGATATCTTTATCTATACATTATCGTGACAATATGGTAAAATAGATTACACTTAGTAGATAACAGAATGTACTCCATTGATAAATAATACGCTAGAATAAAACACATTTCCATTTTACGCCTCTAAGCGGTTAGGTAATAATGGCATCAGTGTCTGTTATTGGCGATATCCGTTTCCGGAATTTTAAACGGAATCAAAGTCAAAGTCACTGTTTTATAATAGATCTAGGTGATAAATTGAATTCACGAAAGTATTAAATAATCGAAAACATTAAATAATCGAAAACAAATAACTAGGAAATGTGATGTTTTATTAACCCGTTATATAATAATATAATAATACATTATATAATAGTGGTTATACATTGTACGAAATAAGAACATGTTAAGATTATAAAGCTAGTTAATTTTATAGATATGTATAACTAACCTAGTTTAAATGTATAATCTACATTACTAATTTATATATCTATAAGATAAAGATATATGAGCTGTCACATATATGTTTAAATGCCTAATTATATGAGTATTTTTTTAGTGACTCAGTATGTGTACTTGTATTGTATGTATACATGTATTGTATGTGTTTTTGTATTGTATGTGTACTTGTATTGTATGTACACTTGTATTGTATGTGTATATGCTACTAGAGTTGTATGAATGTTTTTATAAACGTGTATGTTATCAAATATTAGTTCCACTAGTCGTAATGTTTGTAGTTCATGAATTTAAACTTCCGACTAGGAATCATTTCTATTGTATTACGATAAAATACTTATAATCTCATCAGATTGAACTTTTGGTCGTCAGGTAGTATTATTATTTGATGGCGCATTATGAATAAATATTAAATAATCATAATTATATCACGTGAAATCATTATCTCAAAACTGATTTGATACTTATAATTACTAAGATAACTAGTTTCTTATCACTTCTATATCATATATGAACTATAGTTACATAACGGTAATTTAATTCATCAATATAATAAAAGTATATGTTCAGAGAATTTGATTAGAATCATGATTAGAGAATGTTATGTTCTGATATCAGTAAAAATTTTAAAATAACTAATATTTTAATAAATCACATTTTATTAATATATTCGATGTAATATTGTTTGGATATTTATTAATTACTTATTTATTTTAAATATTTTATACATATATAAAATAAATACATTGTTATAGTTGTGTTGTAATATATATATATATATATATATATATATATATATATATATATATATATATATATGTTATCTGATAACCTTTGTTACTACTCATTTAGTAGTTGTCGTTACTTTCGGTACTTTTCCAGTTTTGTCACATGATCAGTTCGTATTCCTATCAGGTTGCACTGAAGAGTATCGCCGACAAACGGAAATCGGCAACGAACGACGACTTGGGACTCAACGGATTACTGAGAGACGCTGTCTTGGAGTGCAGCGACATCAGCGAGAGTTCCGTGTAAAGCATTTTCCTCTTCTAATTAATCGCACTCCTCTCCCAATCATACCGTTACATCCTTTCGTAAAAAACACGTTCCCAAACTAAATATCAATTACATATGATAATAATCGTAGATATGTTTACAAATGTACGTACCAAGATAACCCTCCTACAATAGACTTCTAACAATAAACTATATATAGTGTACTCATATTGTATTTGTACTATCCTTTACTCATACTCATATTACTTTAATTCGTAATGAGTTCATGATCTTAGATTCACAAAAGTATTACATAAATGTTAGATATCATCTATGACGTCATATCAAGATATCGTAATATGACTTATTATTAACGTATCTATATATCCCGTGTACCGGAAATGCGTCGTATAACCTTAAACCAATTCGATCGTAGTAAATCCATATTGTATGATGTATATTGTAACCAATTCAACAAATAACTATTTGACATATACGTATTGCAGTGCACATTTGGCGCTGATTTATTGATATATTTATTTCTATTTGTATTCGCTCTGGCTATGTTTTCTATTTATGTTTTTATAATTAATTATTAATCGAACGTTTTGCGAAACGATTATATATTTTTTAACGAATCTTGAAATACTCCAATAAATTATTTCTAAATACTTACTTGAATCTTAATATTATGCATGAAAATAGGTTTTTTTATTAAATTAATCTATTATAACTATCGATATAGTATCTTTAATTCAATAAAGTTTATATAAATAATTAAATTAGTAACTTTAAAAATGATATATATATATGTAGACGATACGATGTAAAGAATAATTTAATATTTGTATAAAAGTTACTATAATAATAGTCACACGTTTATCGCACGAGACTAAAGTTATCTTTGAATTTGATACTTTAGATTATCTTTAGTAGAATAGACATTCAGAAAATGTATTGTCAGTGCAATTTGATATTTTAATTCTTAGCTTCTCCGAAGATATAATTATATATGTATACAATGCATACAATAATACTAAAAGTAAATTAAATATTTAAACTGCATAATTATTTTGATAACGAAGTATTTATCAGGGTATTTATTAATGATAAACAATAATACATTTCTAATATTTAAAATAACAATTATTTTAAACTTTATTTAACCAACTACTCATATTTATATTTATATTGTAAGATTATGTAAAAAATAATATAAATTATTATTATAAATATTTATTTTTTATTAAAACGATTTATCTTGGATAAATCGAATATATTAATACGTTAAACAAAAATAATAATAACAATAATAGATTTCATAGTAATTACTATTAATAAACGTAAATGTTTTCGCAAAAAAAGCGCAAATGTATAAATTATAGATAAGTATATGTACAGCATAATTCAAAGAATAATTATATGTACATAGATATACAATTATAGCCAGACTGGGAACACTATCACTTGACCAACGGTCACATCTACTGACCACTTGAACACAAAATTCATCTGACAATAATTAACGACCGTATAATAATATAACTTAATAATTTGTAACAAAATGAATAATCAATTAATCAATGAGTTTAATTAATCATTGAATTAGATCCAATATATGAAGTTGAAGGCCCACAGTCAATTTCGACAATATTATCCGGAATATCAGCAAATTGGTAAACCAATCTTTGCCCGTCGACTTTGTTAAGAATTCCCCTAGCATAGTAATACCTGCAAATAGAATTATAAATTAAAAATTGAATAAAAAAATATATAAATATCTTTTAGCTTTCATAAACAAATAGAGCCAACAAATAGTCATATAAACAATTCAACTACTTTTTCATATTCCAAATTCTATGTAATCAATTGATAAATCTAAAAATAGCCTTAAGTAAATATATACAGAATTGATATTGAATCTAATATATGCAATTAGAGGCATGCGAAATAAACAAGACGAAATGTGCTTATTGTAAACAGTAAATAAGTATTTAGGTCAAGATATTGAAATTCAAAGAAATGGTAATAACCTCATGGCTCTACCCATTGTCTCGTAATTCATATCAGGTTTATTCTTGTGGTTCCCCCATAGCTTAGAAACAGCTTTGGAATCAATGAGTTTGAAAATGCCCTGTTCCCTATTCGTCCACTTTATAAATCGGGGACAGAACTCCGGAGTTTGCAACATTTCCAAAAGGAATTCCCATAAGTAAGTTGTAGATCCTGTATAATGATTTAATAATAAATAAAGGAATTCGTCGGAATCAATCTTTAGAATAGTAATCGTTAAGTAGTTAAAGATAAGTTCATAGATAAGGATGCTAACTCAGCTTACCTTCTCTCCTTCTCTTCGTAGGAGTGATGGTATTAGGTTCAGTCTTTATTTTGCGCGTTTTCGCCGACGTAGAAGAACGTTGCCCGGCGTTGCCGCGATGCGTGGCGGTAGCGGCGGCAATGTCGTCAAAATAGGTGGTGGCGCCACCTGCAGCAGTCGACGTAGACCACTGGTCACTAGAGTGGTCGCTGGACACGGGGCTGGAGGGCGTCAGGCGGTACGAAGCGTCGGCGTAGAGTTTCGAGTAGGTGGAGCTGTGTTCAACCGGCCAAATCGTCGCCTCGGCCAATTCGCTTTCGTCGAGTTTAGAAGTTTCGTAGAGAAGTTGAGTTGAGGAGAGAAGTGGGCTGGAGTGTTCGCCGAGCGATTGTTCTATTGAAGTAGGTCACGTTAACACCTTATAGCAATATTGTAATGTAGACGTATTGATATATAATTGAAAAAACATGTATTTATTCTATATATAGAAACGTACCAGTTTTGTAGGGTACAATTTCGATATGCCCGTATTCAGTGAGATCAGACTGTATCACATCGTGTATATTGTATCCTTTATTGACAACTGTTCAACGAAATTGAAGTTATGTAAATATGACAATTTAACGCTTTAAAAGACAATTATTCAAGTCGCGGTTCAACGAACAGAAGTAAATTAACTCACGGCATTAATATATTACAACGGAGGTATTTATAGAAGGTATGCCTAATAAATAAAATGTTATCCCATTTAAGTGGACAACAATAACTCTACTGACGTTGAACAAAGTAAATAAATAACATCTTACTTTCGAAATCACCGAGAAAACTTAAACAGTACGTTTAGCACATTATAGCCATTGCTAAGGCTGATTAGTGATGTGTGGCATGTAATAGATAGGAGGAGCATATAATGTAACGGATATCTGCTCAAGCTAATAGACGTGTACTAGACGTGTACTAGACGTGTACTAGACGTGTACTAGACGTGTACTAGACGTGTACTAGACGTGTACTAGACGTGTACTAGACGTGTACTAGACGTGTACTAGACGTGTACTAGACGTGTACTAGACGTGTACTAGACGTGTACTAGACGTGTACTAGACGTGTACTAGACGTGTACTAGACGTGTACTATACGTGTACTAGACGTGTACTAGACGTGTACTAGACGTGTACTAGACGTGTACTAGACGTGTACTAGACGTGTACTAGACGTGTACTAGACGTGTACTAGACGTGTACTAGACGTGTACTAGACGTGTACTAGACGTGTACTAGACGTGTACTAGACGTGTACTAGACGTGTACTAGACGTGTACTAGACGTGTACTAGACGTGTACCAGACGTGTACCAGACGTGTACCAGACGTGTACCAGACGTGTACCAGACGTGTACCAGACGTGTACCAGACGTGTACCAGACGTGTACCAGACGTGTACCAGACGTGTACCAGACGTGTACCAGACGTGTACTAGACGTGTACTAGACGTGTACTAGACGTGTACTAGACGTGTACTAGACGTGTACTAGACGTGTACTAGACGTGTACTAGACGTGTACTAGACGTGTACTAGACGTGTACTAGACGTGTACTAGACGTGTACTAGACGTGTACTAGACGTGTACTAGACGTGTACTAGACGTGTACTAGACGTGTACTAGACGTGTATTAGACGTGTACTAGACGTGTACTAGACGTGTACTAGACGTGTACTAGCCGTGTACTAGACAGGTACTAGACGTGTACTTGACGTGTACTTGACGTGTACTTGACGTGTACGACGAACACTAACCATTGGTACGAAGACGTACGTCATCAGAGCAGGTTTCGGGGTCGCTAACACTGAATCCACTATCGCAGGGACTCGGAGGATGGTAACCTGACAAATAGATAATTACGTTATCAAGAATTACGTCAGTCGAGGCGTCGAGCGCAATTAAACTTACTACGATAAATCTAGAGAAAATAAGCTAAAATTAGACATCTAGTGTTATATAATAGAGGGTAAAGTTTTTACGTAACTGAGTTCTATATTTGAGATCGCGTACCGGTATAATGAGAAGCTAACAAAGGCGGCATAAGAATAAAAAAGCAATTACAGGAGATGGTCGTCACCTGCGATAGGCACAACACAATAGGATTTATGCCGTTAACGGAGAGACCGGCGAGTGGCGAGAGATAAATCAGAATTAAGCACCCGAGCAGATATTAACTTCACATATCGAGACGGACGAATTAGAGTCGCGAGCGCCTCTACGTGAAGGGAAAACGACGACAACGTAAACAAAGCAATGTGCAAGAGTAGCGTAAACATAACGGGAAGAGGAAGCGCGCAAAACTCAGCGGATTTGGCCGGCGTCGCGGCGTTTCCATAAACATTGAGTACCAGTCGGAGACGGAACTAGAGAACGGGACGTTACAGTTGTTGCCATAGCAACCAAACGCAATGCATGCAGATATCAACACACATCATCGTAGTATAGCGGATCTACGTATGCATTACATCTTGCGTTCTGTGCTCTATAGTGTATAGTGACTAAACCACATATTCGGGCACATCCGGGGGGAGCTATCTAGAGCTAAGAATGCAAGGCAGCGACGTCTACTTACCAAGTGTGTAGTTTTGCTGAGGTACAGCGAATTGTAGTTGTTGTTGTTGTTGCTGTTGGTGTTGTTGTTGTTGTTGTTGTTGTTGTTGTTGTTGTTGTTGCTGTTGGTGGTGTTGTTGTTGTTGTTGTTGTTGGTGGTGGTGTTGTTGTTGTTGTTGTACGAGTTGACGTTGTTGTTGCAGAGAAAGGTGCATATCCTGCGCACTCGGAGAAGGTGTCGGATACAGAGAAGAACGCTGCAAAGGAGAACTGGGAAGATCTTGGCGGGATTTCTTAATCGAGGGCTTCTCCGTAGTGTCTGTAAAACATAGCAAACTTATAGAAAATACTATTTAGTGTAGAAATCACATACAATAGATTGATACTAGATTATACGTCAGTTAATAGATTGGAGTAGAGTGTATCGCCTTGGAGAGGAACTACTTAGAAGTAGTCTCGGAGATACCGGAAATAGGTGGCAATATTTAATTACTCGAAGCGGATGCGATTGTCATGAGGCGGATATAGACAAGAGAGCCATAATCGGAGAATAGTTAGTCGTGGCTATAAATAGATCATCGACGCACTCGCAGAAACAATAGAGCAATAAAAGTAATTGATATCGGATAAAGGTGTTGTTTTAATAGAACTTAAACAATAACTTCGCTTTAATCGTATAACGGTATAATGGTATCGAGATACCACTGCGTGTATGTAATGTACGTATATACCTGTACATAAATAAAGTTACTTAGTAACAAAACAAAACAAATATGGAAAATATCGTATTAAAGTTTTAAAAAGATTGATGGTCCAGTGACTAATGTCAGGAGAATGCGATATAAAATACAATTATAACTGCCTGTTCATGTATGAAATATTTAGAATACTATCAAAACATAACAAACAGCTACGTTAATTATATTTAATATATAAATATATTTATATATATATATATATATGTGTGTGTATGTATGTATGAGTGTATGTATATATATATATGTGCGTGTGTGTGCGTGTGTGTATGTGTATATATGTGTATATGTGTGTGTGTGTGGGTGTATGTGTGTGCGTGTGCGTGTGTGTGCGTTTGCTAGACCAAAGAACAGTAAGTGTTATGTAAAATAGTTTTGAAAATACGAAATTTATTTTAAATTAAATATACGCAATTATTATCTCTCGTCACGCATGGCTGAGTAAGGATTATATAATATGTTAAAGAATTTTACTAATTTAACTTTGGCGTATATGAATTTATTAGCAACAATAATATAACTAATATTTATATGTTTATTAGTTATGTGTGTGCATTTCTAGTATATATGCTAGATATATATATATATATATATATATATATATATATATATATATATATATATATAATAGTTATATTATTATTGATTTTAAATTCATATATTATCCAACCATATTTTGTATGATTAATATATGTAGAGAAAATAATAATGCATACGAATAAGAATCCAGGTATACTAGACTAAATATAGCGTATTAATTATACGATAACCGCTATTAATGGAGGTTATAATTCTATAAGACAATGCTCACGTTTTCTCCGTGCATAAGTGCAGTTCTGGGCTCTGTTAAATCGCCTTAGCAACGCCTTTTTAAAACTGTGCCTATGCGAAGGCATGTCGGCAGTGCATAGGTTTAGTGGTTCGCAGGCGGTAAAGCCGTAGTCCGTGGGTGTCGACGTCAACAGCATCATAGCGTAGCCGGCCGGTGTGTTGGGGAGAGGGAGATAGGGAGAGGGGGAGAGAGAGAGAGTTCTGAGTAGTGTAGGCGAGTAGTGTAGCCGAGTGGTGTAGGTGTGTAGTGTAGCCGAGTGGTGTAGGTGTGTAGCGTAGCTGGTAGAAGCGGGTAGTGAGGAGTTCTGTTGGCAGTCTATCGCTTTTGTTGGAGAAACCGTCTCGTCTCGACCAATCGCAGCGATCGTAGAGTCCACGTGACGCGCTTGTTGATTCCGCCGTAGACTGGAGAGGTGTTGCTACGGTATGTCACGTAGAGTATGTGACATAACAACTGCCAGTGTCGCGTCACTACTCATCACCGGCGTATAAATAAACAAAACTAACGCTAAATCATTTATAATTGATGCGAGTAAATAGGGAGCTCTGGCGGAGGCGGTTCCAGAATGCAATCGAATGATAACGAGACCTAGGGTGAACAAATTGTCGCACACAAAGGGTAGCATCAAGAGTTCGTTACAAAATACGAATATGGACACAATAGAATATCAATGGCACTATTGTACTAATTTAACGAATGTTGCAATCTATAAATAGAACATCGGCTGTTTTATTCCTCATATAGATAGTTTGAAGAATATTACGATCATAAAGCCAGTTATTAAATATAAACAATCATATGAATTATTGAAATAGAGTAACGTGTATATATATGGTTAATTATATATTACTTCTGTATACAGAAGTCTTGCTTTTACCGAAAATATTAAAGATTAACATTTTATTTAATAATTATACCGAAATTATATATACTATGCTATATATATACTATGCTATATATATATACTATGCTATATATATATATATATATATATATATATATATATATAGTATTCATATAATTGATATTGATAATATAATACTTATTAATAAATAATTTAGAGTATTATTTATAAAGCTTACTTACACTGAACATGAGTTATGCAGACTTTATGTTATGGAGATGTGCAATTACGACGGATTACACGAATTCAGTATTACTCAATAATGACTAATCACAGGTGAACGAAATTACGCAAGAATAGAAATGCACGACGACGGCACGAAACTACAAGAAACGCAGTATTGCGTAACGCACGGAGCGATTGCGTAATACAGTCAGATATGACGTCGGCTGCGCGCAATGGGGTTTTAAGCGGCTAGATCGTGCCTAGACGAGCAATAATAACGGTGAGGCGTACAATGCAGACTTCAACCGGAAATGATATAACCACTCATCTCCGAACGTCGTAGAGTAAACATACCTAAGAATACATTAGCTTAGTACAGTGTACGACGTATCCTGTACGTTTGTGTACACCAATGTACGTAGGTTTACATTAATGCCTACAATGTGTACGATGGCGTACGATGGTGTACGATGGTGTACGGTGTGCATCGTATGTTATGTATGTTAGTATAAGGTAGTGGGAGAATGTAGTTTAGATGACGTCGTGGCGATAAAATGACCGGAAGAGATATATGACAAAGGAAACGTAAACATAATGATTTACACAAATGGAAATATTTAAATTTGCTAAATAATGTAATGTTTAAATTGTTAAACTATCAAACTATCAACTATCATTAATATTGATATAAGGAGCTATTTATCATAATTTATTTTCCGGTAGAATACTTAACTATACATTTATAATATAGATTTCTTTTTTATGTATTAGTTCTATATATAGATATGTCCCGTAGCCACCACACCTTGGTATAATTAAACGACTACTAATAATTATTTTAAAAGGTGTAACTTTCTATGCCCAAACCCCATAATTGATCTTTATGGGGGACTTTATTAATATTACCATAATTTTGCGAGCTAATTTACTCGACTAATTTACAAAAGGGCACTTCGGAAATCAATCGCGCAATTAAATTTCATAACGGATATTAATTGTTGCCAATATAGTAGTAGATACATAAATTGCAGTTAGTTAATATGCCGTACAATGTGAGCATATACATGTTAGTCGGACATAACACCTATGTTAACGTATAGCAAACGGTAAACAGGGGTTAAAATAAGTGTTACTTTCCCATTAAATATGGACCTATTCTAGATAAAAGGTAAACGATCTGTAAACGTGATTAAATATTTAGTAAGATTTAGATTTCATTCCGTCAGTTATTATTTTTTTCCACGTCACGAATCTATTAGTCAAGGAATATACAAGAATGTAATTCAATAAAACCGGGTACGAGTGGAAAAAAAGTAATGTAATTGATATACCTAAATACACAAAGTGTCAGACATAATATACCCGCAGAACTACAAACAAAGCATGGCATTGAATATATCGATAGGTTCAATCGCCCAGGCACGCTAATTCAAACCGTTACAACGGGCAGTAGGGCCGCCAGACCAGAGTAAGGCGGAGTTACGTCATAGGGTGCTGTCGCGCGGGTACATAGTAGGTAAGGTACCCGGAGAGGCGATAACCAATCGGAAATACATCGGCACGAGTGAAACACGTCGTTGATTTGGCGAAATGCATATTTCGCGATAGTAGAGGCATTTCGAAACACAATTAATTTCTTAGAAATCGGTGAATACCCGGTCGTTTAAGAACTGTTCACTTACAACCGTTGTACGGAATTAGGGTGTGCGTTAGAGAGAGAGTAGAGAGAGAGAGAGAGAAAGAGAGATAAAGAGAGAGAGAGAGAGAGAGAGAGAGAGAGAGAGAGAGAGAGAGAGAGAGAGAGAGAGAGAGAGAGAGAGAGAAGAGAGAGATAAAGAGAGAGAGAGAGAGAGAGAGAGGAGGGCGAGGGTATAGAGTACGATGTTATTATAAAACACTAGATGGGGTCGATAACGATATCGAGTAACGTCGGGTATAGCTAATGCATTCTCGTGGTGATAAGGAAATGCTGTTTCTATAAAATGTCGATAGACAATACAGGCCACATAACAAACACATTCGTATTATAATGATTACATAGCGCAAATATATGTGTGTGCCTAGTGACGCCTTGTGATTTCAATACACGATTTAAATTGACAATAGTAATGACTTCCTTTCAACCGATGGCTTGAGCTTGTTTACCATTTCATTTCCTAGTAAATAAAGATGGGGACCAATGTTTACAGAGAGGAGTTTTTAGATAGCGTACACATGCGCTTTCGGAATACGTAGAGCTACATTGGTTGTTTACATAGCAGGCGGCAAAGTCCACACGGGAGACTGGTACACAGCGACACGATGGAGAGTGGAGGGGAGAGGGAAGAGGGGATAGAAAGTCAAACTATTTCATGGTGACATCTCTGACATCCGCGGTTTAACTGGCCTGCGCTATGGAACGTAAAGATTTCACGTGACGTAACCATAGTATTGTTATCGAGGCGGAATGCGACGCGACAATAACATAACAGGCTGGCAACTGTAAGCATTCTAGTTTACATTAGATCACATTAGAGACTGAGAACATAACCTCGATTTTTTTCTAGTTCTCCCCAGTCACGCTCTCGATTTATCTCTATTTATCATCGCTAATATACTATGTAGGCAATAAGGCGAAAAACAATTCGTAGAATTCGGGGATGGTCAATTATATAACAATATATTTAAATTAGTGTACACGATGACTCAATGTAGAACAACAATCTAATCGAGTTAAATATATATTTTATAAAAGTGTTAACTTTATAACATTTTCGAATACAAAATATAATTTACAGAACTGATATTATGTGTTCATGAAAATAATGTTCTATTTACAAATTGCGAAGGTATTTAATATACTTTTCAATAAGGATATGGTGAGGATTGAAATACTAGCATATACTATATAGCATGTAAGCTATCGTATTTGTTAAATTAATAGATACTATCTACGCCTCTCAGCCATGAATGCTTTGTAACGAATAAATCGTCTGTCTACATAAATCTTACAACTAGTATGTACAAGTCTAAACTGATAAGTATACAGTTATATAAACCTAGACGGGTATGCCACTATAATTATATAATTGTAGCTAATATCAGATATATAGGCTGGTTTCAAAAAGGTGTCCAACCTATAGAATTATCATATTATACACTTTATATTATATAGTATGCGAAATGATATATTAATAACATGAAATGATCTTATACTGAGATAACATAAAGAAAATATAGATCACAAACACACTACACTAAATAATAATATACTAATATACTAATATATAATATATATAAATATTGTTAATTATAATAATATTGTTAATAAACAAATGTTATGCATATGGAATTCATATGGAATAAATAAACATTAACAATCTAAAAACTAATAAATTATAAAAGTATAACATTAATTTAAAATTTATATTTTATAAGTATTATCATATATTTATGATTATGATTTATTTACATTTATTTAGCATTATATATATTACATAAAATACCTTATAAGGAAATGGATATTTTGCAATTTTGACACACATGTACAACATAATAAATCATCTAATGATTCAAATTAAGCATAATTTACAATTTGTAGTGAAAACACACTTAATATTATGCCATTTGAAATGCCACAATAAACAAATTATAATTATTACATAAATTAAATATTTGTTCTTTTTTATTTATGATAAAATTCAAATGGTATTAATTATTTATCACATCCATAAAGTTTAGTAAAATTAATATTCCTATTATTAACCCCATTTCTATAATGAAATGGGGTTAATAAGGAGTTTACTTTCATGGTGATGTAATGAATCAATTTAGTAGTGAGTCATAGTGAAGTAGTTGAAGTTAACAACATAGAGTAATTTAATAGTAGAGTTTGATTAGATAGTTCAAAGGAGTAAAACTTCCTGGTAGGGGGTCTCCTATCGGTGTTTATATATGTAATGTTTTGTGTTTTTATAATTAAAAAGTTTATAGATATAGTAATAAATTACAAATATTAACCATATCTATTTCACAGGTACTGTAATATATCTTAAATTCAGATGGAAGTAATTTACTATTATTTTTAATAATTTGAAATGGCATTCAAAACGTATTTACTATAAAATAATATACATTAATAAATACTAGGCATACATTAATTATTAACTACAAATAAATTATATATTTTCTAAATTTATTTGTAATGCAAATAAAATATATTGTCAATATATTTTCTTGGGTGATTACTTAAGATAACGTGAAAAAATATAAAAACCAAGGAAACCATCTAAGCCATATTAGTTTTTTGTTATATAATAAAAGAGAACATTTTATTTGTTTTAAAATTACATTATAATTATATTTGATATATAGATTAACAAAATTTATAGTACAATTTATTAAAGTTTTTTTTTAATAATACTATCTATTTTCTTAATTATTAAATTAAGAACATTTAATTTTTTATATGTAATAATTACATAATTTTAATTGTATTATATTTTATTTTGGTTTTATTTTTATAAGGATTTTATTTGACATTTGTTCTACTTTATATTTATTATCTTTGATTGTTACTTTAAACATGATATATCCAATATAAATTTATTTCCCCTTTTCTTCTAAATAATATGATTTTCATTATTTTATTATATTTTATCATACTTGTATATCATTAAATAAAAAGAAAAGTAATATTTGTAATGAAAATATAATATATTTTTACTTTTATATAACAAAAAAAAATGACCTAGATGGTTTTCATAGCTATTGAAATCCTTCTATGATATATTAAAGATAAAAAATAATATAAAACAATTATTTTATAACTAGTAAACAATCCAGGTAATTTCATTTTTTGCATTACATAATTTATTTTACATTATTTTTTATTCTAGTGGACACTAGATTTTACAAAACTATTAAGTCACCCTGTAACTGAGTAGCATATATTTTATATTATTATTTAATTTTTGTAAACACATCAAAAGATACAATATAATACATCACTCTATTTGCTGTGTACATATAGTTTTTATCAAGTATAATTACATTGTACAATCCCATATAAAAATCCAGGTCATTTTAGTTTTTTGTTATATAATAAAAGTAAATATATATTCCAGTTATTTTTTATTTAAATATTATACAAGATTGAATTCTTATTATACATTTATATAACAATAAAACTAAAATGACCAAGTGGTTTTTTGGATATGGTTTATACTGACATTTTAACTTTTATTTGTATTACTAAGATATTTATTATTATAAGATTATTGCTTATTAAAAATTGCCTAAAAATTCATTTTTATATTTTGTACAAATTTGCACCATGTTATATTCAAATGATTTAATTGTTTACAATCTTTTTGAAGCATAAATAAACAATATTATTATAATTGATGATAAACTATTCAAATTATTACTAAAATGGCAGCAAATTATTGTTTATATGTATTAATTTCTATCTAATTAAGAGTAATAGTAATAATAAATCAGTGTTTATTTTAAATTGTAATATAGATTCATGTGGACTATTAACAATGTTATTGTATGGTAGGTAAACTGAGTTATGTAATAGTTTTATAAAATACTGCTATATTAAAATAATTATTACTTAATTTAAAATTATTCAATTAAATAATTAAAATTACATGGACAGTATTCTTAGCCCCATCGAACAATTGAGGCGATATATTTTTTTTATTATTTGAAAATTTGTAAGATTTATTTATTATATATGTATAATATGTATAATATATAATTAAGCCAGTAGAATATTATTGAGAGGTTTTTCAAATTATAAAATGCATATACTCAAAATCAATTTCATTTTTAATTACATTATTACAAGTCAATTTCAAGCAATTAAAATAATGTATGTATATTTATGATTTGATTTCAATCATTTAATATTGTACATACCATTTTTTATCATAAACTTTTAAAAAATTAATGAATTAATGAAATAGATTATATATATATATATATATATATATATAAATATATATATAACTAGATAGCTATGTCTATGATTATTAAAAATATATTTATCATTAATTATTAACAAATTTGAGTTCATTCCAGATAATATAATATTTCAATATCTGAATATAAATTTACAATTATATAATTTTTAATTTTTCTTACAAATAAAAATATTAAATGAATAATAAAAAGACAAACAATTCAGTCATGCATCTACACATTCCCATTATATGGATAAGTAGCAGTTATATTATATATTCAATATTATATTATTTTTAAAAACAATTTATAATTAAAAAAATAGATATATTAAGATATTAATAATTATTCTTAACTCTATTTGAAATATTTAAAATAATTAAGGAATATAATAATCTAGATTTATATTAAAAGGTTTATTATGTATGAAAATAAATCTGTATTTAGCTCTTCAAATTACATTGTCTGAAATAATACCTATATAAAGTATAAAGAATACAAGAGAAATAATAATATTTTATAGAAACCATATAAAAAATATTAGAGAATAGTTTGATATACAATAGTTTGTACAAGCAATATATATTAATATATATATTAATATATATATATATATATATAACTAGATAAATTGACCAAACCAAATACTTTTCAATAAAACTTATGAAGTAATCATATTAATGTAATTAGTGGAAGTAGCAATGGCTCGGCACAATTCATATATAAGATTCAAGTTTGAATATGTAAAATAGTAATTATTTAATTCATATATAAATTATAAATCTATATACCAATGAGATATATGAATACTATAGTAAACTTGAACTATGTAGAAAGTATTATATATTTAAATTTGTTTATATACGATTTATCATTTACGATTCATATTCTAATGTTATTTGCATGAGGTAAATTATAGTTTATGTTTAATTGTTTAAATAAAGTTGTTTAATTAATTATATATATAATTTTAAATAAACATAATTTTTTTTCATAATAATTACTAATTATATTAGTTTAAATAACTAATATTTACATATATAAATAATAGATTATAAATAAAATATAATGTAATATAGTCTGAAAGAATCCAATAAAGAAAATGATGATGTAGATTAATTGTTGGTCCAATTAATTGATAAAATAAACAATTATTTACAATGTTATGTAATATAGTCATTATTTATTAATATTATCAGACAACTTCTGAATCAGCAGAATGTTCGGCATGTATAATTATAATTAATAGATACAAATCTCAAATCCAAAAAACTAATAATTTTATTAAATCTTATTAACTTTTATTTTTTTGTGCTTTAAATAATATCCAATATTAATATATGAATTTATATACTTCAAGAAATTATTTTTTATTAACCTAAATATTCATATCATTTTTTATTTTATTTGAAATATAATTTTTTTGATTCATTCAATATTCACTATTCATATTGTGATATAATACAAATAATACAATGATTGTTTTATAAAAGCCCTTCAATTAATTAAAAAGTTACAGAATTATATAATAAAATTATTCAACTATCTCTAAGAAAATAAATCTATTATAGATTCTTATATAAAGTTTTCAAAAAATATAATTATAATAATATTTAAATACAAATAAAACATATTTTAAAGTGTATTATTTACAAAAAAACCAAAGTATCTTGGATGGTTTTTGGGTATATAAAGAGCTCAGCTAAAAATGCAGGTAATTTTATGCATTGTATAATTTGCTAACCCAATTAGTAACTAGATTTCTTCATTTATTATATAACAAAAAAATAAAATCGTCTAAATGGTTTCCTGGGAATGTATCTGTTTTGTAAAATCATTGTTCTTCCTAAAATATGAAATAAATTTGTAGAAATTATGCAATAAATAAAATGTATTTACTAGAAAAATATGAAACAAAATGACCTTATTGTGTTTATTATGTACACATGTACATAATGATGATTTAGTTTAGTAAAATATATTAAAATGCAATCCTAAATTCTGGAATATGAAAATTAGTTATAGCAATTATTTGTTTTATCCAATTTGGTATATTCGCTACAATGATACAATGAAAAAAAGGAATGATCTTTTATAAAATTTGTGTATCCAGGAAATCACCCAGATAATTTTATTTTAAAAGATTTTTGGTTTTACAATATAAGGGAAAATATTTGATTTGCATTTTAATATATCATGTTATTTATATTAATAATAATTATATAATATTGTATAATAGTTACATCATCTGGTTTTTTGTATATCGAGAAAATAGATTGATGTAATTATTAAATAAAATATATAAACTTTATTTAAATATATAATAAATATATAGGTTAATACATTAATACATTATAAAAAATGAGCATAATTAAGTTAAAAAATAATTGAGTTAAAAAAAATATTTAAAAAATAAAATTAATAATATAATGATTAATATTGAATATATAATTTTATATAACATATTATTTATATATTATTTATTGCATACATAATAATTCTAATAATACATTATGTTAATATTTATATCTTAAAATTAAATATAAAACGAATTTATATTTTTTAATTAAAATATTTAATAAGCTTAGTTTAAAGTTTTACTATTTATATTCATGTTAATAATTATTTATATTAATTTCCACCAATTAAATGATAATCCAATACACTAAATTGTAACCATTTAATTACAAAATGTGAAAGGTTAATAAATTGTATATTAAGAATTACATATACATGACAATGAAAACAAATTAAAAACTAATACCAAAATCAATATATTAATTAATAAGAACAATAAAATAAAGTGATAATAGAGGATGCCAATAAATGATATAAAAATTAAATATAGATAGATTAATTATAATTCGTTATATATGAATTTGTATTATTATAATAATCAAATTGGTTAAATATCATTGAATTGAATTCATAGAGGAATAATAATTCTATGAATAAGTAACATATCTATTTAAATTAAATAATATAATAACTTTTTGTTTAAACTATAAAATATTGATATATATTGATGCTTAGGATTCTTCATATAATATTTGTATAATATAATATAATAGTTTTAATATAATATAATATAATAATTGAAGTTATGAATTAATAATTATTAAAATAATTTGTAAATGTTTTTAAAATGTAAATATTTAAAATGTATTTCAACTAATCAATTCAATTTATTATTTTATGTATTTTATATATTAATTCTAATATTTTGAATTTATTGATTACTTACGCAATGAATCTTATAACTTTACTTCGCTAATATGTATACGATAATTATTAAAGTTAAATAAAGTACACTCTATAAAAATGCACTATAAATATTCGGAGAGAAAATCCCAAATTCAATATTTGGAACGAATTCCATGCGAGAAATGCATTATTCGCATGTAAAAACGCTTTCTAGATAAATGCAATTAATAACTTTGAACAAATGGCGAGGGCACGGACACACTAACCACGTCTTCGTCTGTATCTCCTCTTAGCCGGAGTGGAGGTAGGCGCAGTGCAAGATTTCACCGACAACGCGGTAGGGGGCAGCACCGATTCAATGGCAACGCCTTCGTCGTCGTCGCTAGTGAGTAAACGCTGATTGGCCTCGACAATCATCGCGTACTATGGCAAATATGGCGGTGAAATAGAATATAGAATCGCCATGGTTACTATATAATTGACAACGATTATTAAGTCTAATATATCAATCGATAATTATATTCAAATATAGTTTAATTTAATGTAAAGTAAAATTCAATGAGTATAATTTATTGTGATCTATTATTATAATTACGCTAAAAAGATAAGAAAATTATACTTATTAATATTTCGATATAGAAGTTAATGAATGACTATACGGACATTACCAATTTACTCTCTACCTTTTTATTGATAGATTTGCACTTCAATGGCTGAGTAACAAGTTGACAGAGAACACCATCTTCGTAATAATTTGTCTCCTGCTTAATAATACACAATACATTAATTTATGTATACATGCATATATGAGAATTATAATATTATAAAATCATTCTTTATTTAAGTACAATGAAAAGTATAATTAATTCATATATCCATTAAGGCATCGAATAGAATTTCCCGAGTAATTATGGAAATATTTAACGAAGTTTTGAAATTGAGTACGTGTATCGCGGATGTTGATATTAGTACGGAGTTTACAATGGAAGTCGATAGAGATATTATTCAAACGATTGTCGGGTTTATTTGTGGGCGATTCGGGTGGGTATCGGAACCTTGATGGCGGTGGGAACAAACGAAGCGGGGCAAGTGGGCTGGTGGATCACGATCACAGACGGCTCGGTGGGCTTCACGCAATACTTAGGAGTGCAGAGGGTAGCCTGCGAGATGTTCGAGAGAAAAGGAGAGTTTGGAGGCAAAGACATCGGAGTTATGACCTGCGGGGTGAACGGAGCATGTAAGGCATGGTTGGGATAGTTGTAGTTATGATATGTTGGGCATCTCTATAAGTAAGGGGATTTAACTTATGTGAAGGTATGAATTATTATTTAAATTTAAGGATTTAGAATAGGATAGTAAGACTAATAGGACGAATAGGATAGTATAATTAATTAACGTATGAGAGGTTGGGGTATTGAAAAAAGTTATATAATAGGAAAGGAATGTTTATTGGAAATATAGAAAATAGGGAGTCTTACATATTTACTTTACATATTTATTTCTATATATAAGAGAAAAAATATGATATCTAAATATATGTTAAATTGGGTAATAATTTACAAACATATCTAATTACAAAAAATGTATAAGTATTTAAAATTAAACTTATTATTGAAAATTTATATTTTATAAATTCAGACCAAAATATTTTAGTTCGGTAAATATATCATTATTTAACTTATATATATATATTCTTCATATTTCAACTATTTCATCTATAATATTATTTATAATATAATCATGAAATTATAGATTTATAACTTAAACAAAAGAAACATAGGAATATTATGAATATGTCATAATATAAAGAAAAGTATTTATGAATATCTTTATGAAAATATGAATTCCACTTTCTAATGAATGTAAATCTATAATTATATACTAACACCGCAGATTAACAAGATACTCAATCTACATAATCTATGTCATAATGGCATATGTCAAGATATTAAATGTATTCTTTATATTAAAATATGGTATAACGAATTTTAAATTAGGGAGGGGAGAGAGGGAGAGAGGGAGAGAGGGAGAGAGGGAGGGAGGGAGGGAGGGAGGGAGGGAGGGAGGGAGGGAGGGAGGGAGGGAGGGAGGGAGGGAGGGAGGGAGGGAGGGAGGGAGAGAGAGAGAGAGAGAGAGAGAGAGAGAGAGAGAGAGAGAGAGAGAGAGAGAGAGAGAGAGAGAGAGAGAGAGAGAGAGAGAGAGAGAGAGAGAGAGAGAGAGAGAGAGAGAGAGAGAGAGAGAGAGAGAGAGAGAGAGAGAGAGAGAGAGAGAGAGAGAGAGAGAGAGAGAGAGAGAGAGAGATAATGAGTAAGTATATACTGAAAAACTACATTTTCTTTTTTCTAACCAGACAGACAGACAGTAGATTTTAGATTATATAAAGTTATGTAATAGATGTTATAATAGCAACTATAACTGATGTATAATAATGTATTTAACGTAGCTAGTTGGTACTGTGGAGTAGAGGATCTTTGCTAATATACATTGTTCCATGGATAAACAAATTTAACATCATATTTTATACTATATAATATATTAACTTATAGTATAATATAGGTAATAACAATAACGGTATATTTGCACTGTACAGTATGAAATACAACGTATGGGGTATATGGTAAAGTGTAGGGTATATTATGCAATGTGTAACGCACACATCAAAACGTTTTCAAAGCCATTTATACAACAGGAAGGTCGACAGTATTCACTAGAATATAACAAATCAATAATGCGTGTATTTACGGCCGAATTTCTACATGGCTGTTATATTAGTTAGCGTTTATAAATATGTGGGTATATTCATTATACTCAATGTGCACATCAATATATACAAATATAAGTGAACGCAGCATTTACTAAAATGTATATATAAAATTAGTCGTGCATGTTCATATTAATATATGTGATTTTGTGTATATTTTATAGAAACTCTATACTCACGATTATCATAACAATAAACTGATATTTTCAGCATAAGAGTAATAGTAAAACATATCAATTCTGGAAATAGTTTATCAAACAAAGAAATATAAGCAAATATATATTATTCGCCTTATGTATGGAATACATTTCTAGATACAAATACAAAGTACAACTATAATTCATACACAAAGTATATCAATTATAGTTTAAATGGATTTTTTTTATATAGATAATTTAGAGCACAATTCTAATACTTCCCCATTCTAAAGGCTACAGATATAGCTACAATAGTATATCATGTATATACGATACAAATTATTATATCACCATATTTTACTTTACTTTACTTCGTCTATAAACATCACAGCAGTATTCTATATTTCAAGAAGTGTATTGGTAGGTTATACAAAAAAGGTGGTATCACAAACAATACTATCCAATTATATATTGAGGTAATGTAATTCATAGAGAGGATGTGTGGAAGTAAATACAATATTCGAATATCCAAAGTGAATTTGATGTGTTGTTACTACAACAATTGTTTTACATACAATTGAATTTAAATATGTCCACTTCAAATGATTTTAGATTTGAAATATAATACAAATCAATATAACCATTACTCTACCCTACTATACTGTTCTAATGCTGCAATCTATTCGAATGTATGAATTAAAAGTAATTAAATATACTACTAATCTAATCAATTCTACACTCCGACTAGCAGAGTAGTTCTAGAGTAGTTTACTGTAAGGAGTAATTTTCTAATTCACCATTATTTAGAAATATAAATTAATATCAGCAGAATTTGTATAACCAATTATTAAACATGCATTAATTTAATTTTGGTCAAGATCATGTATAATAATCAATATAATAATAAATTAATTTATATAAATGATAATAAAACTGATGATTAATATTATTTTATTGATAGAGGAATATATTTTATTAACAAACAGTGAGTGGAGTAGAAAGTAGAGTATCAGGCAGCAAATTATTTTTAAATAGAGTAGTGATCACTTAAAAATAAACTACTCGAGTAAAGTGTTAACGATTACAACACTGTTATTTAAATTAATAGGTAGCAATTTGTTTCAGAATATAACATATTTTAGGAAATATACTCTAAAACATAAATACATTAAGTAATTGTAAGGTACCATTGTTCATATAATTCATGAGAAAAACAAACTTGACAATATATAACAAAGCATGAATACCTGACAATATAGGATATATTCCAATTATGTGAAATCCTATTACTCAAATATCTATTATTTCTTATTGAATTAAAGGTATTATGTAGATGTATGTGAATATATTTTGTAGAATTATTATATTATATACAAATATAATTTAATTAAAAATAATATAAAATGATAATAGTCTATATTGAAAATGTTAAATTTAATCAAAATGCATTATGCAATTGATGAAAATAAATAATTTTGAGAATTTTATTACATTCATTTTATCTATAAAACAATATTTCTATCGGAGTAAATATTTTAAAATATTTATAACAGATTTTATAAAATTATAAAAGAATCACGATATCCAAATAAATAATTAATTTGAGTGGAATATGTACTGTAAAGCGTATACAAACTGGGTGTATATATATATATTTAGCTAATTATAAATAGATTATTAATTATTATAAATTATTAATAGATAACAAATTATTTATTTAATTTGTATTTCAGTAGATAAAAATATAGAAAGCTGGGAACATTTTTAAACACAAATAATTAATATATATAATTAGTAATTAAATTAATTATATGACTTATTTTTTAAATAAATATTTTCAATAAACATATACATACATTTTATTTATTTGCTGTGTATATTAAATATTAATAAATAAAAAGTTGTACAAAAAGAAAGTTTATTTCAAATTATTCCTTTATAAATATAGAATTTAATCAATTTTATAGTATAACAAAAATAGTATATATTCAAATAAAGTCATTTATGGTTCATAGCAAAAATCAAGTCACTGTTTACATTATAATGTTTATTTACGTGGAGAATGTTTACAAGAGATATTGACATGTCACATGGCCAAAATATTTGAAATAGTCGCATAGTCAATGATTTATCAACAGTAGAGCGGAAATGATCACCAAAACCACAACCACCAGAGATAAACAATCATTAATTAAGCTCGCTTCGACATCACTACAAAGATTAATTAGCAATAGATCAATGGCATAAACTTTGACCTTCAAAAATGGTGTGACAACAAATAAATAATTCATTTTAACTATTTCAGTCATGAACATGAACTGAACATTTGAAAATATATTGTAAATCTATATCTACTTGATTTGTATATAATTAAATAAATGAATTAAAATAATTTTTCTAAAAATAAATACGGGAAATAATCACGATAAAAGCGGGATTAATAATATATAGAATTATATCGTAAAGATTTGCAAATCTCTAAATGAGGTTAATTTTGAAGTATGGTATTTATCTAAATCCGCATGATAAATGACATTAAGTACCGGATAGCTATATGGGTCTAAAAAAAGTATTATGAATAATTCGACAAATAGAATTTAGAGCTTGGATCATGGGGCAACGATGATGAAGGGGAGTACATTATGATATTGACATACTAATACAACCAATAGTTAAATTAACATATTTATTAAATCGAGTTGAATTCAATAATGCGAGGAATAAACAATAAAGAGAAATAAATTATTGCACAAAGGCTAAATATAGTGTAAAGTATGCAGATTTTCAACTCTCAAATACTACATCTAATATTAAGAAGTATGATATGTAATTGAATCGTTAGTAATATGATTGAGATAAATAAACGGAAAACTAAATAGGAAAACTATAATGACAAACCATATTTAAGTCAGAATGTATTTATGTTTGAAAAATAATATCAAATAATCCAGGTAATTACATTTTATGCATGAATATTTTATTTTATTTGCATTTGTTAGAAAATGATGTTTTAATGGATTTTACAAAACTATTTCATCAATAAGTTGCTAGGTATTAGAACATTGTACAATAGTTCTATGTACAAAAAAAATCCAATATATATATATAAACAGCTATAATTGAATTTGTATTAAAAAAAACTAAGAATGAATTATCAAAGTCTTATTATAATATAGCTTCCCAACTACCTAAGAAACCAGATTATTTGACTATTATACAATATTATATAATTATTTTAAATAAAAAATAAACATAATATATTTTGAATGTAAATAAAATATATTTTCACTTTTATTATATAACAAAAAAACTAAAATGACCTAGATGGTTTACTGGGTAACAGAGAGTTAATAGTTTTGTAAAATAATTTGATTTATGTACAAAGATAAAAAATAAATTATGCAATATAAAAAATATAATTATCTTGATATTATAAAACCATCTAGGCTATTTTAGTTTTTTTTGTTGTATAACAAAAGAGAAAATATATTTTATTTGTAGTTAAATATATTATAATTATATTTTATTTAGAATAATTATTTAAGAATATATAATATCTCAATATTCTAGTTTCTTGGGATAGTTTACTGGGTATATAAAATAATATTAAATGAAATGTTAAAATATTTAAATTTCCAAACAATGCTAATTGATATATGCAGTATATCACTCATGTTTTTTTGATATAAAATAAATGAAAATATATTTATTTGCATTATTATATTATGTACATTTTGTATTTATAATAATTATATAAGGTTGTATAATAGTTACATAATATTGTTTCTTTTATAGTTGCATTAAGATTGAAATTAAAACTAGAGTAAACCAACATGGTAAATTCACTTAGAAATAAAAAACTAGGTTATGTAAAAGTGAGTCATTCAAGTATGCTATGGACAAGTGGGACATATCTCTTGATAATGGATGTTTTGTTTATATGTATCATAATGCATTAAGGTGAAATGGGTAAATGGTGTAGTCTGCATATTAATGCTAATATAATAGTGTTATAGTGTTTATAAAATATATATTATATTATAATGTGTTAAATATATTAATAATAACTATAGTATTCAAGAATAATAAGAACTCGTAGAATAGAGAATTAATAGATGTATTCATTATATGTAAAATGTTATTATATAAGTCTACAGTTCGTTGCATTACTATATATAGACCCTCATTAACCTTGGCCAAAAAATCATTGTTAAACTATTAATATTGCTCTATTTATCTAAAGGTGAAAGGTTATTTATTTATACTCGATAAACAAAAAAGATTATGAATCACTAATACCCAGGAGAAAAGCGTTAAAATGATTAAATTCCCCGTGTACAATATTAAAATACAAAATCGAGTATATTAGTATATAAGTAAAGTGAGTATGAGATATACTATTAATCATGGTTTTTAGTAATGATTATGGGGTATAACAGAGACAATGGAAATGGGATACGATTAAGCCGGGTGTGCTTAATTGGTTTATTAAAACAACTACATCGGAGAGCTTTAAAAGTAAGAACAAACAGTGCCATGTGTTTAGAGAGTTTGATATGTGTAGATTGAGGTAAATGGTAATACAAAACGGAGAATACAACGAAATTTATAATATTACTTGGACGATTAGGAGAGAAATTGCTCAGAGCAGGTATATTAAGTATGTGTATAATGTTATATATTTAAAAACATGTATTCCGTATTGAATATATATAGTACTGTAGAACACAACATATAAAATAGAACGTAATAATAATGATAAATAGTAAAAATAAGGCAATAAATAATAGAAAATTTAACTAGAGTTAACAATAGAGGTAACAAAGTGGTGTACATGGATCGAAGAATGAATATATGTCTTCTTGTGTTTATCAAAAGAGATTAAACAAACCTCTGGTTCACTAATCGTACCGCTCCGCAACTCATCAAAAAGAGGCTCCATATCCATTGTCTCGAATTCGCAATCCATCTCGTCTATGCCGGGAGTTAGTATGGGTGCCTGGATACAAAATGTATTGTGTAAGATATGGAAAAAATGTTTGATCGAAATTGAAATTATAGTATATTTTGCTATTTAAACAATATAGTTAAGACAAACGCAAGTACGTCACGTACGTCACGTCCATAGCATTAAGGTAACGACGCTAGAAGAGGCATATGCAGTGGTCAGTGAATTCGTAGCGCTTGAATATCTGTATCAGAGATGGCCAGCAGAAATACGTGGATAAATCGTGTTGTGCAGTCGACCGCAACCAAACACATCGTTCGGATATATAACGCCCGCAATATCGCCGCACGCATTCTCGAGCTCCAAATAAGACAGACGACAGGTAGAGGTGTATGGCGATAGTAATTCAGGTAAATAGATTACGGCAAATACGTTAGGTTGGCATAGTTCGCAATTCTCGATTAATGTAAATGTCTCATACATATAATGGATATAGCATAATACAAATTTGAGTACAGAACTAATGTTGGTTCAATTCTTTTATTTATATAAATAAGTATATGTATGTGCAACGAACCTATATATATAAACAATGATGTTTATGGTAGGCTATAATATAATTATATTAATATTATATAGGGCGTGTGAAGGTTTACGGTATTTATAAAGTTATGATATATTGTACTTGATCAGATAAGTAATTTTATTTATATTTAAACAATACTATATGAATAGCATACATCTAATTATAAAACCCAACCACGTAATACATGTTATGTATTGGAGTAACTCTCATGTAACCCATTTCGTGGTAATATGATAGACGGGTTCCCCTAGGGAAAATCTCCTATGACAATATAGAAGTACATATAAATCTAAGTTTACTGTAAAATATTATATTTGTCAATATATTATTGTTTCTTCATCCGGTATTTTAACATAAATCTGTATTCAATACGTTTCATTATAACGATGTAATATATATATATATATATATATATATATATATATATATAATTGTATTACATTATATAAGTTCTGTGTTACAAAACGATTGATTTTTTTTTGTATAAAAGCGAAAATATATTTTATATGCATTACAAATATATTATGTTTATTTTTTATTTAAAATAATTATATAAGATTGTATAATAGTTGTAATCTAGAGTCTTTTAAAGTAGTTTTAAACGATTCCAAAAGATATAAATATTTTTAAATTTATAAAATAATATTGATAGATATATACATGTATTTCTGTATATAATAAATATGAATATGCATGTGAATATGTATATATACATTCAATAGAATATGCATATTCATATGTAAATGTACGTATATATCAAGTATAATTATAGATACAACGTATATATAATCGTGATAATTGAGTATATTATACCTAGAAGTACGATTCGTATCAAAAGAATGAAAATCGTATACTTTAGAAATAGAATAGAGGGAAAAGCAAACGTTAGGAGTGACGGTATGTGGGCCGAAATCGATGACTCATGGTCCTATGACGCATGTTATGTCTACGTGGCTAGTTTCGAGTGAAAGTAGAGAAGGACTCATCAAATTATACGCCTGTCTTCGCTTATACAAAATTTCAATATTCTTACTATTTAGTATAGCGAATGGTCTATGGAAACTCAAGATGCAATACGATATACACATATATAAATATATATATATATATATATATATATATATATATACACATATATTTATATATATGCAAGTGTATATTTATATATATATATGTGTGTGTTTATATATGTGTAGATATATAGTTTATCTTAGTTACTCAATTCCGTATTGGCATTAGTGAAATTAAAATAGTTAATATAGTTTGTATAAAGAATATAATTATACACATACCTAAACGTATATACATATTATATATATATATATATAAATTTTGCTTTTGATTTCTAATTAAGACAGTTATTATATAATTATAAAATAAACAATAAATGTATGAGATTCAAAGAATGTATCAAATTGTATCAAAATGTATTTTTATCAATATAATAACAAATATCCTATTTACACTATAAATTATTACAATGACCAATATTATATATATATATATATATATATATATATATATATATATATAAGTATAATACTACAGTATCGAGTGAATTCAAAGATAAGTTTAGATGATAATAACTAATATATATCATTGTCATTGACAATTTGTAAGTTTATTTGAAAACAAATGTCCACAACACAATAAGCTTTACTAATGCATAATATAAGCAGACTATCAGACGATATAAATATATAAATATGTTGATATAATAAGCAAAAAATAGATAGGATTGAGCATTATTTATTTTATATACAAATGGAATCTCTGTGAACAGTGATAACGTTGATATTACAGAACTCCACACATATTACAATACGTATTACTATAATAGATATACTATATAGATATACAATATATATTCTATTAATTGAATTAGTTTACATAATTTCATTCCAAAAACGTGGATTGTGTGCGTCAAATGAATATATTTCGCATTCTTCAGCTGGGTACAGTGTAAATGTAAATTATAATTAATTCTGCAAAATAATACATGTGTTTGTAATGTAACATAGTATCGAATTACTTGTAAAAAGATACAGTATAATATGATATAGTATACGACTATAGTTGTATGTATACACTATATCCTTAACGCAATGTTATATTATATATAATGGACACAATAACACCATAAACATGTTGATTGTAAAATAATCAAACTATTAAAGTGTGTGTACATATATATATATATATATATATATATATATATATATATATATATATTTAGTATATCGATATATTTAGTATGTAGGTTTACAAAACAAAATATTACATTATATATAATATAATACAATATAATATTATATAGTGCGATATCATATATGATATTAAACTATTATTCTACGGTATATTAATAAATTCAAATATTATTTTAAAGTATCATTACACGAGCTAATCATTTTTGAATTCACATGTTTCATGATTCACATAGTA
>OZ038315.1:8711658-8794158 GCA_964035775.1 Osedax frankpressi | reverse complement strand
ATAAATATGATAAATTTATATAAAAATACTCATCTGTCATAAATTACGCAGGGATTGTCGTACTCAGTTTGTGATACTCAACTAATAAATATAATAACATGCATTTTTAAGAACATAGGAGTGGATTTATATTTGGCAAGTACGACAATTTCAACGATAATAAATGTCATGTTAATACGGTAATTCCTTTTGCCTTTACACATTAAGTTACATATATATATATATATATATATATATATATATATATACATATATATATATATAAATATATACAAGCACGACTACATACACATTGGCTATACATACATCGCTCGTATGATTCACTAAGGAGTGGATGGATCACGAGGGATTACGCAACGCTCTGTATTCACGTACTACAGTTTATATTATCTAATATGACTAATAGATTCTATCAATCAAGTCACTCCTGCATGTCGAGTTGAGAACCACATACTACTATAGAAAATATATTATATCATATGCAATATATATATATATATATATATATATATATATAAATATATTTTTATATATATATATATATATATATATATTATATATATATATATATATATACATATATATATATAGTACTTATAGTAAATAGGTGCATCTCCATATACAATGGATACTACGAAGTTATAGTGCATGGCAATGGCCTTAGTTATATTCTACAAGGTCATGTGAGATATATGTATCATATCATGTATAATATACATTGTATATACTAATTATAACTGGGGTTAAGAAATTATTATATAATATATATTATATATAGTATATATACGTGGTATATAGTATAGTTTATAATATAGCATACTAGTTTAACCTATAGAACATTCATTACATAGACATACTACCACTGTACAATAACTAGAGTAACGCTATTGTGTGCGCAGTTATTACACACTCCATTGTGTAATACGTAGGTAAACAGATGAGTAATGCATTACAGTGGGACAGTATTCAGTGTAACTTTACACTTTACTAACACTGGTAAACACGGTGTTTGTCATGTAGAGGTTATGATGTTATAATGATGATCAATTACTACACTCATTATGTAGTCTGCATATATACTGCATAAATACTGCATATACACCTCATATATACTATATATAAATACTATATATATATATACTATATATACTATGTATGCTATGCATTGTTATTACTATTATAATATATTATTTTAGTAATTAAATACATCTGAAACCTAAATATAAATAAGTTTATTATACAAACCTATTTTATAAACGCCTATATTATACATGTCTATATTATACAGGCCCATATTATATAAGCATATATTATACACGCCTATATTATACAAGCCTATATTATACAAGCCTATATTATAAATGTCTATATTATATAAGCGTATATTAAATACGCCTATATAGGTGGACAATCGTGTTTCAAAGGTAGTCCGGTATTATACTTGTAGATAGTAAATAAACTATGCAAACAGTAAAAATATTCTGCAAAATACCATATATGGTATACAGGAATGATACACTATAATAAGCTGCCATATATGGGCAACCAAGAAAGTTATAGGCACGTAAATAATTGTAATGGAAAATAATATTCGAATGGAAATATTCATAAAGGCGCCGACGTGTAGAATGTAGCTGTCATAATAATTATTATGTCATCGTGTCTCCAACGAGATTCTATGATGTCATATTATCACTGATATTACATAACTAGAGGTTCGATGTGTGCGTGTTACTTGTATTATAAATATAACGCAATATCCACTGGCAAATTATTTTTCCATTATTTTGAGTATGTTATATATTATGATGATATTTATAGATTCTAAATATAAATATAATATAATATAATATATATATATATATATATATATATTTATATAATTATTTAAATATAATATTAAATTTTAAAAAATATAAAAAACTAAACTACCCTAAATATGATTTTGAAATCAAGATTCTTTAATTATATTTTAAGTGTATATAAAACTGTAATCATATTATTAAATGTTAAAGCATAGGTTATCATATAATACACATACATTACATAAAATAATATGAAGCATTCATTTCATTTTTGATTTTTCCCATATGCCCATATAAGGTTGCAATTGGGTTATCACGTGGTTATCAATAGTGAAATTATTTTTAATTAAAAGTGAATTATTACCGGAATTCCTATTGATTTAGAGTAATGTACATATATATGTCGGTGGGATGGTGTACCTGTATCCCACTGAGCAGTGTACAGTGTATGCCGTACATACCAGTACATTATATATACTGTACATTATACGGTGTACAGCGTATTGTGCAGACTGTATAATGTGCAATATACATTATACATTTTTCAGTGTATACACTGTAAAATGTACAGTATATATTGTAAAAACTATATAGTATACATTGGATATGCATCACACACACACATATATATATATATATATATATATATATATATATATATATATATATATATATATATATAGAACCGTGTTAGTAATATTGCGGTATGTTAATTTATACGCTTGGGAACGAATTGAGGAATAGGTGCATTTACTGAGTACACACATTTCAAGAGCTATTTATTCGGTTCAGGAAAACGCATTGTAAGTGAGGTATTCGACGTATTCGGAGTTGATACTGAAATAATCTCTATATATTTTCAGAATGAAGAAAGCAATGCGACATACCTAGACATTCCTCGAGGGTCAGCGTAATTTCGTATTTATATGTATGTAATGCTACTCCTTAAAAGTTACAGTATTATCATGTGGTGTAATTCACGACACAAATAGGTGGTCTACCTGCTTTACCATCTAGGCATAATCAATATATATATATATATATATATATATATATATATATATATATATATATATATATATTATATAAATATGCATATATATATTTAGAATTGTATACGTAATATATCGAGGACTAGAATTAGGGATAGTGTAAGGTGATTAAATTACTAATTACCTATAGGTAATTATGTATGATTAGAAATGTGAGTTGTTGTACTAGGTATATAAGTATGTTTTACTATATAACATACGATATTAGACTATAAAACTATTATAAATTCTTATATAATTATTTTAAATTAAATTAAATCATGATATAATTTAAATACAAATAAAATATATTTTATATAATTTTATATATTTTATATAACAAAAAAACTAAAAGCGCCTGGATTATTTCTTGGGATTATGTAAATTATTGTTAAATCATAAAGATTTGAATATTCATAGAATAAATCTTAGGAAACTAGGATAATAGACTATATATATTATATACAGTACTATATATAGTAGCAAACAGAAATATGTCAATAATATTTTAAAAAAAATATCCAGGTCATTTTAGTATTTTCTTATCTAATAAAATGAAAATATATTTTATTTATTTTATATTTAAAATAATTATTTATTAGATAATCACTACATCGTCTGTTTTCTTAGACATAGAACGTTTAAAAAATATATAAATCCAATGACTTTTAATATAAAAGATATTCGTATATTCGAGGTTAGGCTTTAGATATTTTATCAAAACACGAATGTATTTATATATAATGACGGCTATACGTTAATAGCAACACACTAATGTTTGTATATGCAGTCCTTAAAATAAAATAATAATAGTCTGCCCTATGCAGTATAGACCATGGGAATAGGATATTATAAGTACATTCAAATACCCATATTAGATAGAGTTGGGGCATATTTAGATACATATATTAATTAATGTACAATACCGTCCAGTGGACGGTGTCCACCATGATCAGAGTTTCTCGGGTGCATTTCAATGGTAGACTAGCGGTGGTGGTCGGCATTAAAATCAATATAAGTGCAGGAGCCGTTAGTCTAACGGCGTTAGAGTCGGATGTACGTGTTTACATGTGGGGCGTTAGACATACGTCTAGATACAGGCTAGGAGTGCGACATCGTCCATATGATACTGTACGTCGTATAATGTACGATATCGTATGGCATCGTACGATATCGTATGATACTGTATAATACTGTACGATATCGTATGCAATCGTATGCTATATATAGCCGGAGATGTGGCGTGTATTTCACGTGTAATTGCGTGACTTATAGACTAGACAATGGGTATAAGCATATTAGTACTATAAGTTATACTGTATTTTATTATAACATATATATATTCTAATGGTAGTGTATATTATACTGATAGTGTATATTCTACTGATAGTGTGTATCTACTGGCAGTGTATATTATACTAATAGTGTATAATATACTCATAGTATATATTATATTGATAGTGTATATTATACTGATAGTTGTAGAGTGACTTCAGGCATATGTGGAACTTACATAACATGTTATTATTAACGGTGTTAACATAATTAAGTGATGTAATATTAATTAGTGATGTAATGTGTCCTAGTATAGCTTGTTAGTCAAAGATTACGGAGTTAGGTACACTACGATACTCCAGACTCATTTGTATATGATACAGTCTACTAATTAAGAGTAATACACTAGAATTAAATAATCGATTATTATGTACAAATGATAGATTCTAAATATAGCCAAACCTATACCCAACTAACAAAGAATATTATGTACAAGGTCATATCAATGGTGTAGATTGTGAATAGGTGAATATATCTAGGGATTCTCGTTGATAAGAGATAACTGTCTGCATTAGTCTTGGTATGGTTTGATAATTAAATTAATTCTTATTATACAATAATGAAAATATGGTTTATAAAATATATACAAATATTTCATAGGCACAATAAAATTAAAATTCCCGGTAAACTTGTTCACTGCAGTATCTAGGTCAAATTCCAGGAGAAATAGTATATAGAAATAGGCTAACGAGTTTTTTACGTATACACAATATTGTAATAAATAATATGAATATACGATTTTAAAATCGTGTATAAAATCCATATAATACATGACGTATACGAAGTATTAATTATATGATCACGTGTCACTGCGTAATACACAATATTGTTATGACGCATACAGTTATGACATACCCATATAATATAGCGATTAACTCATGTCGTAAAAACATCGGATTTTTAATATTAATATTAATAAATATTAATAAAAATAACTTCATATGTTGTATTATTAGTTACCGATATAAATACACGCGATGCTATGTACTACATACTATATGTTATATTGAAATATAATCTATTTATAGAATCAACAAAATAGCAATGTTAAATAACCACAAATTTACACAAAATACCGAACACAAATTGATAGATGTAGTAAATACGAATATGATATTATGTTAGCATTTACCGCATACTATACATATATATATATATATATATATATATATATATATATTTATATGTCGTCTTTATATATTACATTTGCATATTTGAATATTAACATGCGTTTGTTTGTGTGTTTACTTGGTCATATATAAGCAGACCTGTTATCGACTAGAATTAATTGTAATATTATATAATATACGTTAAATCATCATGCTAGCTGTATTTATACATTATACATAAATATATTTATATATATATATATAATATATATAATATATAATATATATATATATATATATATATATATATATATATATATACATATACAGATACAGATATACAGACATCCAGGCAGGCAGACAGACGACATATTATCGGAAAGTCCTGGAAATACAGTAGACATATGGATGAACATCGATTCTCTATATTAGTGTGAGTTATCTCAGAAGGGTGGAGCGAGGAGATAACGGTTCGCTGTAGGGCGTGGTTTACATGGGTGTGGCATAGAGGAGCCACCGGCGTTTAGCTATATGTGAGTTTTATATTGTTATCGAATCGCGACACAATATATAGCATATGTTTGTAAGATGAATATGTATATATACATATATACATATATATATATATACATTAATATAAATTAAAACATTATTAATATTATAATATATGTATATAGTATATATTATACAATTCACTATATTCGTAATATAGATTTTACTTCCGCGTCCAAAATTGCATTAAATAGGAGTCCATTGTACGTAATAACCAAATTATGTACTGTAATGTAATGTATAGAGAACAATGTATTGTGTATAATATACAGCTATAGTATACAGCTTAACGTTAGTAAGTGAGTATATGTATGTAATACTAGACAATCTCTCATGTTTATCATACATGTGTGTGTAATGTAACTGCAAATGTAGACGCAATGTTATTATATAATCTAGTACATGGTCAATTCACAGGGTCCGAACAATCGCATATAAAACAATACAAGAGAAGAACCAGTTGTTATATAATCGTGCACGTTGTTAAGTCGAGGTGTATAACGGAATTTCACATGCAAACTACACTAATTATAACATATTTTTAGCTAGTAGGTGTTGTGGGCGTAACAAGCAAGTTCGTGTATATAACAAAAACATGTACAGTACGCATGTCTTTATACAGTGTACACTGCATATAGCATTATGATCATTGTACAGTGTATATACAATGTATAATATACTGTATATTCACGATATTCTATGCCTCGATACTATATACTTTATTATGTTAAGTGTATTATATTAAGAATGGTGTATACCATGTGTGAGTGAGTGAGTGTGTATGCAAATGAGTATATTCTATTTATACTATAGATAGATGACTATTTGCTTTCTACCATAAAAGCTAGATGATTTAATATTATACAATATTAGACGATCTAAAATAATTATGTTAAATAAAAAAAAATTATATATTTTTACTTTAAATAAAATATATTTTCAGTTTTATTACATGACAAAAAAAACTAAATTGACATGGACAGGAAACAGGGTATTTATTAGTTTTGAAACATTTTTTCAATATATTAACAAAAAAAATTAATGTAAAAGAAAGTATGAGCTCTCAGTAATGAAATTACATGTATTGTTCATTAACATATTCCAGGTCATTTAATTTTTTACAATAAATTATTTATTTCATATTTAACCATTTATTTGTATAACAATTAAAATAATAGTATACAACTAATACATCCCATTGTTTACAGGTTATTTGATAAAATACAAGATGTATAATAAATACAATGTTAGTACATTAATACAATAGATTAATGCACATCATTAATAAATGACCATACTTTTGCTATTTATATTTTATATTATGAGTTAAAAATGAATTATTCTATACATTTGTATTAATACATAAACATAAAACATGATTCATTAAAATAAACAATGGATAAAACTAGTTTATAAAATAAAAATGTATATATTTCACTAATTGTTACTTTTAAAATAATTATATATAACAGTGCAATCATCTGGTATAGGAATAAATAATAATAAATAATATAGGAAAAAAACAGTAACATTAAAAATTAGTTCATAAATCATGTTTATTATTTTATAATTTAATTTATTATATTATTTATCATAATATCATATCATCCATCATTTTATTAATATCAATGTTTCCTACTTATTCATTATATTAATACATACTGATGATACATGAGTTGTTTTCAGCTAGAATATAAATGTGCCTGCAGAATGTGATAATTGAATGACACATTTATAGCAAACAATTAATGGAATATTCTCTTAAGAAATGTAATACAAATTTGTATTAAATTTAGAGGAAGTTTAATAGGATGAAAAATATTTAATGATGGAAAATATTTCTACTATTTTTACAAAGAAATTTTTAATAAGGTAATTTAATAATAAATCTATTTTTATTGAGATGAGATTAATAATTTAATATCTACAATATATATAATAGAAAGAATACAAGAGTATATTTTTAAAAATGTCATAACTTCAATTATATATTGTTTATTATATAAAGAATTAATATTTATTTACAATAATTTCACAAAGTATTTGATATTATAAATAATAGTTTCTCAATATAATTCAATTAATTTAATATGAATAATATTTAATAATAATTTATAATCACAATTTGAAATTATTCTTAGTATATCAGTATATTTATACTCTCTATTTATAATAATTTCACAAAGTATTTATGATATAATAAATAATTGTTTATCAATACAATTAAATTAATTTAAAGTTTATATAGGAAAATAATATATATCTTAAATGATATATATCATATCATTTAATTTAGTTAATTACTTTTCTTAAATATCTTAAAAATATTATATTCTATATATCTACATTGTATATCTTGACATACTGTAGTAGTTATTACTTGATGATTGACATAATTAAATACAATGTCTAGATAGTTAAGAAAGTTAATAAAATTAAATATTTATTTCTTCTTGGATGATACCAATAAATACACTCTACTCAATAAATATATATATATATATAAATAAATGAAAATTCATATATAATTTGGTAAATTGAATAATTAATTTTCAGAAGGAGAAACATTCCACTAAAATGTACCATTACTTCAATGTACTATTGCTGAAGCAGAGCACATTATTTTTAAGGTTTAAAAGATATTGAAATAGTGTCAATTTTTAATTTTAATATAAATTATATAAATACTGGATAAATAAAATAAAAAAGTTGCACTTCTCGACTAAGTTACAACTGTTGAGTACAAACTAGATTTATGGTTTGAGTTGTCCAAGGAATAAATGAATTGTATTCATTGTTTATTACATTTTCCATGTTACAGGCGTTATCATAGTTTTTAACTTCTACTATTTATTTTATTTAAGACGTAATATTTAAACAATTTCAACAGGTTTATATTTATACTCCTCTATATACGAAAAGTTAATTTCTGGTCGGTTACTTCCAGAAAAATCCAAAATCATTACTATATATTCCAATCATTCCCATAAAATATAATTATTTAAATTTTAAAATACTTTAGCCATTTTAAATAATGTACATCTATTAAACTTTATTATGTAATAAAAACTCAAATGACCCGGAGTGGGATTTATTTGGGATTGCTGGAAACTATATAGGTCATATATAATTATATCCACTATATATAATTATACCAGGAAAAGTGTCTATAGATAAATTATATTATTTATATACGTTGAATTGCTAAAGTTTTATAGATAATTAGTATAATATATTGACTTAGCTGTACTTATTCTAAAAAATTGTGTATGAACCTGAATTGTGATTAAACATGGTAAGAACTAGGGTATTAGAAAATTACATTCACAGAAAATATATTATAATTCATTAGAAAGCCTTTCATACATATATGTATCTAATATATTGGATTTTAGATTATATTTATTACATATTAAATATCAGAAAAAGAATAATAATATATTTTTTAAGTGGGATTTTAAATATACTCAGACAACAGAGTGATGTAATTGTTTTGTAAAAAAAAACCCTTTTATACAAAAATAATATAAATGAAATAATGTAATGTAAAAAATGAAATGAATTGGATTGTTTACTGGGTAAGCCAGAAACCACTCAGATCTTTTCATTTTTGCATTGTATTGTGTTTGCTGGGATCCCTAGAAACCAGATGATAAAATTATTATAAATTATTATATAAATATTTTAAATAAAATAAAATATATTTCACTTTATCATACAACAAAAAAACTAAAATAACATTGATGGTTTCTTGTAATCTCAGGTTATTCACATTTTCTGTTATATAATAAAAAATGATTGTATGTCATATTTGTATTAATAATATATTATATAAAATAGTACAATAGTAATATAATTTGGTTTCTTGTGATATGAAACTATCTTTTTAATGATACACTTAATGAATATCATGTTTGCTGAGAAGGTGTTTTGGTCAATTTAGATTTTAAAAATTGTAATAAAAATTATGATAATCTGTAATGAATGTCTTCTATAAAGTATTTAGCATAATAAATATATACACCATATAATATATAATTTATGTTGCATATACTTCGAATATACATTACTTACAAGATATATTATATTTAGTAGAATATGATTCGTAATTATTAATTGAATTACATGTAATTTGGGATATTTATAATTATCATGTATGTAATGTTATATATAAATATAGTAAGACAATTAATGCCATAAATAATATGCATTATTCCTCAGACTCAATATGTATAAAAACACAAAAGTCAATATTACTTTGTAATATGTCAAATTATTGATTGAATCTATATGAAACCTATCAAAAATAGGATATATTAATATTTTGATTATATAACATATACATGTACTATTTATTACAAAATCCAGTAGTTGTGAATTATGCCCTATAGTAATGTATATATATATATATATATATATATATATATATATACATATATACATATATATATATATATATATATATATATATATATATATACATATATACATATATACATATATACATATATATATATATATATATATATATATATATATATACATATATATATATATATGTGTGTGTATATAGAGAAGATGAGTAATACAAATTATACTTCTATATGTGAACATGATCTTGAAGTGCTTAGTACAAATGTAGTCATGTGTTATCAAGTGTCCGAGTACATTAATATGATCTACATTACTTAATAGTGGTTCAGAGAGATTGGGTATATGTGAGTGTATTATACTAATAATTTTATAAATTGTAACTATAGTGAGTAAAATGAAGTAGATATAGAGAAGAAAGCAGTGGTAAAGAAAGTACAAGGTAGTTATAGAGAAGTAGGAAGTAGTAAAGAGAGTACAAGGTAGATATAGAGAAGTAGGCAGTTGTAAAGAGAGTATGAGGTAGATATAGAGTAGGCAATAGTAAAGAGAGTATGAGGTAGATATAGAGTAGGCAGTAGTTAAGAGAGTATGAGGTAGTTATGGAGAAGTAGGAAGTAGTTAAGAGAGTATGAGGTAGATATAGAGTAGGCAATAGTAAAGAGAGTATGAGGTAGATATAGAGTAGGCAGTAGTAAAGAGAGTATGAGGTAGATATAGAGTAGGCAGTAGTTAAGAGAGTATGAGGTAGATATAGAGTAGGCAGTAGTAAAGAGAGTATGAGGTAGTTATGGAGTAGGCAATAGTAAAGAGAGTATGAGGTAGTTATGGAGAAGTAGGCAATAGTAAAGAGAGTATGAGGTAGTTATGGAGAAGTAGGCAATAGTAAAGAGAGTATGAGGTAGATATAGAGTAGGCAGTAGTAAAGAGAGTATGAGGTAGATATAGAGAAGTAGGCAGTAGTTAAGAGAGTATGAGGTAGATATAGAGTAGGCAGTAGTAAAGAGAGTATGGGGTAGATATAGAGAAGTAGGCAGTAGTAAAGAGAGTATGAGGTAGATATAGAGTAGGCAGTAGTAAAGAGAGTATGAGGTAGATATAGAGTAGGCAGTAGTAAAGAGAGTATGAGGTAGATATAGAGTAGGCAGTAGTAAAGAGAGTATGAGGTAGATATAGAGTAGGCAGTAGTAAAGAGAGTATGAGGTAGATATAGAGTAGGCAGTAGTAAAGAGAGTATGGGGTAGATATAGAGTAGGCAATAGTAAAGAGAGTATGAGGTAGATATAGAGTAGGCAATAGTAAAGAGAGTATGAGGTAGATATAGAGTAGGCAGTAGTTAAGAGAGTATGAGGTAGATATAGAGTAGGCAATAGTAAAGAGAGTATGAGGTAGATATAGAGTATGAGGTAGATATAGAGTAGGCAATAGTTAAGAGAGTATGGGGTAGATATAGAGTAGGCAATAGTAAAGAGAGTATGGGGTAGATATAGAGTATGAGGTAGATATAGAGTAGGCAGTAGTAAAGAGAGTATGAGGTAGATATAGAGTATGAGGTAGATATAGAGTAGGCAGTAGTAAAGAGAGTATGAAGTAGTTATGGAGAAGTAGGCAATAGTAAAGAGAGTATGAGGTAGATATAGAGTAGGCAGTAGTAAAGAGAGTATGAGGTAGATATAGAGAAGTAGGCAGTAGTAAAGAGAGTATGAGGTAGATATAGAGAAGTAGGCAATAGTAAAGAGAGTATGAGGTAGATATAGAGAAGTAGGCAATAGTAAAGAGAGTATGAGGTAGATATAGAGTAGGCAGTAGTAAAGAGAGTATGAGGTAGATATAGAGAAGTAGGCAGTAGTAAAGAGAGTATGAGGTAGATATAGAGAAGTAGGCAGTAGTAAAGAGAGTATGAGGTAGATATAGAGAAGTAGGCAGTAGTAAAGAGAGTATGAGGTAGATATAGAGTAGGCAGTAGTAAAGAGAGTATGAGGTAGATATAGAGAAGTAGGCAGTAGTTAAGAGAGTATGAGGTAGATATAGAGTAGGCAGTAGTAAAGAGAGTATGAGGTAGATATAGAGAAGTAGGCAGTAGTAAAGAGAGTATGAGGTAGATATAGAGTAGGCAGTAGTAAAGAGAGTATGAGGTAGATATAGAGTAGGCAGTAGTAAAGAGAGTATGAGGTAGATATAGAGTAGGCAATAGTAAAGAGAGTATGAGGTAGATATAGAGTAGGCAATAGTAAAGAGAGTATGAGGTAGATATAGAGTAGGCAATAGTTAAGAGAGTATGGGGTAGTTATGGAGAAGTAGGCAGTAGTAAAGAGAGTATGAGGTAGATATAGAGTAGGCAGTAGTAAAGAGAGTATGAGGTAGATATAGAGTAGGCAATAGTAAAGAGAGTATGAGGTAGATATAGAGAAGTAGGCAATAGTAAAGAGAGTATGAGGTAGATATAGAGTATGAGGTAGATATAGAGTAGGCAATAGTAAAGAGAGTATGAGGTAGATATAGAGTATGAGGTAGATATAGAGTAGGCAGTAGTAAAGAGAGTATGAGGTAGATATAGAGTAGGCAGTAGTAAAGAGAGTATGAGGTAGATATAGAGTAGGCAATAGTAAAGAGAGTATGAGGTAGATATAGAGTAGGCAATAGTAAAGAGAGTATGAGGTAGATATGGAGTAGGCAGTAGTTAAGAGAGTATGAGGTAGATATAGAGTAGGCAGTAGTAAAGAGAGTATGAGGTAGATATAGAGTAGGCAATAGTAAAGTGAGTATGAGGTAGATATAGAGAAGTAGGCAGTAGTAAAGAGAGTATGAGGTAGATATAGAGTATGAGGTAGATATAGAGTAGGCAGTAGTAAAGAGAGTATGAGGTAGATATAGAGTAGGCAATAGTAAAGAGAGTATGAGGTAGATATGGAGTAGGCAGTAGTTAAGAGAGTATGAGGTAGATATAGAGTAGGCAGTAGTAAAGAGAGTATGAGGTAGATATAGAGAAGTAGGCAATAGTAAAGAGAGTATGAGGTAGATATAGAGTAGGCAATAGTAAAGAGAGTATGAGGTAGATATGGAGTAGGCAGTAGTTAAGAGAGTATGAGGTAGATATAGAGTAGGCAGTAGTAAAGAGAGTATGAGGTAGATATAGAGAAGTAGGCAATAGTAAAGAGAGTATGAGGTAGATATAGAGTAGGCAGTAGTAAAGAGAGTATGAGGTAGATATAGAGAAGTAGGCAGTAGTAAAGAGAGTATGAGGTAGATATAGAGTATGAGGTAGATATAGAGTAGGCAGTAGTAAAGAGAGTATGAGGTAGATATAGAGTAGGCAATAGTAAAGAGAGTATGAGGTAGATATGGAGTAGGCAGTAGTTAAGAGAGTATGAGGTAGATATAGAGTAGGCAGTAGTAAAGAGAGTATGAGGTAGATATAGAGAAGTAGGCAATAGTAAAGAGAGTATGAGGTAGATATAGAGTAGGCAATAGTAAAGAGAGTATGAGGTAGATATGGAGTAGGCAGTAGTTAAGAGAGTATGAGGTAGATATAGAGTAGGCAGTAGTAAAGAGAGTATGAGGTAGATATAGAGAAGTAGGCAATAGTAAAGAGAGTATGAGGTAGATATAGAGTAGGCAGTAGTAAAGAGAGTATGAGGTAGATATAGAGTATGAGGTAGATATAGAGTAGGCAGTAGTAAAGAGAGTATGAGGTAGATATAGAGTAGGCAGTAGTAAAGAGAGTATGAGGTAGATATAGAGTAGGCAATAGTAAAGAGAGTATGAGGTAGATATAGAGTAGGCAATAGTAAAGAGAGTATGAGGTAGATATGGAGTAGGCAGTAGTAAAGAGAGTATGAGGTAGATATAGAGTAGGCAATAGTAAAGAGAGTATGAGGTAGATATAGAGTAGGCAATAGTAAAGAGAGTATGAGGTAGATATAGAGAAGTAGGCAGTAGTAAAGAGAGTATGATGTAGATATAGAGTAGGCAGTAGTAAAGAGAGTATGAGGTAGATATAGAGTAGGCAATAGTAAAGAGAGTATGAGGTAGATATAGAGAAGTAGGCAATAGTAAAGAGAGTATGAGGTAGATATAGAGTATGAGGTAGATATAGAGTAGGCAATAGTTAAGAGAGTATGGGGTAGATATAGAGTAGGCAATAGTAAAGAGAGTATGAGGTAGATATAGAGTATGAGGTAGATATAGAGTAGGCAATAGTAAAGAGAGTATGGGGTAGATATAGAGTAGGCAATAGTAAAGAGAGTATGAGGTAGATATAGAGAAGTAGGCAATAGTAAAGAGAGTATGAGGTAGATATAGAGTAGGCAATAGTAAAGAGAGTATGAGGTAGATATAGAGTAGGCAATAGTTAAGAGAGTATGAGGTAGATATAGAGTAGGCAATAGTAAAGAGAGTATGAGGTAGATATAGAGTATGAGGTAGATATAGAGTAGGCAATAGTTAAGAGAGTATGGGGTAGATATAGAGTAGGCAATAGTAAAGAGAGTATGGGGTAGATATAGTGTAGGCAATAGTAAAGAGAGTATGAGGTAGATATAGAGAAGTAGGCAATAGTAAAGAGAGTATGAGGTAGATATAGAGTAGGCAGTAGTAAAGAGAGTATGAGGTAGATATAGAGTAGGCAGTAGTAAAGAGAGTATGAGGTAGATATAGAGTAGGCAATAGTAAAGAGAGTATGAGGTAGATATAGAGTAGGCAATAGTAAAGAGAGTATGAGGTAGATATAGAGTAGGCAATAGTAAAGAGAGTATGAGGTAGATATAGAGAAGTAGGCAGTAGTAAAGAGAGTATGATGTAGATATAGAGTAGGCAGTAGTAAAGAGAGTATGAGGTAGATATAGAGTAGGCAATAGTAAAGAGAGTATGAGGTAGTTATGGAGAAGTAGGCAATAGTAAAGAGAGTATGAGATAGTAATGGAGAAGTAGGCAATAGTAAAGAGAGTATGAGGTAGATATAGAGTAGGCAGTAGTTAAGAGAGTATGAGGTAGATATAGAGAAGTAGGCAGTAGTAAAGAGAGTATGGGGTAGATATAGAGTAGGCAATAGTAAAGAGAGTATGAAGTAGATATAGAGTAGGCAGTAGTAAAAAGAGTATGGGGTAGTTATGGAGAGGATGTTTGGATTAAGAAAACTTGTAAAAGAACGAGTGCAGAAATGTAACTCATAAAACATTAAAGATATAAATAAAACAGATTTTTTTGTAATGTGTAATCACTTGTGTGGTTCTAGGTATTTGGGTGTATTTGCGTGCCTGTAGGTATAGGCTTGTACAAGTAAGAGTACTTGTTTGGTAGAGATATCCACACAATGGGATGTCATAGACTAGGAAATATAAACATAAATAACTAAATTATTGATTGGTGAATACTACATAGTGTTATATAAGTAATAGTACTAGTAGCTGCTAGGTATAAGTATTTAATAGGGTAAAAATCGAATTTCAATATTTGCTATAATTATTTAATAATATATAGAGTGTAATTACATATACAATATATACTGTAAGTACATTTACTTAAATTAATTCCCAACACTTTAATATATATTAGTAGTGGTGCTGTTGCAACTATAAATAGATCTTGTTATATCGGCGATAAATAAACTTACAATATACAAACAATAAAGAAACAAACAAGCAGAGGTACTATTTATAGTGCGTGTGCGGGCGTATGTGCGGTTGTAGGAGCGCGCGCCTCAGAGTGCATTTCCAGTTCTCGTCGTAATCAAATTCGTGTATTGAAAGTCGTATATTGTACAATATGTTCGCCGATATCACCGTATCGTGTAGACAGCTATCCAATTATGATATATTGGGAATTCTAATCTAGGCGATATAAGATAAGCAACCTATATGTTTTTACAAAAATAATAGCACATATATTAATATATAATATATCACTAGTATATATGATATATATTATAGCAACGACTTGCAATTTATACTTTATATATTGTAATGCTAGTATTATTATATTAATACATATAATACCAATATAGTTCACGAAAATAGTGTCGCGTATTGATAAAGTACCATATATAAATTACAAGGATAATACATTATGGATATTTCCACAAGTATCTCGGAACATATAAGAGATCGATAAGACAATAACTGTATCATGTATCTGGCATAAGAAATTAGCTGTGATATCTTAGTAACAGCTGTCTGCATTGTCGAGATAAGTATAGAAATAACTATTCGTTAAATTAACTATAGAAAAATGCGATAGGCTATACATGAAATATATACATGTTTATAAACATACCACTTACCAGGATACGAGAGAACTGTAGATTTCAAATGTAGAATGTGGAAACGCCCCTTTTTGAATTATTAATATAGTTTTCGCTCGATTTAGAATAAATTATGTTATATTGAATATAAATATATAATGCTATTACTAGATATACACAGAAGGTACAAATGTATATTGGTTGAAATAAATAAATATACTTGATACGACTAGCAGCAGTAAATTTGCAATACTGTTGACGAATACACCGTATTTGATATTTATAAATTCTCTATGCGTTGATTGGTCAATTGATCGTATGACTCATAGTCATCGTACACGTATACTGCATGCTTTATAAATATACCGCGCGCATTATAGATTTATTGTACAGATATCTATCATGCATGTATTTGTATGTATATGCATCTATAGACGAACTAATATTGCTATATCATGCATGAAACAGACTTTATACGAACTAATCTTTAATAATGGTGAGTTGTATTAGGTATATAATAATTGCAGTGTATATATAATTTAGAAATGGTATTATTAATTAATTATAATATAATATAAATGTAATATTTTATTCTGTATAAATATATTTAAAATATTTAAATAAATATAAATTATATACTCTGAGAATTATATATCAATGAGGATAATAGTTTAAAATATAAAACAATAAAACGTTGGTATAGCATTATTATCATATTGTATACATATAATATAAAAATTGCAATGAGATATTATAATTAATTTATTCAGAGAATAAATAACAATTATAAAAAATCTATATAACAATTATTACAACTCATTTGTAATTTTTAAGTTTCTTCAGTAAAGAACTCTTCAGTGCTTTCTATAAAAATTAGAATTTTATTATACATCAGTTTAAAAATTATGAATCAAATCAATCATTTCGAAAACGATCAATATTAATAAAAACTATCAAATCTATCATTATATCACTTTTTCTTTACTTTCTATATGTTATTTTATCAATAATAACCACAACTGATATGATCATTGTATAATACAATAAAATATGAATAACAACAATATATGGACCAGGATAACAACCTGTTTATCAGCAAATGATCGTTTGGTTTTACTTTGTCTGATTTTGTGTTTGATCATCATAAAGTTTTTATTCTTAGTTTTGTCTTTATTCGTGGAACTTGCAAATTCGCTCATTTTGCATTTCCTACTTCCAAACTGTTCCCTTCCCTCTCTCCCGGCCTATAATTCAGATGAAGTAAATAGTTGGGGAGGGGAGGGAGTGGGAGAAGGAGAGAGAGATATGCAGTTCTTACTAGTGATATCATGCACTCAGATCTTACTAGTGATATCATGCGCAGTTCAGATGAGACATAACGGTTATAGGAGGTTATATGAGGTGCCTATTGAAATCTCAGCAATATTGCTGAAGAGAAAGTGACTAGACATAAGGTGATTCATGAACCACGGATTGCAAAATGTAACTGTAAATAACTATGAATGATGAATTGCATGGTTTAATGACTAATAGATCTAGAGGCAATATCTGTTATTATAGCTCTTGTGTCTAATATAAATCTCACCATATCTATTATATGGTGAATATGTTATGTTGAATATAATGACATTGCATTATTTTGATTTTTATTTCACTAAAAATATATGAATATTATTTTTATTTCAAACAAACTATTTAATAAATTATTATTATATTGTCACTATATAGAACATTAATTACCATGTAATTATACTGACTACATTATAAATGTTAAATTGTGATTATGAAGAAATGTACAAACCAATATTCAAATTACACTTTCATTTCAAGTCATAAATGTATTGCATATTATATTTGTTATTAAATTAAATGTTAAAAATGTATTGATTTAAGAGTTTGGACAGTAAATAGGTGATATGTTTTGTATTCAATAAAGAAATTATTATTATATTTTAAAAATATACCTAATTTATAAATATAAGTTTAATTATCAAATTTGTATAAATTACATATAATATAAGATAGATTTTGATTTTTATACTTGATTTTTAGATAGTTATTTACAATTAAAGATTATTTATTAATAATCATGGGATAATAAATAACTAAGAACTAGTTATTGTATTTTGATTATAAATAGTGTGATTATTAATAAATAATAAAGAGCCAATTTCATTAAATGCACAACTAACCATTACTGTTGCCAAGCGAGATTCTTTGTCATGTCTCCGTTTCTTGTGAACTCTTTCAATTGCAGATAATGCCACAACTTCTCTGGTGATTAGGTGAAAGAGTTATTTGAGCTCATTATGAGTTGCGGGTAGATGTTATTCAGTGGAACTAATGACGTGTTACATCGCAACTTATCACAACTTTACTAGCTATTACTGCAAACGTAACAAAAGCGAAGGCGGATATGGTGAATGGAGAAGTGTAGCCAGCCCAGTGTGCTAGGCTCACAGCAGGCTCTACGGTCTCTCTAACACTGCATCGTTGGTAACATATACGCTAACAAACATACGCTAACATACGCTAACAAACCCAAACCTACCTAATTCTAATACTAATACACTCAGCGAAACAATCGCAAAAGCTTAACACTATTAACACAACTACAAATTTGTAGCCAGAAGTTTGAGAATTATTTTAATAAGTGGAATGTAGATAATAATAAAACATTAATAAACACATGGTGTTAATAATCGGATGTCTACTGCGGTCCACTTTTACTTATTGTTCTTTGTTTCCCATCAAATACAAACGCCGTTATTGAAAACAACATTAACATCCTGTTACTCTTCACAACAACTGTTCATTACTTCTCTTAATCTCTTCTCTTCATTAAATACTTATTTAAACATTTTACTTTATACTCATCTCTGACATGGTGTCTATTCTTTTCTCTATAATATACTTTACTTTACTCTATTATCTATAATATACTTTACACTCTTCTCTATACTATACTTACTCTTCTAAAAACCTTTTTTTTATATTATATTTATACTTATTTTAAATTATTCATAATTCTCTTTACTATAAGTTCCAGCTATTTTTTCCAATTTACTATTGTTCTAAACATTCCATTCTTAAATTTGACTTCATTTCCTCTTCAATTCATCAACATTCTTTATATGTTTGAATGTTAAACAACATATATAGGTCTCAGTCCTTATTACAGCACAATAAAACCCAAAACAAACCCCACTACAACATCCGATGGTTCTATACTCTCATTACAGCCTAGCCTAGCACCAACACCACCGCTTCCACCAACGTTGCATAGGTTCTTTCAGCGGCCGGATCTTCGGCCTGCCTCTTCCTTTGGGTCCTCGTGCCCCCGTTGGGAGTGGGGCCTACCTTGGTGGTGTTGTAAGTGACATGTTTCGAGAGTTCAGTGGTTTTAATCTTCTTGAATTCATCCTAGGAACAGTAAGCGAACATTTAAAGGTAAGAATGATGTGGGATGAGAGTTTGGGATGAGGGAGGTGGTGTGGTGAATGTGCAGTTAAGTACTGGATTATAGGATGGAAAGTAGATCGAGGGATGTTGTAGTAATTCAGTAGTAGAAGTATTATATGTAATAGAACAAATCGTAAAGTTGATGACACATAGACAGAGAAAGAATAAAGCTAGGAATAATAGTCATACTAAGTAACATAAATAACTGTAACCACATTGTTTCAATATACATTTCAATGTCTAAAAGGAGTTTTTATGAAGGTTTTATGAAGGTTTGGATCGAGAAAGTTACAGATAAGCTAGAGATCATATGATCTTAACCATGTCTTTAGACATAAAGACATTAGTGTGTAGTAGTTATTATTATTCTAATGTAAACGTTAGATTGTAAGTTATGTAAGTTGAGGTGTTCAAATTGCAGGTTTTTAAGGTTTGTGTAAGGTGATTAGATATATGTGCGAGGTGTGTGCGAGGTGTGTGCTAGGATTGTGTTAGGTATGTAAGGCATGTAGGTAATGCGTGTAAAGGATATTATTAGCAGTACCTGTGTAAGTATCCTGTTGGAGCTGACAGTTTTGGCACGAGCAACTTTTTGTTCCGATGTCATTTTGGTCAAATCTTCATTGTCCTGCGCGTAAACAATAGTTTAATTATCGTATAAGTAATGAGTTGCAGTGAAATTCATAAAGTTGGAAATTAAATAGCGCTGGAGTCTGCGAGCTTCTCTCTTCTTGAATTAAGCAATATTAACAAACGAGGTTGTATCAACCGAACCCATCTGTGTTTAACACGTGTGGGTGAACACATCTCGATAACTCCGGGCTCCAGGCCTGCCTGCAGATCCAACTACTATCCCATCAGGTTCAGTATCCGGTACTTCCGCAGCTAATTTTATTTAATGTCTAGACAAGCTGCAGATTCCCAATAATCGTATAAATAAACATATTATTTACTAGCCGATGCCAATGTAAATTATAATCCAATACGATTTCATAATATTGCATAATTTAGAAGTATAAATATAATTCTATATATAGATATATTACTTTGAGTTGACAAATCTGGCATAAGATATACACACTATAATATAATATTATAGTGGATGAAGACATGTTAGGCACATAATATTGGGAAGGTGTCCTCCCAATCAACATAACCTGTATTTACTTCTATCCATTTATAGGAATATTTTAAGGAGATGTAATGCAAATTACAATGTCTATCGCAGTTACCTAAAGGTTCAAGCTGAAGGTAAACAAGCAAACAATTCCATTGATTTAACCGAGTAGAAACGTTATTCTATATTTAGCGAGACAATCGCACGACATGACAATCTGTTATGTCGCCTACCTCAATTTCATCTTCGGAATGTGACACGTCCACCCAAGAGCCGTCGCTGCTCTCGCAATCACTTCCCTCGTCCCATTCATCTGTTAGGGGGATAAGGTCAACTGAATCAACGAGAACTAATTACATCTATGTAATCAACAATTCGGTGTGCCTAGATTTCCGGCGTCATTTTGGATAATTAACAATACGATTCCTTAATGGAATTTTACAAATAATCTTCGTAATAAAGATATTATGAAGCTAAACCTCCAGGTATAAGTACTTGTGGTACTTCGAGTACGCTATACTTGTAGTACTTCAATATATAAGAACGGCAAGACCATATTATAATAATAGCTTTACTTTTGTAGTTATAATAATAATAAATTCCTGATTTTCTATTTTTTTTAATTATGCTGTTAAAAAATTTAATTTAACTGATTTATTACACACAGTACTTGCATTTGATATTAAAGAAAGTTATTAAATGGGTTGGGAGTTAGTGAAAGGGTGATGAGGTGAGAGTGTGTGGTATTGTGTGTGTGTGTGTGTGATGTGTGATGTGTACTTGTGGTATTGTGTGTGTGTGGTAATGTGTGTGTGATGTATTTGATGTGTATGATAATATAAATGTTCTACAGATAGTAAGTGAATATACTGATCTATTATAAAAAATGTACATGTTATCTATATACTTATAATATATACAATACTTAAATCTAATGCAGTGACTCATATCTTATATAAAATATTTAATAGGATAATATCTGCATAATAGTAAACATTCACTAAACACTACACATTGAATTTACAAACTCAAAACATATCACTACATTACAAGCATTACGGACCTACGATTACGACAAACCTGGATGACAACTGCTAACTCAATAAACTATAAACTACTATATCTATAAACTACTAACCATATTAAAGAAAACCCTAACTCACGACTAACCACACAACTTAAGACAATTACTGAATATGAAGATAATTACAGACAACTACGATATTCCCTAACAAAAGGAAAGTTGGAAACAAAAGTTTTCGCCACCTGTCTCTAAACAAATGGAACCACTTTCCCAAAAACTATTATCCCCTACTGTCACCAATATGTATTTAAGCGCAGGCTAAAAAGCTTCCTGTTTAGAATAAACATCTCTCCTATTTTTATTTTATTTTATAAAACTTACACTTATTAATATGTTAAATTCTTTGTGTATAATAAATTATTCACATACACTGGGTAACACTAAACCCTACACCCTACACACTTAACCTTAAACCCTACACACTACACTATACTCTACACACTACACATTCACAACACACTACACATTACACACTTGCTACACACATGCTTATAATGTAAATACACATTATGCTAAATATAATTTAATGTAATGGCAAATTCTCAGTGGTTTTTATAAATTAGAAATTGTATTTTAGGATTTAAATCCACTGAATTCGTATATAATCTATTTAAATGAATATGGAATACATTATTAGATAGTACCCAATAAACTGGGTAAATCAGTTAAATCATGTTAATAAGTAGTTAATAAGTAGTGAATAAGTAGTTAATAAGTAATGAATAAGTAGTGAATAAGTAGTTAATAAGTAATGAATAAGTAGTTAATAAGTAGTGAATAAGTAGTGAATAAGTAGTGAATAAGTAGTGAATAAGTAGTGAATAAGTAGTTAATAAGTAGTAAATAAGTAGTGAATAAGTAGTGAATAAGTAGTGAATAAGTAGTTAATAAGTAGTGAATAAGTAGTTAATAAGTAGTTAATAAGTAGTGAATAAGTAGTTAATAAGTAGTTAATAAGTAGTGAATAAGTAGTGAATAAGTAGTGAATAAGTAGTGAATAAGTAGTTAATAAGTAGTGAATAAGTAGTTAATAAGTAGTTAATAAGTAGTGAATAAGTAGTTAATAAGTAGTTAATAAGTAGTGAATAAGTAGTGAATAAGTAGTGAATAAGTAGATAATAAGTATTAAACGAGCAGTGAAAAGTAATCAATTTCTGCTTATCATATAAATAACTATAGTTAGTGTTGCTTATCTCTAACTACCAAGTTCACTCCCTTTTAGATTAAAAATATAAATTACATTCCTTTCTCTTATACTATTCCATCATTTAATTATATAGAAATTATGTGTGTGTGTGGGTGTGTGTGTGGTTGTGTGTGTATGTATGTTTCCCGGATAACCTAAACAGCATATAACTAAATATTAGACGTCCGGATGAATCCCACCCTCCACTCCACCCCTATTCCACCTATCAGACAATACGCTTCTCTTTGAACAGGTAACTTCACTACTCATCCTCAACCATCGAGTTGACCACCTCTACCATCGGGTCGTTACCACATCTAACCTTGATCTTTGGGTAACTCCGGATCCTTGTTATCTTCTAGATCGACATCTAAAGTCTCAGCCCCGGGTAGGTAATCCTTACTCTCCACCTCGCCATAAGCGAGTTGTCTAGCTTCTTTAGTCGCCTCCGAGGGCTTACCCTGTTTGGGGGGTGGCGGGAGCGGGGCGGTAGTATATAGGGCGAGTGAGGATAACGGGTGGGGAAAGAGGGTGCGGAGAGGTGAGAAGTTGGTGTGGTATACAGGGGACGAGAAGGAGTGGTGTGATAATATATGGGGGGAGTGGGGCGGGGTGATGCGAGGGTTTGGAGAATTGGCTAGGTGATGGTGATGGGAGCAATAGGTTTGAAGAAAATGCAAGTAAAGTGAATATAATGACTAAGTGATATGATATGATATGATATGATATGATATGATATGATATGATATGATGATATGATGATATGATGATATGATGATATGATATGATATGATATGATATGATATGATATGATATGATGATATGATATGATATGATATGATATATTATAACAATGATATAATAGTATAGTAACAAAAAAAGTGATTTGTAGATATTTATATAAAATAGATATTTTAAATATGAATATGAAATCTATGTTATAATATTGCACTGTATAATTTAGATTACTTCATTTTTACACATAGAAAGTCAATTTATCTTTACGTATGCGAAACATGAAATTGGCTTAGATCTGATGAAATTTAGTGTGTACATTGTGTATTGATTCTATATCCTCCCCGTAGGAAGTAGAAACTGAATATTGATCGTACATTATGCATAATACAATCATTGCGGGCACATCTTCTACTATAAATAATTACTTACATTGTTTAATGAACATATCTATATTATATTCCATTTACTCTGCCACTGATGTAATAAATAGTTGATATAATTACATTATAATAATAATATTATATATAATTAAATTAGATAATTACATTATTAGCAGTATTAGAATAATATGTAAATATAATTTATATATAATTAGGATATCTTAAATTAGCCATATTACACATACTTTACTATTGGATGTTTATATTTTTAAATAATATATATTTAATATCATTTATTTTTAACAATTTATGGAGAATGGCATCCCGAGAAACCAGATAATATAACTGTTCATTATGTTTGCTGAATACATAAACACAATGATGATTTATCACAATTTTGTGATAAAATAGTATATTTTAACAGTGTATAATTTCATTTATATTATTTGTAATTTTTATATCAAAGGATTATATAAAATGATTACTGTTATTGTATTTTCGGAATACAAGAAATGAGATATTGTAACTATTATACAATCTTATATCATTATCTTAATGCAAACAAATACATTTTCGCTTTGATTAAATAATGCAAAAAATAAAATGCCCTGGATGGTTTCCTGGGATCATGCAATAATAAATGCAATTACGATTCATAAAAAACCATGGCAGCTTTATGAGGATGATTCAGATATTTAAATACAATATATATTTTCAAGTACATAGACTCAGGAATCTATTCAGGTTATTTTATTTTTTTTATTATATAATAAAAGAAAATATATTTTATTTTTATTTAAATTATATTATAACTTAATTTATTTAAAATAAATTATGTAATATTTATAATAGTTACATCATCTGGTTTCTTGGGCTGTAATATAATAGCTGTAAGTGCTACAAAATTGATTGAGTAATACAAAAGAAACTATGTAATGTAAAAATTAATTTACATAAATTATTTGTCTGTTTATTTTAAGATAATCGTAAGTATTTATATTTAGTACGATGTCTGCTTTCTTGGGTAAGTGCATATTGAATTAACACTAGGCTAACCCTATCACTCTTGTGTAGAAGTTGCGGATTTTTTTCCCTGAACAAGTGGATCAGTGACTTCGCTGCCATCATTACACCTAGTGTAGAGTAAGGGTTTAAATTAGGGAAGTATTGTAGGATATGATTAAAATAAGGGAAGGGTTTAAATAAAGGAAGGGTTTAAATAAGGGAAGGGTTTAAATAAAGGAAGTGTTTAGATAAGGGATAGGTTTAAATAAAGATAGGGTTTAAATAAAGGAAGTGTTTAGATAAGGGATAGGTTTAAATAAAGATAGGGTTTAAATAAAGGAAGTGTTTAGATAAGGGATAGGTTTAAATAAAGATAGGGTTTAAATAAAGGAAGTGTTTAAATAAGGGTATTGTTTAAATAAGGGAATGGTCTAAATAATGGAAGGGTTTAAATAAAGGAAGGGTTTAAATAAGGGTATTGTTTGAATAAGAGAATGGTTTAAATAAGGTAAGGTTTTAAATAAAGGAAGGGTTTAAGTAAGGGAAGGGTGAAATAAGGGAAGGGTTTAAATAAGGGAATGTGTTTGTAGAGGGGGAATATAGAGAAACTATGAGATATATAAGAGAGGGATAGTGGTCATACAGATATATAAAGATAGGAAGATGTATTGCATTTGTGTAGTTGTATATAGAAGGGTGAAGACAGTTAAGAGAATGGATTGAATAGATTTTCAAGGTTTTTTAAAGGGAATCAAGAATCAAGAGTTATAGTTTATATATGTTTACTCTTAGAAGGTTAACAAAGGAATGGGTTATGCAAATAAGGTATTATTTTGTGCTAAGGTTTGAACAGCAAATAGATAAAATAAAACTTCTGAACTTTGAATAAAAAATATATGACAATAATTAATTCACAAGAATGATGATGTTATGAGATTTAAGTTTATATCATGGCTGCTATATCAATGTTTCATTATAAATGTTAGATATAAATTGATATCCTTTATATCTTTTCTATATGGATATTCACATTAAGGTGAGATACAGTATTCATGTTATAATATTTTATTATAATATATTTAGCTTTATTTATATAGTGTAAATATAGTGTAAAATAAATAATTGAAATTAAGTATTTTACATAGTGACGAAATATTAAATATTAATAAAGGATCTACAAATATTATTATTATATTCAATCATGCAATATTATAATTATATATCATTATATTACTAATTTTAAATTTAAAAACCATATTGCCTATAATTACCAGTCAAATAACATATTTAATAAAAACGTAATACAAATTTTAAAATATTAAAAATACATACTAAATTGAAGATTATGCTGATATGTTTATAAATTAATAAATATATATCTAATAAATGCAAAATATCAGAAAATATTCTATAATATATTATAATAGATATTAATAGCATACTAATGGCTTGAACGCTTAGTATATGATAAAGTTGGTGGTGTGGGAGGTTATGGGAAGAGATAATTTGAAGTTAAACGTTTAAGACTATCATGGTAAATTAATGGTAGAATGAGAATCTGTCAGAATATAATTAAGAGGTAAATTAATAATAATATGATCTATCGATAATGTACAAACTTTTCTCTTTGTAGGTTTTGTACATAACAAGGTCGCGCAGGAGATCTTGGGAGACGGATAGAGGGCAGCGAATAAATATCTCTCTGACTGCATTCAACCTACAAGGAAGAAGAATTGAAATCAGAAATAGTAGGTAAAGGATATTAAAAACCATAATTTTATAATTTAATGATCACCATATCAATGAAAATTGATTCTAAATACTTTATATAATCAACATAACAATGATCTCATTTTGTACAAATTGTCGCGATAACTAAAGAATTAGTAATAGAATGTTTGGAAATTAAATTTTAAAAATAATTACATAAAAAACTATTTTAAAATCAAAATATATATTTTATAAATATCATATACATATTATAGATTAATATGAATAGAATTATATGTAATATTATTTATATAATTATTATTATATATGATAATAATAAAGTTATCCATAATATTTTGTATTTATAATATTTCGTTATTTCGGATAAATATATATAATAAATAAATCAGAAATTTTGTTTGTTTGTTTATTTACACTGAAGTTATTTGATCAATTAATACAAATAAAAAATAGTCATTATAATCCAAAAAAACGTATATTTAGAATGTAAAAATAATTTAAAGAGTACCTAAAATTTAACAAATACATTTCTACATGATAAAAAATAATTCATAAAAAAGTTTCTTTATTTTTTAAAGATACCTGGATTATTATTTAAGGGGCATTCACACAGAGCTTTTTATGCCAGCTTTAAGCCGCGTTTACGCGACAGAAAAACGATCATAATTTAAAATGCGTTCACACAGAAAAAGCTCGAAAAAGCTGTCAGCTTAATGTAAATACGCCCATATTTAAATTGTAAATACAATTTATAAACAAAATAAATTACATTTACAATACAATGAATACCAAATCACATTATATACGGTCACTACTATCATTATTATATTTAAATCAACAGAGGAGGTTTAATAGGAAAAGGGTTTGGTCATAACTATGGTTAAATATGGTTAAATAGGCAACAAGAATATGCCGGTAATTTCAAATCCATGTAAAAAAAAAATTATATAAATTTGAATATATCAACAAAGAAATAAATCTATCAATCAATAATAAATTTGCATATATCAACAAAGAAAATCAGCTGTCAATCAATATAAGTTAACCAATAAGGTACATTGTATTAGCTTTACGCTGAGCTTTAAGCTAGAAATATTGGACATGTTCTATTTTGATTACGGGCATAAAAAAGCTTGTAAATATTGAACACCAGCATAAAGCCTCGTAATTACACAGCTTAAAGCTGGCGGAAAAGCTGTAAAAAGCCCTTGATGAATGCCCCTTTATAATATATAGTGATGTTTCATACCAATTGCAAAGTTTATTATAATTTCAAAATATTTTATTTTCTAATTTTAATTATTTTTTTATCTCATATTTACTCAATTCACATTACTATTAGAATATGACCGAAGTCATAATCTGAACCCACTTCAAGGACAGGCATTAACTATGAGGTACCTTATTATAAACATTTATGTTGTATCAATAATTTGAATTATAATCACGATAAGGTAATTTATCTCATATATTTTTAGAATAGCAGAGATTTATTTGATGATGATGAGCCAATGCTTCCTGCCTCTTCTGTACAGTGTAAGTACGGTACTTGTAAAGGAGGGAATCATTATATTAGTCGAGATTGAGGGAGAATATCTACTAGATCTTTTAGCCAAGCATATCAAAAAAGTTTAAGTACATTTTACCACTGAATCAGCTATTATTTATATATTTTATAACCCAAACTATTTATTTGTTTACTAGCTTATTTAAGGCTATTAAGTTATTGATGAGGTTATTGTTTATAAATATTTATTTATATATATTGTGATTATGAACCAATATTATTTTAATAAACATGTAACTGTTTATACAATATACTATGAAGTCCTAGATAATCTATATATATATATATATTTGTGAATAAATACTTATTATGACATATTTTCGGTTTAAATTTCTTTAATAAATCATTATAATTTATGTTAGATTATATCATTTTTAATAATTTAAATACAACATAATAGATAACTTTTATATAAACTTTCTAATTGCAGTTATATTTATAAATTACCTATATAACTCGGTAAAATAGCGATAAATTAAATGTTTCTATTTTATTTTAAAATTTTTATATTTATACAAAAAATTAATATTTAATTTTTTTACTGAATAAATAACAAGTTATAGTTATTATTGTTATTACAAGTTATTGTTATTGTTATTGATATATTTAATATGAGTAAGTATTATATAAGAAATGTTTATAGTTCATTAGTTATAAAAAATTAAATAAACTATATTTTAATAAATCTAGTAATTATTGATTTTTCCAAAATAAACTGTAAAACTGACATATTTTTATATTATTAATATTAATATTTAACGTTATAAGCTATTCATTGACCATAGTAAAAATGTGAAATATACATAAAAACTAATAGTTTCTATAAACAAGTGACGTTTATAGAAAAGTTTAAAGTTGTTGATTTAAAAATGGTTAATAAATAAGATGACATAACATTAATAATATAACATAATATTAATTAATTAATAATATATCATATTAACTAAGGGATGCACGCCAATATATAAAATGATATTACTGTAATTGTCTTAGTTTACACACATATTGAATAATTTATAATTTTTAGTAATTTGCTCAAATAGATCATTATATTATTTCACTAGTCGTATTTTCAATTAAATGTGATTTAGTGTTAAAATGATATATAAACAGTGATATACAAATAATAGATAGGCAGGTGTACAAACCCCACTGCCATCACTTCGCCGGAATTGCGTTCGGTGATAAAATTATTGGCTATTGTAGATACCATCGATTCTACCATCTGAGATAGAAGTATAGATAGACATTATTTTTACAAACTCAATATCTTTTTATAATCATTACATTTTGAATTTACAGAATACATTATTGTTCAATGAAAGTTTTTAATCTTGATGAATAAGATGATCTATGATCTAATAAGATGAATTATAATAGACGATGTACAAATAAGGTTAAAAACTATTAACTCCACCTTGGTATAGTATTGAGCATTACATATAGGGGTTGTGTAGGACTATAGAATAGTTTGATTGTATGGCATAGGGCTAACCTCCGGGGGTACGAGTTCGTGGCTTGCTTGAGCCGCGTATGTCAAGATCTTTGTGACTTCTGCAGAGGTAGAGAATATGTAATTTACAGTGAGTTTTTGTGTGGATATATTGCAATATATTCCCAAATTAGAGGTTTGGTAGGAATTTAATTGGTGAACAATGTTGTGTTCTAAACGAGAGTCATTGCAATTGCATTGCGATGAGGGTGGGGTGCGTTATTAGTATGGGGGCTAGTTTGAGAAGAGGAGTAGATGGAGAGATGAAGATCTCATACGAAAACAATGTAAAGAGCAATTTTGTACACAATAAAGAGCAATTTTGTACAGCAATTTTGTAGAAACCCTTTTGGTGAGGTTGGAGAAAACGCTGGACAAAGGGGTAGAAGTTAAACAGGAAGAGCTGGTGGATACCAATCAGTCTAGACAACAGGTTCATCATAAGCACCTTAACTTCAAATCTCTCATTTGATTTCTCTAGTTGACTGAAGAGTTTCTCTGCTAGAGCTGTAAATAGTGAAATTTGTGGTTTTAGTGGATGTTATGGTTTTAGTGGAAGTTATGGTTTTAGTGTACATATTAGTAGTAGTGTTTGATGTGGTGGTGGTAACGGATGTTTTTTTTTGTTAGTAAATGTAGTGGTATTGGTATTTAATATTGTAGCGATAGTGGTAGTGTTTGTTGTGGTGGTGGTAACGGATGTTGTTTTAGGGTAGTAGATGTTATATTGGCGATGGTACGGAATGTCGAGGTAGTAGTAGTTTAACAGTAATGACTGTAGTAAGAGTAAGGTATTATTAATGGAGATTGAAATGCATGTAGTGATAATAGTGATTATAATAGTGATTATATATTAGGAATAATTTTATAAAAACAATTATAGTAATTTATATGATATCGGATTAAATAATATTTAAAAAATAGAATATTGAGATTTAAATATATTCTACAATTCACTAATTCGTAAGTTAACACTTTAATAAACCAAAGTGTTAACTTGTGTTAACACGAGTGTTAACTTGTTAAATACTAGCAATTTAAATAACGCCAATCATAAATTTACTTCTTGTGGATATTACAAATATACACAATTATCGTAAATTTACTTCTAATGGATATTACTACAAATTATTTGCCGATTTAGTATAAATATTTACAACAATCTACAGATAACATTTTCAAACTACATAACAACAATTAATAGGCAGAATACAATCATTGCGATATGAAATCGACTAGAAACCTTGAGGGTCGTGTATAAGATGAATTGCAGAGAAATTAAACACAACATTCCTCTTCTTATTTCTGTGTTTCTATTTTATTTATGTTGTTAATATAATGATTATAAGTATTGTTATTACTTCTTAATTCATTATTCAATAATCACTATTAGAATAATTGTATATATTATATATTATTATATTTCACGGTAATATTTAATACAAATTATGATTAATTATTAATATATAATTATATTATTAATAAATAAATTATATATTTAAATCATTCAACAGATTATATAATTACTTTATAAGCATTTTACACAAGATATTATTTGTATTGATGTTAGAAATACATTCATTATACTATAAAATATATATTTAAATAATATAAAGTACATGTTTAATACATACAAATATATTGTCACAATTAATGAAAGTATGTATTAATTTATATTCATTAGAAATTATATAAAATAAAATCATTAATAATGATATTAATAATTATATTATATCATGTTAGACGTTTTAGATATGACTATGAATATACTAGGTACTAAGTGTTTAGAATGAGTATTGAAGAACTAAGTATTTAGAATTAATATTGAGTATTAAATATTTAGAATGAGTATCTAATTATTTTGAATGTATATTGAGTAACTAAGTATTTAGAAGGATTATGGTATATTTTAGTATCTAAAATGATTATTGAGTATATAAGTATTTAGAATGCATACTGAGTATCTAAATATACAGAATGATTATTAAGTATGTAAGTATTTATAATGAGTAACTAAATTTTGAATAATTTTTGAGTATCAAAGTTTAAGAATAAGCTTTTAAAATGATTACTGAGTATCTAAGTATTTATAATGAGTATTGAGTATGTAAGAATTTATAATGAGTATTGAGTATTTAAGTATTTAGAATTAGTATTGATTAAATTAGTATTTAGAATGAGTATTGAGTATGTAAGTATTTAGAATGAGTATTGAGTATCTAAGTATTTAGAATGAGTATTTATGTATTTAGAATGAGTATTAAGTATGTACGTATTTAGAATGAGTATATGAGTATTTAGAATGAGAATTAAGTATCTAAGTATTTAGAATGAGTATTGAGTATCTAAGTATTTAGAATGAGTATTGAGTATCTAAGTATTTAGAATGAGTATTGAGTATCTAAGTATTTAGAATGAGTATTGAGTATGTAAGTATTTAGAATGATTATTGAGTATCTAAGTATTTAAAATAAGTATTGAGTATGTAAGTATTTAGAATGAGTATTGAGTATGTAAGTATTTATAATGAGTATTGAGTATCTAAGTATTTAGAATGAGTATTGAAGAACTAAGTATTTGGAATGAGTATTGAAGAACTAAGTATTTGGAATTAGTATTGAGTATGCAACTTAATTATCTTTATATTTATTGAGGTTTATTTTAATATGTTTTTCGTATTCTATTTCGTGTGCTGCTTCTTACGAATTACAATACTCTACCTAGGTGTCCGAAGGAACTGCGCATGCATACCTTGAGTACGTTGAGAGCTTTCTCGACTTGCTTGGTGCGTTTTCGCGACTTTTTCGCCACCTTGCTCGCAAAGACAAGCGACCGGGCATTCTTTCGATTCGCCTCCACAACTTGGGCGTTCTTTTCATCTTCGGAGTCGACGTGGTCCTCGGCTTCGTCTTCCTCGTCCTGACCCAAGAAGAACTTCAGTGCTGCTACGCAGAGCTAGGTACAACAGGGTGAAGATGCGTTACGGACTCGAATTTTATTATGGGTTTGGGTATTGTGGGTGATCATCTAAGGGTGGAGGTCACAGGGGTTAAGGCAGCGTAGGGACTAAGAGTCAAGTGAGGTGTAAAGTGGGGTAGCATATATTAGTGGAGTTATTTGGTTTGGGTAAGGTTGGAGTTGTAGAAGTAGGTTAAGTAGTTAAGTAAGTATATTCCAAAAATCACAAGTAACATTTTATGTAGCTATATAAATTCCTGCCTACCCTGCAAATAGACGACTTCTACCTCCCCTTAAACAAAGAGTGACACATATAAACAATAGTCTAAACGAAGCGAAAACAAACTTTCGTGACTCGGGAGAATATTGAGGTGGCGATGACATTTACAGTCTTGGCGTCCCTCCAGATGTTCCTCGTGTACAGTTCAATCATGACGTCCTGAAATGTACATTTACCTGTCAATCAAGTTCCTGCAATCTACACCAAGTCTATATCTCCCTCCCTCACCCCCGATGTAAATTACACTAACTATTACATACTTAATACCTGGATATAGATTAATGAAATTTAGCGACAGAGCATATTTATTGTTTTCAAATACATTATAGAAACATCTCATATTTAATTGAAATAAAAAGAATAACTAAATATTTATATAAAGAATAAATAAAGGTCTATATTTGATTTCTCTTAAATTATTTATATAAGTATATAGCTATAATGGCATTTATTAAATAGCAGTTAGATCAAAGAAACAGTTTATGAGGTAGCAAACAAGAGATCTATACTTAGTTGTCCCACTAACCAGAGACATCTTTGCAGCGACCGCGCTATTATCTCTCAGCATGGTGTACATAAAGTTTTGCAGAGTCTGTGTGACCCGGAGAATGTGTAAATTACAGGTGAAAGGTCGTTAGGTTGTATTCGAGTCTAAATTACTATAGGTTGAATACTTGATACATTTATTACTAATAGCAGATAGAATACGATGTACTTATATAGTTTGTAATATGCAGTAATTGACAAATACGATATATAGTACCGCCTAACCAAACTAATTAACTTTTGTATTCGGACAGACATATGCATAACATTATAAATACTAACTTCCTGGAACAATAAGCGTTATCTATATTTTTAAAATAACCAGAGAACACTTACATACAACACCCAACACTGTTAAACTTAAAAAAACATTAATAAAGGCAGTATATATATTTACGTCAATACTACAAGATTAGTTGAATATTAATACATTAAATCTACCCTCATTCAATTACATATACTCCTCAGTTAACTATAAATATTTGATATAACTGGAGTTATGTCCAGTTTTTGATGATCTTTATCAGGACATTAGTCTCAAAGTTTCTTACAAGAAAGAATATCTCCATCACAATTAACTGAGTAATTTCATACCCATATTATATCAATATGGTATAGCTCTGTATACATAAAGTTCTATCCTATCCAATTCCTTCTAAACAAATAGACAATTAACCAATATCAAAACTTTAAATATAATTTAAAAGCTAATGAGATTTAGTAATATATTGCATAACAAACTACATCAAGTAAATAAATAACTAATTAACAAATTATCTAATTCATTTTAACAAAATAAATTTTTAAAATAACAATCCAACCTATTTTTCTGATATTAACTTAAATAAAACAGAATACTTAAACTTCACTTTTTTTGTCAAATCATTGCCACAAAAGTACTTATAAGTACTCAAGACTTTCAACTCAAAATCTAATAATTTCCTGAGGATACAGTAATTCACTATTGGTTTAAAATAATTAAACTAACTTTACTTCATTTAGAAAAAAACATTAAAAGACTGATTCGAAGTTTAAATAAATTTAAAAAAACGAGTATGATACTATTATTATTGAATTAGGAAATTGACTAAATTGAAGGACAATCTAAACTAAAAAGACAATAAACTAATTATTATAATACAGAACACCCTAGCTTAAGGACAACTATTTAACTTTAGAAATATAATTAACTAATAATAGAATACTTTGTTACTCTTACAATTATCACTTGAATTACTTGTATCGCAATACAACTCTCTGAATGATTTCTGCAATAACTTTATAAATGGATGATTCTAATTAAAATCCTTTATACTCTATCGCATTTAAGTACACAATTTTAAATTGATCTCCTCGATCATCTTATTTTCAACATTTTCCTGTTTTATCATCATTACGTCTATGCCCACTTATAAGGTGAAATGCAGCGTGGAAATGAATTCATTCAACTGAATTCGATCGGCGACCAATATATTTTCCCATATCGTATTACGGATACGAAATCATTGCATTCGGCGTCAGTCTGCGTAAACCCAGTCATACAAGCACTCGCATCCCGTGGAACATTCACGGGCTGCCACAGCTCTACTATAATGTAATTGCTGTATACATCAGTTGGTGGTCAACGTGCAGTCAGAATCTCGCCACTACACCAATCACCTTGTTCATCTTGGCGTTTGCGTGTTTCGAGTTCACGGACTTGATGTCCTGGACGATGTAGTTACGGAGAGTGCTACGGAGCAGTCGGTCCTGGCAACGAAACAGTTCGAAGAACAACTCGAGCAGCAGGGTCGGAGGTACAAGACCACGATTACGTAGCAGGATTAGAGAACGGCACAACGTCTGCGAGTGAACAGCGAGATGTTGGTTGTTTATTTTGGATACGGGTGCGGACAAATTTGTACGACATTTATAAACCATTCTCATTTCAGGATCCAAAACTGTAGCGTGTCTATGTAAGATGTCTTTCAATTGTTGCGGAAATTCTTTTAAATCTTTCGCATAGCACTGCGATACCTATTGTATGAATAAAATAGCAGAATAAGTGAATAATTATTTAAACATATTGGGATCTCATCAAAAAGAAAACATGAACAAAATCCAATATTCTAGATATGCTGTACACATTCTCACTTCAGTGATTATTAAATCCAACAAGGTAATTTGGCCTTGTTCAAACTAATTTCAATGATTGTTAAATATGTCATAACTTTTGAACTATGCCACATTACTATAAATAAAAAGTACTATGTTGTTTGGTATTGAATGAATGTCTGTCTACAAATATATATATATATATATATTCTTGGATTATATATTTAGAAGGTAATGTTTTTATAAACATAGTCAATATTTAAATATGGATATTAACATTTGACGTATTTATGAGTTTTAATAAATCATGTTTTATTACTTTTGTTATCATATTTTTAAAATTAAATACCTAATAAAAACAGTGTTAGCTCAGTAATAATGATTGAATGGCTATTATTTGAAATCCTTGTATTAAATATTATTAAATTTCCATAAAAATGATAAATTTGCTATATATATTTTTCTAGATTCATTTAATTAACATTAGATATTAATTATGATAACACATTTTAATTTATTCGATGATTAGACAATTCTGGCATTTTATAGGCTCAATGATTTTAGGTGATGGTCTGTAATCGGTTAATTGTGTTTAATATAAATATGAGTTTCATATAGTAAATATGTGTAGTAATCAACATTTCTATTAAACATGAAAAAATATATTTATTTTTATTGCGCTAATTTTAAAAATAATAAAATGTAAGCAACCTATGTATGAAAACTTTTGATATATTGATTATTTTTAAATTAAATAAAAATACTATGAGTATTGTATTATCTAAAACTATTACATGATATGTACATTCCTAACACAAGTTATTAATTACGAAAAGTAGAATTATATCAATTTCATGACACAAAATATATATATAAAGTTTCTATTTGTATAATATATTTATTTTTTGAATATAAAACACGATATTGTGTAATTTTCAGTAATTTTTAAAATAAATAATAGTTTATATTCGTAATATTTATAGTTTTTGTGTTATAAGCTATTTAAAAGAGTTATCAAAAACTAAAATTTATTTGAAAAACTAGTGATGTCCACATTACAAAATAGTTATTAAAGCAAAAAGAGTTAATACATATTACCATCATGCAATATTTAAATACTTTAAACAGTCCCATATATAACTAAACTGCCAGCAATATATGTTATGACATAATAAATCATTTTGAGTACTACATACTGTCTATTATATCAAATTAATATTTAACAGTTTAGACAATTTAATAATCACATAATATTTGTTAATTTATATTTTATATATATAATATAAATTCTATAATATATTAATATATATATGTAAATATACGAAAATCTATACAGTGTATACTATTATATATATAAACTATGGATCACTCAATACCAGAAATAATGTTAATGATTGTTAATAATTTGAGAGTATATAAGTAATGTGAATTATTTTTATAATCATTGTATTCAGTTTGACTGTAGTATATTAGACATACATAAAATCTACTTCGTTATCATACACAAACTTACATTCGCGACATTTATGTATTCGCTTTGATCCACATTACTCATAAACATAATTTTAAAGAGTTATATAATTTCTATAATAGAATTATTAATCATTAATTTAATATCAAATTTAATAAGAAAATATAATTTACCTGCGATAGAAACATCACTAATTGGGATAAAGTTTCATTAAATACTGATGGTTTAAGCATGAATATTTGAAGTGTTGATTCATAATGCCGATATTGTTGTTTGAACTGTATAATATAATACATTATTAATACATTTAATTTAACAAATCTGATATATTATATATATCCAAAATCGTGTTGAGTGATAATATAAGTTAATTTAGATCACCTCTTCGTGGTAAGACTCAGGATCCCGTTTAATCCAATTTTGTAACTGAGGTAAGTTATTTGGTAATTTATTATTATTTTTTAAAGACATTATGAATAGATAATATAATTATTTAATTAACAAAATTTAATACTTAAAATAGAGATATTTATTCAGCAAAGATTATACAATATTTATTTTGAAAATTCTAAAGAAAATACCAATACACTGCATGCATCATAGATTTAAAATTTTAGGAAATGTAAATCTATAACATGCATATTGAAGAAACATTAAATATTTATAATTTTAATAGAATTATTAATCTATAGAATTATTAATCTATGATATTTTAAAATACGGCGTAATAGGAAAAATCTTATAATATGTCAGTATTATTTATTATATAATAAGGTAATTTTAAAAATTGTATCTACAATAAGTGATATAGGATTCTATTCATTATAAATATTAGGAAATATCATAATTTTACTTTTATATATATCTATATATATCAATATAGTAGAAGTATATTACTGGTAACAGTAGGTTACGGTTTCGACTACTAAATGACACATTACAGGTGATTTAACCAGTCACCAAGACTAAGTAGGTCTCGCCATTCCAATTCTAACATTGACCAGGTTATTAGGAATCAAGGGATGGAGAGAATCTCCAGTGGTGATGATCTATTAGCTACACAACACATGTGATAGAGAAATCCATATTGTACTTGGTATATATATATATACTACTGTGCTTGCGCGCGGAAAAGAGTGTACATTGATATGATTGTTGTTCCTATGATTGAGGATATATTTAAAGAGATTGTAGATACATTAATATAATTACTATAGTAGTGCATTGGTTTTACTTCAGTTTAGATATATATATATATTTGGAAATAAGCTAATCTCTAATTTCCTATAAGCGAAAGGTATATAAATATAGAAATACTGGAGGAAAATTCTTATAGGTCATTATATTTAAATATCGTTATCGTGTAATCTACACCATAGGATAGATATGCGATATAATGTAAACAGGGTGGATAGATTATGATAGTATCCATGACAAACATGTTCTGCATAATCATAAGTTAAACAATATAAAATAATAAAAATTAATATTAATCTCCACAATTTTACTATGAATGTTTACTGTTTATTTCCAGATAGTCTTGGCACAAAGATTATGCGTTATTTTAAAATCATGGCATTGGCTAGATAGGCTGTGAAACATGCTACATTGTTTACAAATAATTTTATAATGTTCATGTATGTGGGGTTCATACATGGTGTATTTAAATTTTATAGATCTCGATATTGCTTTTATTTGTTAATAACAGATATTTTCAAATATGTTATTGATTTAAATGTCTCAGATATTCTTTGATATCAATGTAGATTTTATTAATTACAAACAGATATTTTCAAATATATACCCTAGTATAACATATTTTAATATTGTAAACAAATAAGCATTACCCCATATTATTTTATTTTTAAAATTGAATTTTTCTATACAAATTACATGAGGAAAATGCAAAACGGCTTACGAAATTTAAATTGTTTCATATTATCTTATATAATATATTGAGTAAAGCACCATCCGTAATTTCCAATTTCAAAAAGTCCAAGGAGATTGCATTGAGTTTAGCAGATCTGTCGGCTAATTTCAATCCGATCCTTGTAACGTATTTTTATTTTATATTCACATTCACATATATCGGTAAAGTGCATATAATAATATTAGTTTATATTATTTATATAATAATAATTAATTATAAATAGTAGTATTGTTATATTTATTTATTAAATACATACTAGTTAAAAAGTAAACATAATAAAGTGTATGCACCTATATTTAAAATGTAACCGTATATGAATAATCAAAATACAAAATCGACTTAATTCGATAATATTGGTTAATAGGATCAAAATATAATATTAAAATATTTTATTTATTATTTACACTTCAGGTTTAAATAAATGATTAGTTTTTATATATATATCACTTACCGTGTACTTATTGTATGTCGATATAGGAAGGTAATTAAAATATATTTTACGAATATTCATAAATTATTTAAACTTTGCGGTCATATAAAGTGACACATTTTAATATACAATTCACATAATTGAATAATTATAATATTGAATAAACATATTTTATATGTAATAATTATATTATCATACATGATTTACGAAACATTCTATATATATATATATATATATATATATATATAGAGAGAGAGAGAGAGATAGAATACACTTAGAAATATATATTTCCACTTATTTTTGTTTTAAAATAAGTTTTGGAAAACTACAGTTTTCATCTATATCACTATAGTAAAACCCAAGAGTACCCAAGGTAATCTTGGGTTTTACTATAGCATATATGCTCAAATAATAGTTGTAATTAAATTCAAAATATAAATGTTTAGTAATATATCACATTAACTATTAATATATATTGTATTGTTAGTTATTTCAAGTTTATTTCATATATATGGCATGAGTACATATGCATTTTCCATATATTTTTATATTTTCATCAATAACTAGTAGAATTTTTATTGATATCAATGCAATATCTATATTTAATAATCAACCATGTATGAACCACAAAGACATAACATTTATAAAAATAAAATTATTTGTAAATAATGTAGCACAGTTAACAGCCTATAATGTCAATGCCTTCATAGAATTATTTGTAAACAATGTAATATGTTTCACAGCCTATCTAGACAATGCCTAAATTTATTTTCTAAAATTATTTTAATTTAAAATATGTCTTTTCCTTTACCCGATATTACTCCACCCGTCGTAGATTCAATGTGGTTTTCAACTAAAAAATCTACTGAAATTGAAAATGAAATTGATATTCTAGAAAAAGAAAAATTGAATCGGGTAAAAATTAAATAATAAATTTAATACGAATTGTGTATTCATTTTAAATAATTATTATAATAGTATAGTACATTTATTATAATTAAGTATAATATGTATATTGTATTTATATACTAATCAGACAATATATATAATCTAAAAACGTATATGTTAGTATATAAAAGTTGTGATCGTACATATAAGCATATACATTTAATATCCAATATTACATACTAATTAGGGATATTATTATGTTTGTTAATAAACGTATCTTAAGATTTAACATGTTGAAATCATCAAAATAAATAAAACTAAAAATACATATTTAATTTAATTTAATTATTTGAACAAATATTGTAATTAATATTAAAAGCAAGCAATTACATTTAGTGATTTATGGGCGCGATTAATTTAAACGGGTAATTTTCCATACGTGATCCAAACATAATTTAAAAAATGATAAATCAATGAATATAAAAAAACATATCAACTAAATAGACCATAGGAAATAACATAGGGAAGCCGACTGTATGAAATATCATAACAAAGTTGTTGAACTAGGCACATACAAATTCAATTGATTTATTTGCATAGATAAATTTAATAGAAATTAAAAATTTTAGAAATCTTATTAAGCTTAATAATATTAAGCTTTTATATTTGTTTAATTATATATATAATTTTTTATTTTGAAATTATTTAATCTGTATGTTAATATTAGTTGTAGGTTTGAGTATATGAAATATGTGAATTGATTAAACTATTATTAATTCGTCTTATGGTATATGATACATATATCATATATAAATCATATGAATATAATATTGTACACCTTATAATAGTTTTACGGTGGTTTTAAAGTAATTTTAACTTTTTAAATTTATTTGTAAAATCACATAACTATTATAATGTATTAATTATTACATGTATATATATATATATATATATATAGGAAATATGTACCATATAATAAAATGCGAAATAATACCATAACGTGTATAATATACAGTGTATAGTATACATTGTGTACTGTATAATATACAATGTATAGCCTTGACTTATCAAATAACTAATACAAATATGATATGATTTTGAATATAATATGAATTTGGGGAAATGTTATTAGTTTTATATATTTGAATAATATTGATATTATTAATATTTTTGATGGATACACAATTAGTTGATTTGGTTAGTTTGTTATTCATGAACTAATCTTCACATGCATAATGTATAAGATTTGTAAGTACTACATATCAAAGAATAAGTTAAAAATAAAACAAAAACTTCTAATTCACTTTTAAGTATTTAATAAATCAATTTATGGTGTAATTACTATTTGAGAAAATGCTCACATATTGCATGTAATAGTTATATATGAATATAACATATATAGTATTTTACTTTTTTTAATTAAGAATTCCTCTATGTATATAAATATATATAACAATTAACAGAAAATTATCAATCATTTTGAACAGACCTTTCAAAAATGTGCTCAGTTGAATGGAAAAAAAACATAAATATTAACATTATCGTTATAATAGATTTAAATGATGTATAAATTCGTTAATAAAAATATACTAAGGAATTTATTTATAAATCTATTATTTTTTAAAGGGCAATTTGTAAAGCTAGCCTTATGTATATTATTTACTCAAATGAATTGAATAGTAGTAAATCAATATGTAATTAATGTATTATACATATATAATTTAACATATATTGAGTAAATATATAAATATTGCTATGAACAATTACATCCATCCATTAATTAAATTCTTGATTACAGTATTACAGTAATATTTAATAAGCTGACAACACGGCTACTAAGATGTGTATTCGCATTATTAAATTATAGTCATTATATCACAGGTTGCATTGAATTGCAGTGTTCAGTTTATTCTGTGAATTGTACAATGTACATAGTACATACAATATTATTATGTTACAAATTCTTTTATTTTGAGTTAAGTTAATGGTAATAATTAGCATTGCATTTAGTCATTATTGGATGAGTTATAAATATTGTCTATGAATTAAGAATATCTAAATCATATTCATTGTTTTGTATAAATCTATATAAACTGTCACCATCCAAGAAACCAGATGATATAACTATTATATTATATTGTATAATTATTTAAAATAAAAAATAAACATAATATAACTTTTAACACAAATAAGAAATATTGTAACTTTGATGGTTTATAGAAAATTATAATATTTTATTGTTAGGATAAATATATGCATATAAATTTATTCATAATACAGTTGAATCAATTTCGCAATTTATATCAAGACAAAGTGCCATTTGGATACGTTTTAGAGGTTGGATCTATAAATAGAAATCAATTCTTAGTTCAAATCAAAACTTTCATATAAAACAGATTGAACGCCAAATTTTGTTGTTTTCCAAACATGTAAATTTGCATTATTTAATATTTTCGTGATATATAATCTTTAAAACAGCCGCAGCAGATTGAAGAGGAGGAGGAAGTGGTCAGTGAAGAGGAAATTAACGATAACGGTTCACTGTTCAATGAATCGGAGGTAATTTTTGATAATGTACTAACAATATCAGACTTAAATCCTGATAATATATTTGTTTTATATATGTATCTTTTATGCAGATAATATATCCAAAGATATAACTTTTATTAAGGATAAGGAATTTATTTATATTTTTAACATTTTAATTTACACATTAATCTCCATATTAATTATAACAAAAAGACAAACATATTTTTATAGAACACCTCGAATGTAATGACTTTTAATTGCCATGTTTACAGCAGTCCTCATAAATAACAAATAATCTCTTTTCTACAGGGAATGGATTTTGTTGAAAGAGATTACTCACCTCCTCTTTGAATGACAACCGAGTACAACAATAACAACAACAATGCCAATCATTGCAACAATATAATATTATTACAATTATTATTATTAATAAATAAAAATTCTTATATTTTGTTATGTTTATTTTTAATTTCTTTTTTTCTTTTCTTAGGATATAAATATCGTTTCTCGCGTAAAATAAAAACAACATCACGATTTAAAAAAAGAGCCGTCGCTCAGGCGAGATGAATGTGTTAACGTGTGTACGATGTGTGCGAAGGATGGCTGAACCACAATTCAAGTAGGTTATTTGTGTTATGCATTAGTAGGGCGGTAGTGTCGTACGCTGACCACTGCGTCCAGTTAGTGGGTACTTTATGACGATAGTAGGGTAGCGCATAAAATGTGATGAACGAGTCGGAGGTAATGCCACAGTGTCCAGGTATAGACCGGAGATGTAGAGGTATGAAAGTCTGAGAGATTGGCAGTAGATGGAAAGAAAATATCGTCGGGGGGGGGGGGTAGGGGGACAACCGGACTGTAAAAGTATTGTAAATATAATCATTGAGGTCAGAGGTCGGGTGAAGAGTTGTATTGATCAGTTAAAGTTTGAGGTCAAGTTGATGTTTCTGGAAGCAGTTCGTCGAAAGATAACTGCAAGAGATTTTTCACTTCTGCGTAACTCGCAATGATCACAGACTGCTCATCCCTGGACATTAGGCAGATCTTCTCTTCGACGCCGGCATCCAGCTAAAAGGATGAGGGATAGGGGAAGGGTGGTTAGCCTCGGTGAGTAAGTCGGGGGAAGAGTTCGCGATGGGTAGAGAATAGATAAAGTGGTGAAGAGTAGGATAAAAGCTATGGACATCCTAGAGCGTAATTCTAATTATTTATATCTCATACTTTCTCTAATAATATTTGAATAAAGAAACAAAGCACTACTCTGAACTTGCTAATTATTGAATTGAATCGCATGCCATTAGTTATTAAGACAGCTGGTTGTAGACCTTATTCAATGTCATCACGATATGTGACATATCAATCCAAGGTCGTCCACTCGCGTCCACCTGGTGAAATAAGTAGTCGCGAAATAATTTCAGAATGTAGCGATTGCCAGTTTCAGACCAAGATGTATCCAAATCGTACCTGAAGATGTCATTTGGATGTTGGAGGTGACGTAGGATCAAAAGTATAGTTAATGTGCAAGTCAGGCCGAGGGAATCGTAATGGAGTAAAAGGGTGTTGGTAAAGAGGTGAGATGTCAAGGATTGAAAAGGATTAGAAGTTAAGTGGAGGATTAAAGAATGGATGGGATTATATGGCAAAAAAAAGAGATAAATCCTAAGATTTTCAAGGTTTGGGTTAAAAGTGAGTGAATGGACCGAGTGTTAAGGGATGGGATCACGGAAGAGGTTAAGGGGTAGGTAGAGTAATGAGTCGAGATGTATGGGTAAATTCGAGAGAGTTGGTAGGTTTGGTGACATGAGAAGATACTAACTCTGGTCTTTCATTAATAGTACCTAGTTTGCAAATCAATCTAAAAAGGCGGGCATTTTGGATTTCCTGGAAAGATGAATATAAATAGAATAGTGAAGAAAGTAGGAAGGCACTTTGTAGTAACTGTGGGATGTTAAAAGCGCAATGAGCGAATAAAGGAGTACTGACCAGTGAATTAAATGGTAGGGAGATTTGGTGGTCTAACTTAGTCTGGGGAGTGTAAAGTCTAGGTAAGAGGAGTATCTAGTCTGGTAGGAAGAGTAACTAGTCTGGGTAGGGTGAGTATCTAGTCTAGGTAGGGTGAGTGTCTAGTATAGGTAGGGGGAGTGTCTAGTCTGGGTAGGGTGAGTATCTAGTCTAGGTAGGGTGAGTGTCTAGTTTAGGTAGGGGGAGTGTCTGGTCTGGGTAGGAGGAGTGTCTAGTCCAGGTAGGGTGAGTGTCTAGTCTGGGTAGGGTGAGTGTCTAGTTTAGGTAGGGGGAGTGTCTGGTCTGGGTAGGAGGAGTGTCTAGTCTAGGTAGGGTGAGTGTCTAGTCTAGGTAGGGTAAGTTTCTAGTCTAGGTTGGAGGAGTGTCTAGTCTAGGTAGGGGAGTGTCTAGTCTGGGTAGGAGGAGTGTCTAGTTTAGGTAGGGGGAGTGTCTAGTCTAGGTAGGGTGAGTGTCTAGTCTGGGTAGGGTGAGTGTCTAGTTTAGGTAGGGGGAGTGTCTGGTCTGGGTAGGAGGAGTGTCTAGTCTAGGTAGGGTGAGTGTCTAGTCTAGGTAGGGTGAGTGTCTAGTCTAGGAGGGTGAGTTTCTAGTCTAGGTAGGGGGAGTTTCTAGTCTAGGTAGGGGGAGTGTCTAGTCTAGGTAAGGGGGAGTGTCTAGGACACTATGGGGGACACAGGAGGACACTGAGGACATACCGCCGACAGTTGATGCTCCACGGAATCGTACTGTAATTGCAAATGGTCGAGTTGAACGTAGAATCGAGCTCCAATCATCGGCATGATGTCGTTGACATTTTTATTGCGAGATTGATTGGTAGTCAAATATCTGTAGGAGGTGAAGCGGGGTCAACATATAGCGTGGAGCTTGTCGGGTGTCACTTAGGCTGGCACTGTCACTATTACATAAGATTATCGGGTGTCTTCGCACGTCTAAAGAAAGACATATATAAGTTAAGAGTATGTCAGATGTCGAATAACAGTTAGAATTCCTCAAGTAGCATCCTAGAGTTGGGGGGGGGGGGGTGGGGGTTGCGGATAGATCTAGGACGAGGGTAGGGTCTAACAGAATGAGATTCTTGAGGTCCGCCGAGTAGTTGTGAGCCACTAGTTGCAAAGAGTTCTGGAGGTTGTCTCGTCTCAGAGCTCGAATTGAATTGCAGGCAAACGCCAGCACGATACGACCCAGAGAGAGTAGATCATCTTGCTGTAGGGGGGACGGGTGTGGGGGTACGGGGTTAAGGGTACGGGGTTAAGGGTATGGGGTTAAGGGTACGGGGTTAAGGGTACGGGGTTAAGGGTACGGGGTTAAGGATACGGGGTTAAGGGTACGGGGTTAAGGGTACGGGGTTAAGGGTACGGGGTTAAGGGTACGGGGTTAAGGATACGGGGTTAAGGGTACGGGGTTAAGGGTACGGGGTTAAGGGTATGGGGTTAAGGGTACGGGGTTAAGGGTACGGGGTTAAGGATACGGGGTTAAGGGTACGGGGTTAAGGGTACGGGGTTAAGGGTACGGGGTTAAGGGTACGGGGTTAAGGATACGGGGTTAAGGGTACGGGGTTAAGGGTACGGGGTTAAGGGTACGGGGTTAAGGATACGGGGTTAAGGGTACGGGGTTAAGGGTACGGGGTTAAGGATACGGGGTTAAGGGTACGGGGTTAAGGGTATGGGGTTAAGGGTACGGGGTTAAGGGTACGGGGTTAAGGGTACGGGGTTAAGGATACGGGGTTAAGGGTACGGGGTTAAGGGTACGGGGTTAAGGGTACGGGGTTAAGGGTACGGGGTTAAGGATACGGGGTTAAGGGTACGGGGTTAAGGGTACGGGGTTAAGGGTACGGGGTTAAGGATACGGGGTTAAGGGTACGGGGTTAAGGGTACGGGGTTAAGGATACGGGGTTAAGGGTACGGGGTTAAGGATACGGGGTTAAGGGTACGGGGTTAAGGATACGGGGTTAAGGGTACGGGGTTAAGGGTACGGGGTTAAGGATACGGGGTTAAGGGTACGGGGTTAAGGGTACGGGGTTAAGGGTACGGGGTTAAGGATACGGGGTTAAGGGTACGGGGTTAAGGGTACGGGGTTAAGGATACGGGGTTAAGGGTACGGGGTTAAGGATACGGGGTTAAGGGTACGGGGTTAAGGATACGGGGTTAAGGGTACGGGGTTAAGGGTACGGGGTTAAGGGTACGGGGTTAAGGGTACGGGGGTTGGAGGTGTGCGGAGTGCCACCGTGAGTTATTTACATCGAAGGCACCGGATTTGAATTCAAACCTGGTAATGACTGTTCGCAGAAGTAACGGAAGCATTGGCGAGGCAGTCGAAAATGCCAACACAGTTAACGCGAAGCCTGTGTAAGGAGGTGACAAGAATATCTTGGTGTCAGTAAACATTGTCGTGAGTTATTGTGACGGTAAAAATTGTCGCGAATTATTATGACAGTGAATTTTCTTGTATCATGGCGACAGTATAAATATTGTCATATGTCAAGGTGTCAGTAAACATCTTCTTATGGCATGGTGTCAATAAATATCTTCGTGTCAAGGTGTCAGTAAAATATTCGTGTGTCATAAAGTCAGTAAACATATTTTAGTATCATAGTTACAGTAAACAATGTCGTATTTCAATTGTCAAAAGCGCTATTATTAAAATAGTTTACCTAAAAAGTAGAACATTTTAGTAATTAATATTACATTAATTTACAAAAATAAACTGACTAAATCATTAAGAAATTGATGTTTATATTTGAAGAGATATAGTTTATATAAACCTTGCTTTTGCAGTAACAATAATCTTGCTGGGGTCAAGTACTCGACATGAGAGATTATGAGCATGTATCACTCGTAGAGCAGATGACAGTTGAACTGTGTACGTCCAGATTATACTTTCTGGAAGTAGTGTGGCACCTGGATATGAGATATAGGATTTCATGCGAGGGAATAGGGTTATATAGATTAAGGTCTAATATAGGGGTACATGGGAAATGTCCGAAATGGAGAAATAGGGCTAAGAACTATCTAATTATGTATATATCTGTAGGGTTTGGTTATTAAGTAATATCTAGTTAGTTATATGAAAGCTCAAATATAAAGTGTCGAGTTTGTTACTAATTGGTCTATCTCACAAAATGTAAGGTCCCTACTCCTAGGGTGTAAATAGCAAAAGGGAACCCTACCTTCCGGGTGTTTGCCGGCTCTATAAGAAGATCCTTTGTTCACAACAACTTGTTCACTCTCAGGATGAGCAGATTCTCCAAAGTAATGTTCCAAGATTGTGAAAGAGTGAGGGTGGTAGGCGTACACGAAAATGATTGCTGTAGGGTAGTGAGTGTAGTGAGTGTAGTGTAGTGAGTGTAGTGTAGTGAGTGTGTGTAGTGTAGTGTAGTGAGTATAGTGTAGTGAGTGTAGTGTAGTGTAGTGAGTGTAGTGTAGTGAGAGTAGTGTAGTGAGTGTAGTGTAGTGAGTGTAGTGTAGTGAGTGTAGTGTAGTGAGTGTAGTGAGTGTAGTGTAGTGTAGTGAGTGTAGTGTAGTGAGTGTAGTGTAGTGAGTGTAGTGTAGTGAGTGTAGTGTAGTGAGTGTAGTGAGTGTAGTGTAGTGAGTGTAGTGTAGTGAGTGTAGTGTAGTGAGTGTAGTGTAGTGAGTGTAGTGTAGTGAGTGTAGTGTAGTGAGTGTAGTATAGTGTAGTGTAGTGTAGTGAGTGTAGTGTAGTGAGTGTAATGAGTGTAGTGTAGTGAGTGCAGTGTAGTGAGTGAAGTGAGTGTAGTGTAGTGAGTATAGTGTAGTGAGTTTAGTGAGTGTAGTGAGTTTAGTGAGTGTAGTGAATGTAGTGTATAGTAGTGTAGTATAGTGTAGTGAGTGTAGTGAGTGTAGTGAGTGTAGAGTAGTGTAGTGAGTGTAGCGAGTGTAGTGAGTGTAGTGAGTGTAGTGTAGAGTAGTGTAGAGTAGTGTAGTGAGTGTAGTGAGCGTAGTGAGTGTAGCGAGTGTAGTGTAGTGAAGTGTAGTGAGTGTAGTGAGTGTAGTGTAGTGTAGGGTAGTGTAGCATTGTGTAGTGAGTGTAGTGTAGTGTAGTGAGTGTAGTGTAGTGAGTGTAGTGTAATGAGTGTAATGTAGTGTAGTGAGTGTAGTGAGTGTAGTGTAGTGTAGTGTAGTGTTGTGTAGTGAGTGTAGTGTAGTGTAGCATAGTGTAGTGAGTGTAATGTGTGTAGTGTAGTGTAGTGTAATGTAGTGTAGTGTAGTGTAGTGTAGTCTAGTGTAGTGTAGTGTAGTGAGTGTAGTGTAGTGTAATGTAGTGTAGTGAGTGTAGTGTAGTGTGTGTAGTGTAGTGTAGTGTAGTGCAGTGTAGTGTAATGAGTGTAGTGTAGTGAGTGTAGTGTAGTGTAGTGTAGCGTAGTGTAGTGTAGTGAGTGTAGTGTAATGAGTGTAGTGTAGTGAGTGTAGTGTAGTGAGAGTAGTGTAGTGAGTGTAGTGTAGTGAGTGTAGTGTATTGAGTGTAGTGTAGTGAGTGTAGTGTAGTGTAGTGAGTGTAGTGTAGTGAGTGTAGTGTAGTGAGTGTAGTGTAGTGAGTGTAGTGTAGTGAGTGTAGTGTAGTGAGTGTAGTGTAGTGAGTGTAGTGTAGTGAGTGTAGTGTAGTGAGTGTAGTGTAGTGAGTGTAGTGTAGTGAGTGTAGTGTAGTGAGTGTAGTATAGTGTAGTGTAGTGTAGTGAGTGTAGTGTAGTGAGTGTAATGAGTGTAGTGTAGTGAGTGTAGTGAGTGTAGTGTAGTGAGTGCAGTGTAGTGAGTGAAGTGAGTGTAGTGTAGTGAGTATAGTGTAGTGAGTTTAGTGAGTGTAGTGAGTTTAGTGAGTGTAGTGAATGTAGTGTATAGTAGTGTAGTATAGTGTAGTGAGTGTAGTGAGTGTAGTGAGTGTAGAGTAGTGTAGTGAGTGTAGCGAGTGTAGTGAGTGTAGTGAGTGTAGTGTAGAGTAGTGTAGAGTAGTGTAGTGAGTGTAGTGAGCGTAGTGAGTGTAGCGAGTGTAGTGTGTGTAGTGTAGTGAAGTGTAGTGAGTGTAGTGAGTGTAGTGTAGTGTAGGGTAGTGTAGCATTGTGTAGTGAGTGTAGTGTAGTGTAGTGAGTGTAGTGTAGTGAGTGTAGTGTAATGAGTGTAATGTAGTGTAGTGAGTGTAGTGAGTGTAGTGTAGTGTAGTGTAGTGTTGTGTAGTGAGTGTAGTGTAGTGTAGCATAGTGTAGTGAGTGTAATGTGTGTAGTGTAGTGTAGTGTAATGTAGTGTAGTGTAGTGTAGTGTAGTCTAGTGTAGTGTAGTGTAGTGAGTGTAGTGTAGTGTAATGTAGTGTAGTGAGTGTAGTGTAGTGTGTGTAGTGTAGTGTAGTGTAGTGCAGTGTAGTGTAATGAGTGTAGTGTAGTGAGTGTAGTGTAGTGTAGTGTAGCGTAGTGTAGTGTAGTGAGTGTAGTGTAATGAGTGTAGTGTAGTGAGTGTAGTGTAGTGTAGTGAGTGTAGTGTAGTGAGTGTAGTGTAGTGAGTGTAGTGTAGTGAGTGTAGTGAGAGTAGTGTAGTGAGTGTAGTGTAGTGTAGTGTAGTGTTGTGTAGTGAGTGTAGTGTAGTGTAGCATAGTGTAGTGAGTGTAATGTGTGTAGTGTAGTGTAGTGTAATGTAGTGTAGTGTAGTCTAGTGTAGTGTAGTGAGTGTAGTGTAGTGTAATGTAGTGTAGTGAGTGTAGTGTAGTGTGTGTAGTGTAGTGTAGTGTAGTGCAGTGTAGTGTAATGAGTGTAGTGTAGTGAGTGTAGTGTAGTGTAGCGTAGTGTAGTGTAGCGTAGTGTAGTGTAGTGAGTGTAGTGTAATGAGTGTAGTGTAGTGAGTGTAGTGTAGTGAGTGTAGTGTAGTGAGTGTAGTGTAGTGAGTGTAGTGTAGTGAGTGTAGTGAGAGTAGTGTAGTGAGTGTAGTGTAGTGAGTGTAGTGTAGTGAGTGTAGTGTAGTGAGTGTAGTGTAGTGAGTGTAGTGTAGTGAGTGTAGTGTAGTGAGTGTAGTGTAGTGAGTGTAGTGTAGTGAGTGTAGTGTAGTGAGTGTAGTGTAGTGTAGTGAGTGTAGTGTAGTGAGTGTAGTGTAGTGAGTGTAGTGGAGTGAGTGTAGTGTAGTGAGTGTAGTGTAGTGAGTGTAGTGTAGTGTAGTGAGTGTAGTGTAGTGAGTGTAGTGTAGTGAGTGTAGTGAGCGTAGTGAGTGTAGTGAGCGTAGTGAGTGTAGCGAGTGTAGTGAGTGTAGTGAGTATAGAGTAGTGTAGTGAGTGTAGTGAGTGTATAGTAGTGTAGTGAGTGTAGTGAGCGTAGCGAGTGTAGTATGTGTAGTGTAGTGAGCGTAGTGAGTGTAGTGAGTGTATCGAGTGTAGCATTGTGTAGTGAGTGTAGTGTAGTGAGTGTAGTGTAGTGTAGTGAGTGAAGTGAAGTGAGTGTAGTATTGTGTAGTGAGTGTAGTATAGTGAGCGTAGTGAGTGTGGCGAGTGTAGTGTTGAGTAGTGTAGTGAGTGTAGTGTAGTGAGTTTAGTGTAGTGAGTGTAGTGTAGTGTTGTGTAGAGTATTGTAGTTAGTGTAGTGTAGTGAGTGTAGTGTAGTGTAGTGTAGTGTAGTGAGTGTAGTGTAGTGACTTTAGTGTAGTGGGTGTAGTGTAGAGTATTGTAGTGTAGTGTAGTGAGTGTAGTGTAGTGACTTTAGTGTAGTGTAGTGTTGTGTAGAGTATTGTAATGTAGTGTAGTGAGTGTAGTGTAGTGAGTGTAGTGTAGTGGGTGTAGTGTAGTGTAGTGTACGTAGTGTAGTGTATGGTAGTGTAGTGAGTGTAGTGAGTGTAGTGTAATGTAGCATAGTGTAGTGTAATGTAGCATAGTGTAGAGTAGTGTAGTGTAGTGAGTGTTGTGTAATGTTGTATAATGTAGTATAGTGTAGAGTAATGTAGTGTAGTATGAGATTAAATAATCATATCATTTAATGTTGCAAGATATTATAAATCATATTTCTCATGAAATATTTAATTTTAAGAAATCAATTTCATCTATGAATTTAAAAAAACTGTTAATTATGGCTATTTCATAACATCACCTCACCATCCTATTTTATAACCCATATAACCTATAATCAGTGTACATTATTATAACCTATATACAGAACTCTATTGTTATGATATAGAATAACAATTGAATTTAATAAAGTAATATACGCTTGCTTGATTAAATATAGTACATTTTATAAATCAGACAAAATATAAAACCATAATCTCTAGTAAATCTATCATATGTTTATTTATATGATTACATTGAATTGAATTTATTCACCTTTATGAAGATAGGTGTAATACATAAATTAAAAAGAAGTTCATAAGAGACAATACAATTAAGGTCAATAGATGTCGAGTCGCGGGGTTAAAACTACGAGTTGTGGGGTTAAAACACTAACAATGGTCCGCAAACACCTTAGTAGTAAAAACTTCAAATAGTTGAACTATATTTCCATGTTTCATATTCTTCCAAATATCAATCAGCGCTAAACACTTTGTACTGGTCATACGAAATCCTGTTAGTGAATGTGAGAGGTTGTAGAGGGGATATGGGAATTAGCGGGGGCATGGGTGGTAGATGGGAGAGTTTGCAGAGGGGTATGTGTATTATAGAGGGGATGTGATGTGAATATATAAATTTACTTTATGAATTATTTAAAAGTATAAATATTAATTAATTTCATATATATAATATAAATCTGATTTATAATATTTTAAAAGTATATTTTTATTTAAATATCCTATCTTAAGATCAATTTATTATGTATCTGAATAATGTAGAATCGGTAAAAACCCAATGACGAAATTTAAAAATACATTCGTACAACATATGGTAAATAATTTTTCCATGGAAATAACTCAAAACATGTTTGAGATTTTCATCAGAATCAAAACGTAATCAAAGACTTTTAAGAATATTTGTATTTAATTAATATCGAAGTCAAATATCAGATGATATTATAAATGATGTTTCAAATATAATTCCTTTAATTATCGCGTAGACTATTAAGGTATCCCAAAATAATATTATTAAAATAGATATAAAAATATATCTATGAGGATGAGGATAAGGAGGAGGAGGAGGAGGAGGAGGAGGAGGAGGAGGAGGAGGAGGAGGAGGAGGAGGAGGAGGAGGAGGAGGAGGAGGAGGAGGAGGAGGAGGAGGAGGAGGAGGAGGAGGAGGAGGAGGAGGAGGAGGAGGAGGAGGAGGAGGAGGAGGAGGAGGAGGAGGAGGAGGAGGAGGAGGAGGAGGAGGAGGAGGAGGAGGAGGAGGAGGAGGAGGAGGAGGAGGAGGAGGAGGAGGAGGAGGAGGAGGAGGAGGAGGAGGAGGAGGAGGAGGAGGAGGAGGAGGAGGAGGAGGAGGAGGAGGAGGAGGAGGAGGAGGAGGAGGAAGGGTTAAACCGTATTACGATTCCCAAACTGAGTAGTAGTACATTATTTTGTATAGTTGGTATTTATTGGTATAAGTATAATAATAATTTACATGTTAATTTTACTGATATTAATGTTAAAGATATAGAAATATGTATTATTAATTACAATTTTTTGTTATATTGCTTACCTACACAATTGATTATACAAAAATATATAATATCTATATTTGTACATATATTAATATCTATATTTGTACATATATTAATATCTATATTTGTACATATATTAATATCTATATTTGTACTTATATTAATATATATAGTTTTACTTATATTAATATATATATTTGTACATATATTAATACATATATTTGTACATATAATAATAACTATATTTGTATTTATATTAATATCTATATTTGTACTTATATTAATACCTATATTTGTACATATATTAATAACTATATTTGTACATATATTAATATCTATATTTGTACATATATTAATAACTATATTTGTATTTATATTAATATCTATATTTGTACATATATTAATACCTATATTTGTACTTATATTAATATCTATATTTGTACTTATTTTATCCATTAAATTATTACATTAAATTACATTAAATAATATTAGATTGTAAATTAAATTATTCAATTGAAACAATGTTTAATCATAATAGTATTTAGATAATTACTATAGTATTTTATAAATTATGTATTCAAATTTTTAATTAGCAAACAATTTTATATTAAAATCATTTTAATAGTAAAACTTATTTATTTAATTTTTAATCAATAATTCACTCTTTATTTTGTATTTAATGTTATCATATTTATTAATTAAATCAACTTGAAACAACTTTCGAAATATTCCATATGGATCTTCCATGAATTTGAATTCACAAATATTGCATTGTTATTAAGGTTTATTTATAGTATTCGTGATTATTGTTTGTGAAATAATAAATATTTATAAACAAAAATCTAACATTGTTTTGCTAATTGTATTAATAATAAAGTATAATAAATAACAGCAATATTTCAATTAATAAAACTTATATATAAATAATATGATATATTAATTTTAGAATACCATTAGACTATAATTATTATGCAACATTGAATATTCATATATAAATGAAATGTCTACATATATTTCTGTACAGTTCTTTACTAATCTCCTACCAACGAACATCTAAATCACAACATTTTTGAATAGATAAATAATATTATGATTATTAGTTTATCTCGAAAAATATGTAAAAATAGAACTTTTATTTAAACTAAAATATGAATCCACGGTTATAAAATGCAAAAATAAACACAAAAATATATTGCAACCAAAAACCAGCGGGTATTTCACATTTCTATTTATAGTAAAGAAATAAAATCTGTGTGTACCTACTATCTATATTATACTATTTATAGTTACAAATCTCTATGATAAAATAAAATGTACAATAATATATAAATTCATTAATACAAATGGTTTAAGAATTAATTTAAGATTTTAATACAATTAATAGTGTGATGTTTATATAATCTAATAATTTTATATAGTATCAATTTTACACTTGATTATTAAATATAATTAATTATAATCAATATTTTAGTTTTTCTAATATAAAATATATTAAATATATATATTCTAAGTATTAATTATATACACCTCTAAATTAGTATTTAATTTAATTATATCTAATATCTATTTTTAGGTCATTATATAATTAATCATGGAAATTTTATAGCCAGACAGTATTTATAATTAAAATCATTTAACTTATAATATATCAAACTAAGGCATATAATTAAGAAACTATGGTAGCCAAATCAACGAGAAAAACGAAAGTTAAAAACATGTTTGCAAGTGATGGACATGAGTAGAGTATAGTTGATTATATTTAAAGAGGAAAATTTGAATAAAATCAACGAGATATTTAAAAGAAGAAAAGATATCATTACCGTAAAATGCATTTGTAGGCCAATAAATATAGTATGTAGGCTACATATGTGAGTTGGGTTATGATAAAGATGGATCTACTGTAGAATATATCTAAATTATCCAGGATTATTGAAATAATTCAACAGATATACATAATGATACATAAATAAATATTAAATAGTTGGCAAAGATTGAGTATTAAATAGTATTACTGGAATAAATAACATGTTTGTAATATAATGATAAAACATGAGTATGTTTTAGAAAAAACATTAAAGGTACTTGTTATATAATATAAAACAGATTTAGTAATTTCCAGCTATGATAAAAATAAAAAAAAATATAGCATATGCCCAAGAAACCAGATGATGTAACTATTATAAAATTATATATAATAATTTTATATATAAAATAAACATAATGTATTTGTAATACAAATAAAATATATTTTCAATGTTATATAACAAAAAAAAATAAAATTACCTGGGTGGTTTCTTGGGTGGAATAAAATAACAAAATATACTAATAGATAGTAATAATATAAATATAATATAAATATAATATAGATATAATATAAATATAATATAAATATAATATAATATAGATATAATATAGTATTAATATAGATATAACATAATAATATAGATATAATATAGTTTTAATATAGATATAACATAGTAATATAGATATAACATAGTAATATAGATATAATATAGTATTAATATAGATATAATATAGTTTTAATATAGATATAACATAGTAATATAGATATAATATAGATATAACATAGTAATATAGATATAGTATAGTATTAATATAGATATAATATAGTTTTAATATAGATATAACATAGTAATATAGATATAATATAGATATAACATAGTAATATAGATATAGTATAGTATTAATATAGATATAATATAGTATTAATATAGATATTATATAGTTTTAATATAGATACAACATAGTAATATAGATATAATATAGTATTAATATAGATATAACATAGTAATATAGATATAATATAGTATTAGTATAGATATAATATAGTAATATAGATATTATATAGTATTAATATAGATATAATATAGTTTTAATATAGATACAACATAGTAATATAGATATAATATAGTTTTAATATAGATATAACATAGTAATATAGATATAATATAGTATTAATATAGATATAATATAGTTTTAATATAGATATAACATAGTAATATAGATATAATATAGTATTAATATAGATATAATATAGTATTAATATAGATATAATATAGTATTAATATAGATATTATATAGTTTTAATATAGATACAACATAGTAATATAGATATAATATAGTATTAATATAGATATAACATAGTAATATAGATATAATATAGTATTAGTATAGATATAACATAGTAATATAGATATAATATAGTATTAATATAGATATAATATAGTATTAATATAGATATAATATAGTAATATAAATATGTTGATAAGATGATGTATCGCAAAATTGCACTAATGTTTATAAGATTAATTAATTGAAAATTTGAAAATATGAAAAATTTATTGTTTATTCAGCAAACAAACCAGTAAATGTAATTGTTACCATTTTCTAATTATTAATACATATTAAATTGTTGTACCAGCTAAATATCATCAAATAGTTTACAAAAAATTGAAAAAAATCATATTTTGGTAAATAAAGTACATTTGTATAAAGTAAGTTACATTACAAGGTGGTTGACAAAGTTCTAATGGGTACGCGTCTACAAACAAGCTGCAAGTAGTTACTCTCCAGGTACTGACCGTGAATCCTCTTGAGACAGTACTGGCGGCCATCTTTAACGCTGGTGGCGCGATACAGTGAAGTGTAGAACCCGAAAGTCAACGATTTTGTGTCCTCCTTGTCCTCGAGTCTACTCAAGGCACTGTAGCCCTCTACTTCATCGGGAATGTCTGATAGGGGGAGATGGGCGTGACGTATTGGTGGAGCTGAAAGTAGAAATATTTGCATAGGTAGGTTAAGCGGGAGAGTGTATACTAGGTAGGGTGCGTTTTGTGTACAGTGAATACAATAAGGTGAAGGGTTAGCAAGATTAAGATTACGGGTTATTTAATGACGTGGTGTTAGTGAGTAGGTTAGCAAGATTTAGTAGTAATAGGGGCAGTGACGTGTAGTGATAGTGGGGGCAGTAGTAACTTGAACTCTAACCTGGGTCTGCAAACTCGGTATCCGCTGTGGCGTAATCCTGTCTTTTCAGAATATCCTGCGTAGCGATGTTCGCAATAATATTCAGGAATACTAGGCATTCCCTAGTAAATCAAGGCACTCCCTAGTAAATCTAGGCACTCCCTACTCCTCGATTGCATAACAACCCGCAATCAACGCACGGTGCAAATATTATTTTAGTGTTGCGCAGCACTTTTTACGAGAGCAATTTAGCTTGAAATCGGCATAAAGTGCCACCCGAGACCGCAGTAATTGTACCAAAGTACAGCGACGCGAGCAAGTAAACAAGTGATTAAACGCGTGGATCGCCGGAAACACCACCAGGTGGCAAACGCGAAACAAATGATTCCTCGGGAGATGCTTTTCGAGAGACTTTACTCCGCTTTTACCGAAAATGACCGTTCTACGCTATCGCACACTAACAGTCTTGAGTTCGTCGGGGGTCAGGCAAGGAGGCATGTTAGTCTTGTTTTTATTAAGTACCGCTCCTGCCCCCACCACCACTGGAGTAGCGCCAACACACGTAGCAGATGTAGCGGCCACTACCGGTGAGGAGTTCGGCAACGGATCTTGTACAGAAAGGGTCGGTAACATATTTGTGCACTGCTGTAGCGAGTTGTGGAGGGAGAGTGGGGTTTTAGGGAGAGTGGGGTTTAGGGAGAGTGGGGTTTAGGGAGAGTGGGGTTTAGGGTGAGTGGGGTTATTGAAAATATGAAAAAAATGTATTATAATAAAATATATATATTATACTTATAATATAGTGTTTATATAAAGAAATGTAGTGATGATTAAGATGATTAATATATCTAATATATTTAAGATGAAAAAGAAGATAAAGATGTCTAAGATGTCTAGGATGATTATGATGTCTAAGATGTCATAGTCTCCTAATAACTCACCTCGACAGCAGATTGATCTTTACTTTGATCCACTTGCAAATAGAAATAGGTGGTACCCCGTACATTTTCCTGTATGTAGGGTTTGTGGCTAGAACAAGGGGTGCGGCTATAATAACGGCATACCTCTTAAACCCTAAAACAACCCACCTCATAACCCATCTCATAACCACTATAACAACCCACTTCATAACCCCTACAACAACTCACCTCTTAAACCATATAACAACCCACTTCATAACCCCTATAACAACCCACCTTATAACCCCTATAACCCATCTCATAACCACTATAACAACCCACATCATAACCCCTACAACAACCCACCTCTTAAACCCTATAACAACCTACTTCATAACCCCTATAATAACCCACTTCATAACCCCTATAACAACCTACTTCATAACCCCTATAATAACCCACTTCATAACCCCTATAACAACCCACTTCATAACCACTATAATAACCTACCTCATAACCCCTATAATAACCACCTCATAACCACTATAACAACCCACCTCATAACCCCTATAACAACCCACCTCATAACCCCTATAATAACCCACCTCATAACCACTATAATAACCCACCTCATAACCACTATAACAACCTACCTCACAACCACTATAATAACCCACCTCATAACCACTATAATAACCCACCTCATAACCCCTATAATAACCACCTCATAACCACTATAACAACCCACCTCATAACCACTATAATAACCCACCTCATAACCCACCTCATAACCCCTATAACAACCCACCTCATAACCACTATAATAACCCACCTCATAACCCCTATAATAACCACCTCATAACCACTATAACAACCCACCTCATAACCCCTATAACAACCCACCTCATAACCCCTATAATAACCCACCTCAAAACCCCTATAATAACCCACCTCATAACCCCTATAATAACCCACCTCATAACCCCTATAATACTCTCACCCGTATAACAGATACAGACATACCTTGTACAAGAGAGATACATATTGGTCACTACGATCCACACACCTGCATAGAGAACACGGGGGATGTGGTGTCCTTCCTGGGACTAGCAATGGTCAGCGGTTGGCTATGTAGACCTGTGGTCAAGAGAGGATCAGACGCAGGCACGGGATGATTAGCGGACACTCGTAGAACAATAGAAAACAGAAAATCCGGTTACAATTTATATTTCTATTTTTAACTGACGTGATAGATGCTGTGAAATACCTAAATCATGTGTGGCAGCGTTTACATCTATTGTTACATGGTTACAGTTACAGATATAGTTACAGTTACATCTATAGTTACAGTTACATCTATAGTTACAGTTACATCTATAGTTACAGGTACATCTATAGTTACAGTTACATCTATGGCTACAATTACATCTATAGTTACAGTTACATCTATAGTTACAGTTACATCTATAGTTACAGTTACATCTATAGTTACAGTTACATCTATAGTTACAGTTACATCTATGGCTACAGTTACATCTATAGTTACAGTTACATCTATAGTTATAGTTACATCTATAGTTACAGTTACATCTATAGTTACAGTTACATCTATAGTTACAGTTACATCTATGGCTACAGTTACATCTATAGTTACAGTTACATCTATAGTTATAGTTACATCTATAGTTACAGTTACATCTATAGTTACAATTACAGATATAGTTACAGTTACAGATATAGTTACAGTTACAGATATAGTTACAGTTACATCTATAGTTACAGTTACACCCACGCCTACGAAATACTGAGTAGTACAAGATGTATATGTACAATATTCAATACTGATTAGTACAATATTCTTATGGTTGAATTTAACCAGAGTTTATGAGCTAGAAGTTATGAGCTATAGGTTAGGGGCTTAAAGACTAGAGGTTTAAGACTAGAGGTTTAAGACTAGAGGTTTAAGACTAAAGGTTAAAGACTAAAGGTTAAAGACTAGAGGTTAAAGACTAGAGGTTATGGGCTAGTTATTAGGGACTAAATACTAATGAATAACAACTATACCTATAGACATGGTTAGGTACTAGTTATTAAACACTAATGGTTTACTGGCGGCACAACAGCCATAACAACCAGAAGCATCTAAAACTGTCGGCATTTGCGGAGAGTGGAACTGAGGGGGTGTGGCCTCCGCGGCATCACCAGAAGAATCGCATTGTCGAGGCGGCGTCGGAACAAATGCCACGGCCGCCGGATTTATTCCATTCTATCGCGGAAGTCGGTCGATTAGACGAGACCGGGGAATACGTGGGCAAAGAACGTATACTCAACGTAGCCTCGATATGGTGCGGAAATATTAGAATTCTATTTCTATAATTCGTACTGGACGATGATATTGTTTGATAAAATGTTAGTAAAGTTTAATGAAACTCGCATAACTCTCAATTTCTTTTCACTCAATATTAATATTGAAATGTGCACAATAAAGTCGGCGTTTAAAAATTAGCGTAAGCAACTTTTTAATAAAATACACATAGGAAAGAAAAATAAAACAATACCTTATAGTTATGAACAATAGATGGTATTAAAGGTAGCATAGGCGGGGACGATGTTAACATAAGTCCATTGAGATTCATAAGAATCTCGTCGTCGCGTTGAATCATCTGCAATAATGATACGCTGTGCCAGTAGCATTAATGGTTTAGCGCACAACAGCAAAGCAATTGGTGAGGTTACGTACCGCTAGGTGAATCAATGAGTTAACTATGATAAGTAAAGCATGGCAGTAATGGTTAATAGTATTTTGTAGGTATTAAAATATATTGCAATTAACCTTGTTATTATAATTACAATGCATTAGTATTCAATATAACTATATTCATAAAAGCGAAGCAGGTGATTTTAAATTGAAAGCACTTATAATTGATCATATTATGTAATTATTAAAATACAATGTTATTAAATTATTAACTAAATTATTATGATTAAAATACATTAGTATGTTGCATGAATATATTCGTAAAATAAAAGCCTATGATATATTTACCTCTGATGGTGTAAATTCATGATTATTGGATTTGTCAAAATGCGTTTGCACGTTTTTAAACGTCGCGTTAAAATATGCATCACCGTTATTCGGTTCATCTGTTAATTACGCAGAATCAGTTAATTGTTCTAAAACCTATACTTTGTATTTCATAAAAATTCTAAATACCACGCAAATGTGTAATAAGTACCTTGTTCTTCATTATTCTTTAAATGTGAAAATTGGCAACTATCACCATAAAAGCATTGTCCATTGCTTGCAAAATATCGACATACGGTAGGTTTTTTCGTGAATGTTGGTGAATTATTCATCACCACAATATGAAATTAAAACTACATCTATGTATAGCATTTGCGGCAGGGTATAGCATGATGTTTCATCTTTTCATGTCGAATTTATGAACATTTCATTATAAAAACTAATATTTTATAAAATAATATTTATAAACTATGCGCGCGCCGTATTTTCATAATAAATAAACAAAGAGAACATTAGAAATATTCCTAATATTCTCAATATAAAAATGATTGAACATTTAGTTTAATCATAGCTTTTTATATAAAACATAAGTATGAATAATTATCTAATTATCTACATCTAGAAATATACTCATATATTTATAATACTTTACTAACCTGCCAATATGTAATAATATGTATTAAATTATAGGTATAATTATATTATTCTTGTAATTATTAATTAATTTATTTGTTTATTTATTAACCCCATTAAAATAAGTCAGAATTTATAATTCTTTTAAGAGCATAGTTATTTTATTGTATACAAATAATAGTAATTATTATTATTTAGCTTATAATTGAAATTGTTTATTCTGATGATACAGTATATACATACTAATATGTCTATTTAAATAAGAAATATTATCAAATATTAACATGATTATAAACTATATAAAATTATGTAGACATCGTTTTATATATAATATTATTATTTGTAATACTTCGATATTAAAATAAATTAGGATTAATTAAATGTCTTATTAATATTTCATTGTCGATATTTGATTAACATTAATTTTAGTGATCGATATAATAATTATTGATCAAAATTAATGGCATGCGAGAGATTTACATATATTACCACACACACACACACACACACACACACACACACACACACATACGTGTGTGTGTATAATACAATTTAGTTTAAATAACCATTTAAAATTATACATAGATATTAGACACGGAAATATTTTATAATTCAAATATAATGTAAAGATTTAAACTAATAACTAAGAATAGTTTATTCTGGCTAATATTATAACAATATTGTATAATTTGTGAAATATTGTACAATATTGTATATGTTGTCATATATATTAAAACAATTGATTGAGCCCTTTATGTATAGGCCTTAATATGACCATAACATTTGTTATGGTTCATAATTTATAACATATATATGACATTTATGTAATTATAATTTGTTATTGCACACGATTTGATTAATATATAAATATATATATAAACATATATGTGCTAAAATATCATATGCATATAATATTATTATATATTAATATACTTTGAACTTATATATATTATTAGAATTTTTGTCTAGTATATCCATATATATATATATATATATGTATAATATATATTGTATGTATATATATATTGTCAAGATATTGTGTAACTTCCATAAGATAAATTGAAAACTATTCGTTATAAAAATCTTTTATTAAAAAAGTATACTTATTATAATGCTAGAATATGCAACCATACTATTAAAACTCAAACTCTATACGTTACAATCTTTGGGCACACCTCTTATAAAGTTGAACACTGATACCATAACATATATATATATATATATATATATATATATATATATATATAAGTCTTATTATCAACAGTATTCATATATTAGTCTATAGTTACTCTTTAATATTTCTTTAATACATATTAATGTCGTCAATGTAAACGCATCTCCTCTATAATATTATAGCAATTCCTTTTAAATTATAATTTAAATTAAGTTAGTAGCATTTGTAAAGGTTCTCGATTAAATCAAAATATAATATACTATCTAATATTTTCCTCTGCATCGTCGCTCGAGAATACTTTTTCGGATCATTAATATGCATATATACATCCTCCTTATATGTAAATTTAAATATAATGCTAAATTTTAAAATCGTATATTAAAATTATCATATGAATATACAATGAAGATCTACACACGTATATATTATATATACTTTTTTCCTTAAATCTTCTGACATTCGCATACATCTTTTACTTTTAGAGATATACATATACGCGTAGTCGGCAAATAAATATATATATACCCAACTAGATATTGTTTGTGCATTAATATATATCTAATTAATCTGGGACAGAATTAATATGACGAATGAAATTAAGCCGATTAAAGTTGATTTTATATTTTATAATATATAAATTGTATCACACAATATTATAATTTATTTTGTTTAAAATTAAAATGTTATATTATAGTTTATTAAAAAAAATTAAATAATTAAATAAAATCATATCATTTATTATTTATAAATTAAATTGTGTTAATATGAATAACTCATTTTTAAAATTAGATCATCTTAATATGATTAATTAATTAATCAAACAAGATACATGTACTTTTTTGATGTATATGTGACTAATTTTCAATTTCATAACATAGTATAAAGAATATATAGTAAGTACTAATTTAAAAAATTATTTATCTAATTTTATATATAATTATATATATATATATATATATATATATATATATATATATATATATATATATATATGATAGATATATTCTTCTAACATTTATTAATTATTCCTTTTTTAAGTGGTAAAATATAGTTTATATGTCATATTGGCAATAATCTAAATTAAGCCAATGCATTTTTAGCTTTTATCATATATTTTAATTAATAGAAATCTATACATAATAAAATATCCAATACACTATAGTATGTAATTTGATATATTATATATAATTACATGTCTACTCCACAATTGCTTATCTTACCTTAAATTCAACTTTGATAGAAAATATATTTACGTAATTAATATTAACTATTAATAATAGCTATTAATTAGCTAATCATATATACTATGATTTGTATATAATTTCAGACATATCGTATGAATATATAACAATGCATTTATAATTGTACAATTATAGGTATAATGAAACAAGCTATGAATTATTCAAAAAGCAATAAAGCATTCTAATTAATTTTCCCAAACATTAACTCATATCCTTTAGGGTAATATCCAAGATTATCTTGGTAATCTTGGATATTATTATATTATTGATATTAGATATACCTAATAAATTGTTCTTCGATATAAATTTGTAAAATATTATTAGTGAGTGTTAAACTAAGTAAATATAATGCATTACTTACTTATAAAGCATGGATACTTTTCATATTCGTGAACATCTAAAACCATAACTATAAAATACTATTCTACACAAAAGTTCTAGTCATTCCATACTAATTTTAGTAAAATAGTATTATTTTTAGCATTGAATACGTAATTATATATACACTTAAAACAGTAATCCATAATTATAGGCAAACAATGTAACGATATTTTATTATTTCAGAGATGTACAGCAAACGGCAATCGATATATTTTTTGATAATGAGTTTGATATTTGGTAAGTTGTTTATATTAGATTTATATTATTAACTTATTATTAATATTATTACGTATGGTCATATATTAAATATAGTTCATTGTAATCGCTTTAAATATAATATTATAAGTCTAATGTTGCTTTAACTAATATTAATACTAACATTATAATATCTATGCCCATTTCAAATAAAATGTTGTTTTCAGATATATAATTAATAGTATTGATAATGAATTAATTATCAGTATCAGTAATCAGTTTAATAATCCAAGCAAAATATATTTTATGAAATTTGATTTGATTATTATGAACGAATATATATATAACTATTTTATAATATATAATATTACACTACTATATATAATGTACCGTGGCTATTTATTAACAAGTATATATCAAATCATTGGGTTATTGGTCCTATTCTCTGGTAAAACTGAATAAATATTGGGTTTGAAATAATGTGTAGAAATGTTAGTGAATCAATTCACAGTTGGGAGGTTGAAGTTAGCGTGCAATCAAAACGCACTACAATATAAGATTTCCTTAGGATGTTTGACTATATACTGGAAGTTATTAATATATGTTCATTAAAATTCTTAGAATGGGATGGTATAATATTGTAGATATGCTAGTCGTTTTAATATTCAGGATTTAATTTAATTGTAATTTTAATTAATAATATTAATTTAAAGTTTTATATTAGTTATTAATTTCAATATCATTAGTACGTATACGTAACCTATAGGTTTAGTTATTTCCATATATATATATATGGCCATATATCTATAGAAGGATTACATATGATATACTCTATTATATATTCTAATTTTACAACGTACATTGTACGTCGTACAATGTGTTTCTTTTAGAAGATATATGATTTTACTGCGCGGTTTGTAATGCCGTATCAGGATTTTTGTGTCGATCCTTTGTTGTGTATTAGTTGAATAGGTAAATCGAATTTTATTCACATTTTTATTAGTGTTTTGCAGTACTTGTGAATGCATTTCTCCGTGGATTTCATATGTTAAATAAAAGCTGGTTAATCGTACTTTTAAATTACTTAATGTGGTTTCTATAAATAGAATATGATCACATTTTGACAAAGATATTTTTGGGTTTGGTTATTGATTTGAGCTTTTTCACCTTTTATATTTTTGCGAAGATTTGATTTGATTTGATTTGAGTTCATGATAAGGAGATATTAATCTTGTGGCAAAGTGAATACACTAGTATTGGAAAGTATTCCGTATTTAGATATATTATTCATATATAAACTATAGTTTATAGGTAACTAGTCATTAAGGGAGATGATAACAAAGAGAGATAAAAGGATATTCTTGATGTATACAATAAAATACATTGAGATATGATATAGAAATATAAAATAAAAGTATAACAATACTTAAGATATTATTCAACATACCCTTATTAGACCCGCACTCAATGACACACAATGCGTGTTGTATACATCTAATATAGATCAATAATATCATATAAATATATATATATATATATATATATATATATTTATATATGTTCATATTTGCTTGTGTGTGTTAACCCAACACGGGATAATTCTTAAAATATATTAAGTATTTTATCATTCTCATTTTCTGACTAATAATGTTACTTAATTTCTTTAATATATATATATATATATATATATTAATATATATTTAAATGTATATAATAAATTAAAGCTTATAATAACTCAATTCGTTTTAAAACAGCAACGTTTTCAATTTTGTATTGGTATTATCGAAAAATCTACCTCAATGATTTGTGTTAGTATACCGTTATAACATAATATATATATATATATATATATATATATATATATAAATATATATATATATATATATATATATATATATATATATAAATATATATATATATATTCTTATAATTTTAATGCGAAATTGTACCGTGGATATTGTAAACCAGAATATATATAACCATAGCTATTTAACAGTTGTATATTTATATCTATTACCCATGAGTATATACTAAGCAAATATTTATAAAATTTGTAATTTTTATATTTTATGATTTATAACATCAGATAATTAATAATAATATTTATATATAGAATAATATTAGAGTAATATTATATATATATATATATGTGTATATGTAATTTGCCTTACTTTATCTATAATAATAATTATAATTCCGGTAATTCATGAAAATCTAGTAAAATATGCATATATAATTTGAAATGCAAATTTTGTATTTAATAATTTTAAAAAATCGCAAAATTTGAAAACTATATAAATAAATATCAATATTTGAAGCTAGATCCAATATTGTTAACATGTTAAAAAAATTAACTTTCTAATTTGTTTTTAAACAATCGCATTATAATCCAAGATTACCTAATAATATTGGCTTATAATGCATAATCATAAACATAATCTATTTATATTAATTTTGTTTATTTTTACTTTAAATATTTATCGAATTAAATTATAAAAACTAATGATATATATATGATTATATATAATAAATGTAAGTATATATTGAATATTTAAAATTTAACATTTAACATTTATATCCATTTTTTTATTTTGAATTTTTTCAAATTCATTTAAAAAACTTTAAAACTTATAAAACTTATAAAAAAATACTTATTCATTTTTATAATAAATTCAATTTATACTTTCTTTAAATAGTCATATTGATATGTTAAGTTTTTAATTATTTTTTTTAGAAAAATTCTCCTAAATGTTTCCCATGTTAAAGTTCCTATCTATACAATGTATTATTTAATATGGACCAGACATTTCCTGGTAGACAATCTCAATATTTATTATTTGTATCTGAAATATTGCATAGATTATTATTTACCTCAGTAACAATACCGGAAGAAATAAAACGTGAAAAAGTTAGAAATCGAACCACATAAGACTAAGTGTACATTGTACATTATACAATATACAATGTACACTAACAGTGTACACTTAAATACACTAATTTTTAACTAGTAGCACTTTTCCTATTCAACATTACAGTTATAATGTCTGATTACAATCTGCACAAATAAATATATTTAATGGTCGGTAAAATTCTGTTAAATTTCTATAATATATTATTATACCATCGATTCATATGGATAGGTTGGATATTAGCAAAGCTCCGTATATCCTCTTTATATCGGGGCTTTGATAGTGTATATTGATTATAAGAAAATATAAATTAAAAAAAGTAAAATATTGATGAATTTTAATTTAAAATTAAATATTTAAAGTCTGATTACTAATATAGGTATATAATATAAGTATAATATAATTATATTATATTATAAATAAATTATGTTAAACACAGTATAATGCATGACATATAATATTATATATTCAGAAATATGTTTTAATGTATGTCCACACTTAACTATTTATTAATTTATTTATTATTAAACTATTTATCTATTTATTAATTTATTAAATACACTATGTCGAATATTTTCTTATTATTTGAAAGTTTAGTTTGCTATAGAATATAGACTTTACATTAAGCTATAATTGATTTCAACTATAATGGTAGGTCTCTGGTATACAATAAAATGGTTAATTTCTTTTTATAATCATTTTAGATTTTTAAAGTAATAATTAATTTTAGTAGAAGTGTGAAAAGTACAATAACTTAATACGTAATTATTATATCCATGCCTATAAATATGAAATATTAATAACTTCATTTCTTTTATATTAATTTTGTAAAAGGATTTAAATGTATGCATACAATTCACCAGGCTTTATTGTATGTGTATAAAATACATCATATTATATAATATGTATATGTATAATATTATCAAATATTAATACATAATTATATACAGTTATACATTAATATTAGCGTATAATACATATTGTTTATATATAAAATATAGGCAATAATATATGGGTATATTTAATATACTATATTATAATAATTATTATATATATAGATGAAGAAATGAAACAAAAAAAATTGGAAAAACTGGGTGATAAGAAATCTAAAATATCAACGGAGAAAAGAAGTATTATTAGCAAGTCAAATAACAAAGTCTCGTTTATGAAGAAATATTTTAAAACGAAAAAAAATAACTCTAAGCTAGATGAGACGAATATCCAATACCAGCAAGACGCGGTATCTATAACCGGTACCAAGTACGCCAGCGATTACAAGATATCGAATATGTCCCAGCACTCGCGACCTAATCAATACAGTTGCATGTTAGGTGTGAACAATAGTATGAGCACCTCTCAACCATACGCAGCCACCTACCAACAACATCACATAGTCCAGCAACAGTCACCGCAGTCACAATACCAAATACAGTCTCAGCATCAAATACAAATGCCCTACTACGCTACCAATCAAAATCCGATGTATTCAGGAAGGCAGACTCCTCAGTACGGAGTACAACAGATGGGATATGTCTAGGGATTACGAAAGTCAAGTTTGTAAACAATCGATGTCGATTTATTAGCATGAAATGAGATATATTAAAATTTCACTAGTTATGAATTCAACATGTATCATAAATGTTTGCAAATCAAACTCAATAAAATCATATTATATTGTCTTAGTATTACTCCGTTCTCCATATATTTAATTATCTTATATTTCCAATATAAGATATGCCAATATATGTTTGTAATATATATCATGCAAGAATATGTGATAGTAGTAGTAGTAGTAGTAGTAGTAGTAGGGGTAGTAGTAGTAGTAGTAGTAGTAGTAGTAGTAGTAGTAGCAGTAGTAGTAGTAGTAGTAGTAGTAGTAGTAGTAGTAGTAGTAGTAGTAGTAGTAGTAGTAGTAGTAGTAGTAGTAGTAGTAACCTACATTATGTATATATTATATATATATATACAAATATAATATAATATATATATATGTATATTACATTTTTATATTTTATTCATATATAACTATATATATGTATATTTTATACATATATAACTATAACTATAGTTATAGTATATATATATATATATATATATATATATATATATATATATATTCTAATATATATATATTGATCCGACAAGATTTGTGAGGATTCTGTAGCCACTCATTTGATGGCATCCGTAGAAGACACAACTGGTAATAAAGAATACAAATTATTTAAATAAAAATTCATGTAGGTCTTATTTTAGACAAACTTATTATTTTTTAACTAATACCATAATAATTCTTCACTAATTTAACATGATACAATTGGTTTTTTTAATAGTTAAAATAATATTTTATTTAATATAGGAATTTTCCAATTCATTCCAGAAAGCAATTATAAATATCATATAAAATATAATTATGCTTTTTTAATTGAAATAATATTAATTGTAATATTAATTTTGGTTCATATTCTTTAGAAGTAATAGCACATGCCATTCGTTATAATTATATTTAGATTTAGGTTTTTTTTGGATTTAGGTTTGGTATTGGTTATGGGTTTGACTGATTGTGTTGCTATACATTAACACTATTGATCAAATAATAGCTAACCAACTACACTAATTAACTAAATGTATAATCGTTAGTGTGTTAGTATATATAAATTTATATACAGAAATTAATAGTTGAATTATTGATTGCATTCGCAATGTATTGCGCTTGTATATAAATATATAATTATAACGAATGTGCTATTACTTCTAAAGAATATGAACCAAAATTAATATTACAATTAATATTATTTCAATTAAATAAAAAGGGCATAATTATATTTTATATGATATTTATAATTGCTTTCTGGAATTAATTGGAAAATTCCTATATTAATTAAATATTATTTTAACTATTAAAAAAATATTTTGGCATCAAATTTATTTTAATATCTTAAAAAAACTCACACAACCAAACCCATATGCAAATCTAAAATTATAATTAAGGTATATGAATATGGTCCGACATCAAATATATATAATTTATTTTAAAAACCCCAAAACAAATCCAAAACCAAATCTAAACTTAACACTAATTTAAAAACCGAAATAAAACCAGCCCAAAAAACATAAATGCAAACATTATAATTATAGAAGCCTGACGTATTTTAATTTATTTTAAGAAAAACCCACACAGAACCAAACCTAAATATAAACATATACATTATAATTATAGTTTATGAATATAGTCCGACATTAAATTTATTTTAATATATTCTAAAAAAATCCACATAGAACCAAACCCAAACTTAAATATTATAATTTTAGTATACGAACATAGCTAGATATTAAATTTATATTATTTTATTAAAAAAAAACTACATAAAAAAACTAAAAATACAAACTCAAACCCAAATATAAACTCAAATCCAAACCTAAAATAAACTCTAACCAAAACAGTAACCCATACATAATATTTATAGTATATGAACTTAACCTGGCTTCAAAATTATATTCATTTATTCAAAAAAAACCTCACAGAAACAAAAAAAATTAGTTATTCTTTATGAGGGGAGTAATGCATTATTGTGCAGTTAATATATCATATTATGACGATATAGCAGTACTATACAATACATACATTTAAATTCATATTCAAGTTTACTCTAGCATATACATTACTATAGAAGTATATAGAGATTGAGAGCGCTTCGTGATTCATCGAAATTTGTGACTTTATTAAATATTGGTCGAGAAATCGTGCGCGAGAGCCAAGGTGAGTGGAACATTTTTTAAATTGACAGTATATGAACTTTTTTGAGGAAACACAAATATTCTTTTTATAGGTTATGGAAATAGCCATCTTATAGATTTTTGGGTACGGATTCTGAATCCGCTATTCTTTTTATTAATCTCATTAAAGTAGACATTAATCGCCGAGAAACCAACGGATACATTAAATCATGTACATATTTTAAAACACGTATTGTAATTTCGAATCTAATAATAGAATGATATATAAAGCTATGTAAAGCTATATATAAAGTATAAGCTATATAAAATATATATTATATAACACAATGATAATATTATATACAATATATTTACTTATATATAATTAATTTACAACTTAATAATAATACATATGTATATAATATACGATAGTATATTATATAAATAGTTGATATATATTAAAATTATGATATATATACATATTTATATACATGTATATGTATATATAAATAATTGATATATATTAAAACTATATTATATATAAATATTTATATGCATGTATAATATACATTGTATATACATGTATATATGTATATATATAGTTAAATTGACCAATGTAAGCAATATAAAGCTTTATATAAAATATAAGCCTATAATTATAATTCATACAATATATAATTCTATACTATTAATATCTATATAGTTAGTATATATTATACATATATACTTAGATATAATAAATATACAACTTAAATATAAAATACATATGTATCTAATATAATATAGTATAATATAACTATGTAATATATAAATATGTATACATATGTATATGTATATATATAAATATGTATACATATGTGTAAATATGTATACATATGTGTAAATATGTATACATATGTATAAATATGTATATATATAGAAATATAGGCATATATCGAGATACGTACAACGTACGACGTTACGATACGATTATCGTCGATAAAGAAAATCTTTCTAAGATTGTAGATCGTAGTTATGTTCGGCTTCTTAGGAATAAGATACGCAACGAATCGACGCCCGAGAAGAGCAATATCTCCTGCCTCTATTTCGATAGCGAAATAGATGTACCTCACAGTCGAACAAGACAATACAACCCGAAATGCATGTAACAATGTTAAATGAACCTGGCTGCGAGTATGTGGGCCATAAAGCGATGCCTGGACATACTGCAGTTGATTTGTTTAATGGTATTGTTAATTGCATTCCTCCTGAAGAATTCAAATCCGTGCTGGCAATTGGAGCTGATGGCACAGATGTTAACGCGGGACAACGAGGAGGTGCCATCTCTCTAATCACAAAAACAGTTGAAGAGAAAATGCCATTAGAATGTTAGTTTATTTAATGATAAAAAATAAATAAATTATACATAAATGCATATTTCTTATAAAAATGTTAATTTCAATTTTAATTTTAAATTAAAATTTCTCTTGTAGATTTGCATTCTGCATATGAATGAACTTCCAATGAAGAAGATTTTTGCGGCTCTCGATGGTCTTACAAGGCGACTCAATCTACATTCTGGACAAATTGGAGTTCTTTTACATCAATCTGGGCGTATATGTACTATAGTACTCCTATAGTACTCCTATAGGAGTGCTCTTTATATATTATCTACAATCAGCGATGGGGGATATGTGATGGTACCGAAGAAACTTCCATTTACTGGGCCTACAAAAAAACCTGCAATGGCTGTCAATTATAACAACTATATGGGGAGGGGGTTGGCAAGTTTGACCAACTCCGTAATTACAATGCGTTTGGCCACCATTCAAAGAAGTGGTGGAAGATTTTATTTTTAATTTGTTGGGTTTGGCGATTACTAATGCTCATACATGTTATAACATGAAATATAACACATCTCTACTCGACTTCAGAGATAAACTCTCGGAAGAACTCTTCTGTACAACAGATATCCGTAAGAAACGCAGCGCCATATATGAACAATTGACAATTGAACCTTCGACATCTGGACATGTATTTGTAACTTATCTTCAAAAAATAACTTGTTAAGTTACTGATTACATCTGTTAATTATAATAAAATCTCAATAAGATAATTTAAAAACTTTAATATAAAGTCAATAATTTATTTGTATTAATTATTATATATATATATAAATATTCATTAATATTTAAAATATTCAATTAATACACTAATATATAGTACTTTTCAGTTAATTTTATAAAATAACTTATAAAATACAATATTATAAATATATTACACAGTAATACATATTTCTGCATTAACTTATTCTGATGTTGATTAAATATTCGTAATGCTTAACGAATTAAACATTACGAATATTTAATCTTTATGTCAATGATTCTACATGGTAATTACCATTTAGAATCATTGACAGTACATCTAAAGTCAAAAATTACTTATACCTTGTTATAAACTAACAATTTGTATTACTGAAAATAATTTAATTAAGTTTTATATTATATTCTTAAGTTTATTATTCTTAAGTATCCTTATGAAACATATATATATATATATAGTCAATAACAATTTATAAATAAAAGGCTCATTTGTTTAAAAATAAAGAAATTTTAATTATTGAAGGCAATGGTTTAATGGTGAATTCTAGAAACTTTAGTTGTAGACAAATTAAAGGGAGAATCATATTTCATATGATTAAACAAAAATGTATTGCCTATCTTTCTATTTTAAGAAGAATTACGATATATGAGATATATATACTTTAAACGAGATTAATTGGACATATCCATATATAGAGTTATATATCATCGAATTGGTTCATTTGTTTATATATAATTTTTATTATTTGATATATATGAAATAATAACAATTATAATTATTTCATAAACAATTGGTAAAATCGACTATTTCAACTTTATTTAAAATGTATATTCAAATATGTTATTCAATATATAATATGATTTAAAATACCGAAATAACGGTGCTTTACGTCATTTTTGATACACAATTAATACCTAATTTATATATCGCTTTTATAATTAATTTTTTTTATCCCAAATTAATACCTACTTTAAATTTCACTTATATAACATAATTAATGAATATAATATTACGCTATCAGTTAATAGTTAATAATTGAATATTATTTTGAATATATTTTCTAATAAATGACTGAATACATTCAAAACAAAGGGAGGTGTAAAAACTAGTAATGAAAAAACTGTGTTTTACGCCATTTTTTGTACATCGATGTTTAATGGGTAATGGATATATATTTAATGAATTGAGAGATTATATGATCAAAGATAGAATAATTAGAAGAAATGCTAAATGTCAGCCTACAACAAATATTTTAGAGGTAACCATATATAATAAAATGACGGTTTAAGCTATAGATGAAGCTAAACAAATTTAAGAATCTAGTAAATACAAATACAGAAAATAAGGATTTCATAGCACGAAGTATATATAAAATGAATAATCACAGCATAAACTAAAATATACTAGATGCAATAGGATGCACGAAATAAATTGTTGCATAGCATATAAATCAAAATGCAATATATGTAATACAATATCGGATTGGTTAATTTGTTATAAGTCCAAGGGTGTTATTACATGTATTGAAAGTAACTATTGAAAAATAAAGTAAATATAGTTTTCCGTAGAGAGGTGAACACCAATATAAATTATTAATTAGAAGAATGTACTAGACAACTCACAGTGAGAAGCAATGGATTCGAAAGTTAAATATTTTCAATATTGACTTAGGTGCGACTGTCTGAGTAATTTTAAGATAAAACTTTAAGAGAAATAAATATTTTACAAAAATGAATTGTAGACTACTAAAACATTATCATTCTTTGACATTAATACGGCTAGAGAGGTTCAATTAGTATATTGATGGATCAACAATGTGAGTGGTAACTGATAAAAAATAACTAATTAAGCAGCAAAACAATAGAAAAAGTACCAAAACGAATTCAAATATATATAATTAGTCTTATAAGTCTACTAAGAGAACCCAGTGTAAATAATACACATCCCAGTAAAAAATAATATTGTTGCCGATACAATATCTAAAATCTATCGAAAAGTCAATGCGGTAATATTTTAGAGGTACTGGCTGAATAATTAACCAGGCATAGTATAGTACATAGAGACATAGACATAGCATTGTACAGGGAGAATCAAAACAAATTAATTTAATTATTGAGGAACAGAAATGAGATGAAGAATTTGTATGTATAATGTCCAAAAAAGGTTAGAATAAAGATGATATTAAGAATTATATATAGACCCTATAGGCCATTTAGATATATCTACATATTTAGAGCGAGATAAGATTAGTGTTGAAAGGGAAGTCTGAGAATGTGATCAGTGTAGTATAAATACTAAATTACACAAATATCCTATTCACATACATTATTAGATATTGGCACATATTTTTACCAATTCAATTAGTCGATAAATATCATTATAGTCGACTATATCTCTAGATATATTGAAACCATATTGAAACCATATTATTAAAATATTTATAATCAATGACATCTATTACGGCTTTAAAATTAATATTCGATAGGCACGGCATTCCAAAGAACGTTATTTCGGATAATGAGACGCAATATAATTCGGAATAATTCAAATAATTATAAAAAATATATAAGTTTAACATATTACTACCTCACAAAAATATCCTTTAGGCATACTCTCATATAGTACACCTTTATAATAGTAGTACATCTTTATAATTTGGTTTAAATTATATTTTCCATTGAGTTGTTAATGAACATGAAACTGAATACTACACTAGTTAACTTAATACTAAAAAAGGTGATCAAGGAAGACAATGACGAATTCAGAAAAAAAGAGAGAGTAAAAAATGAATTAAAGAATTGTTAGCATAATAACAAATTTACTTTGGAGAAAAGGAAATTATGTGAAGAAGAAAATGTTATATAAAATATTTAAATTGCATGAGATTGCTTAGGAATACGGATACAAATAACACTTATTTGTAGGTATTATCGAATTGATTGAATCCAAGTAGGAAGGAATAATAAGTTACAGATTGCATAGAGAAGTATATAGCATTAGCTCGTTTAATTAAACAACACACGAGTAACTAGAGATGAGTCAAGGTTATTAAATATACATAATATTTACATAAATTTAGACATAGTAGAGATAATGTTATAGATAATATAATTTTAATCCTTAGGTATTAATATATAGTTCTCAGATGTTGTGTATATATTATATAATTTTGAATTTTTTTAAGGTTCAATACAATATTATACATAAGTGTGGGGATATGGTACTATTTAAATGTAGGAATATCAAGTGTACACCTACTTATTGGAAATACCCGCTATTTTATATCGTATGAGAACTTTAACTAGATTTAGATGACACTTATATCATACTGTATCATAGAATAGGACAATAGGTTAACTATAAGACAATAACTAGGAACTAGGAACAATAGGTTAACTAGGAACAATACATCGATAACAACAATAACAATAAACAATATATGGGTCGACTCGAAGTCAATACATACAAAACATCAGGTGTGTTACCTATAGGTATATCATATTTATATGTATTTAGTAAATATATATCAACGTATACATTTGATATAGTTATATATATAAAAATTTCGTAATTAGAAACATATTTAAGATTATTTAAGAAAATTTAATTTAAAAGTTAAATATTAATATTCCATAAAGCAAATTTTATTAATTACAAACATTCTCAATTAAAAAACTATATTATTAACTATTCTAAATTATTAATTGAAATAACGCACCACGAAACCTAAGAAAACACTAGATTTATATATCGTGAATAATTAAAATGACAGATTCCGAGCATACACATGACGATAACACTGATAAAATAGTACAGCTTCAAAAGTCTAAAATCCCAACAACCTCTTTCAAACCAAGTGAACAGATTGTCACTCAGCATCCTGAAGAACAAACTAATGCATCTAATAAGCTCAAAGAAAAGATCGAATGTCCTGCGACTGTCTTCGAACAGATCACACACAGGAAACCGTTGACATTAACCCAGAATGCGGAACCGGTCAACACCAGCATTTTCTCGAACGTCTTGTGCCCGACTAGCAACTCAGGCTACGATACACGGCAGCAACAAGGAGCCGCTACCTCGATAACAACTGGATTGAGGTACTCAACGAAAAAAACTCCTAAAAGCGGAAAATTGATCTCCAAAATAAATATCCGCTCGCGAACAGTAACGGGAGTCTCTTCCAGGTACCCGAAAAAAACTACAACTCGTCGAAAATTGTTGGCGAGGAAAAGGAAACAGAGATCTAATTCGACGAAGTCTAGACTCAGCAAAACATCGGTAGTATCTCGTATCAGCATCGTCTCTCGTGTGAAAAACAGCGCATACCCACAGTTCAATCAGATCACAGGTTAGCAACTATACAACGAGTTGAAATCATTAGTGTATAATACGTGTACTTATAAGTATACATTAGATTATAATATCTGTATTGTAATATATATATGATATATACATAAGTATAAATAAGTATAAATTAGTGTATAATACGTTTACTTATAAGTATATATTAGATTATAATATCTGTAATGTAATATATATATATGATATATACGTATAAATAAGTATAAATTAGTGTATAATACGTGTACTTATAAGTATATATTAGATTATAATATCTGTAATGTTATATATATATATATGTGATATACATAAGTATAAATAAGTTATAATAACTTTTATATATCTTAAAAATCAAAATGAATTTCTTAAATAAGCGACAAGACAAATATGTTTACATTTTATAGTCAAATTTAGGTATTGTAAATATGTTTTAATTTAATATTAAAACGAACTGAATAGTTGACATTATTAAATTGCCTTATATTATATGCACATATTTAATAGTAGATATATTAATATTTAAATATATACTATTTATTTTAGTCATTTTTTATTAGTATGTTATAAAGTTGAATACATAAATATAGATTTTTATCAAAATTTAATAATTCTATTGCAAGAAATGTATCTTATACACGGTCATTTATAAAATAAAACAGATACACAATATATTAAAAAAATATATACGATTATTATAGCCATCATAAATATTACTTAATACGGTAAATAATTTTGGATACTTTGATTTTTATATCATATCTTATTTATACATAAACCATAGTTTATAAGTATAGTTATGGATGATTATAATGTAAGTAGAATTTTAAAAACAATACATTTACTTACTAAATTTGGCTCATATGCAGAAATATGTTAATATCCACAAGTTTATATTTATTTAGTAATACAATAACAGGGAAAAGATAATAATAATAAAATAAATATAATCTATAGGAGAAATTTAAAATATATAAAAAATATATCTTTTTTAAAGTAGTTGAAAATTCTGGACATGATATTTCTTTCAATAACAGTTTTTTATTCTTTTTATATATTATTATGTATTTTCAAATATATGTTTGAAAGCCCGTTATAATATTGGTTATTGTGAAACTTTTTTAACTCATGTGTACTTTTTTATATTTTTCCAATTAGCCATTAATTCCATGTTAGAAATATATTCAAAGCTACATACTATCCATGTTATATATAGAGTATACTGATATCTGCTATACTGACTACTCATATCCGGATACATTCATTCTAGGAAATATAATTAATATATTTAATTGACTTTTAGGGAAAAGTATATATTCATTCCTTATTATATGCAGTTAGTGTTAACTTAATAATGTTGATATTTTTATTGGGATCTAGTAAATTCATTCAACAACGCAGCCAGTAAACAATTAGTTACATTTACAGTGTTATCGTAGATCAAGCCTAATATAACTATTAAATGGAGTTCAACAGACACCATCAATAGATATATTACGAGGTAAATATGATTTATCAATACACTAATAGAATTGTAATAACAAAATCTTAATAAGTAAAATTATAATTAATATGAGAAAAGAGAATAATGTGTAAAAATGAGTGAGAAATAAAGTGAGAAATAAGTAAATTGAAAATTTAAAAAATGAGAAATGAGTAAATGTGAGAAAAGTGATAAACATAAAAATGGAATAGTTAGAAATGTGAGAAGGGTTTAATGAGAAAAAGTGAGAAATAAGTAGGTGAAAATAATAAAAGTTATAAATAAGAAGTAATCTATGCAATATAAAAATGGGCAATGATAAAAATGAGAAATATAAAAAGTAAAAAATGAGAAAAGTGAATAAAGGAAAAAGCGAAATACTGTAAACTAGAATTATATGGGAATTAGTAATATTATTTTATTATTTTACTACGCATAATATGTTATGCTATTCATTTTATGATTATTATTTTATTACTATAATATATATGCATATATAAGCTAGTAAACAAAAATATATATATTTAAGTAATATTTAAACAACAATATATATATATATATATATATATATATATATATATATATATTTGGTTATTTTTCATCAGATGTCTGTAATATAATATTAAATATTCATTTTATAAATAAATTAATATATCCCACCTTATGTAAATTGCTACATTATAACATCGATAAACATCTATATTAGTGTAATACTTACATAGCTATACAAACTATATTACATAGCTGAAATATTGTTCAATACAAATAGTATAGCTTTGATTATCGACAATCAATATTATTACATCTAACATGACCAAACATTACCCACATTTGTATAATATATATATTTAAATAATTTCATACTTATTATAAATATTACGAACGTATATATTTTATTAATCATATTAGTTCTATTTAATTAGATTGCATATATGAATTAATTAAGTGTATATTTATTATCTTGGTATACTATTTTAATGTAGTAAACTATATAAACGTATATATTTATAACGTGTATATATGAATTATAAATAATTCATAAATATTAAAAATAATAAATTATTTTTACCTAAGGAATTGGACAGATGATGGTACATAGGTTCGAAAAAAATCGGATAAAGAGTTTCCGAGGTTTGCTGAAAAAGGCGGCCAAAGAAAGCAGGTATATGTTCAGCAAATGGTTAAAGCAGCAAATCCTGACAAGCGACGCGCAGACACACGATATCTGTTCTAGATGTGTCTTTAGACCTAGTGTTAAACGTACCTCGGCACCGATTAACATAGGCGTAACTGAATCCGTAAATGAGATTACTGTCAACCAAGACTCTAGTAGCTCTATCGAAAACCAGATCGTTAACCCCACCCCTAACCGCGTACCCAATCACGCCCTCGTCCGATACGCTCAGAGAGCTCCCGAGGCGATAACCTCCGATCAGTTGCACAATCGCATGCGTACTAGGAGCGCGACTGCGACCGCTCGAAAGGCCGTGATATCCCGCGACGCCGTGGCAATAGCGGCGAGGAGGGGAACGAACTCAGCAACGGCGGGGGCGCGTTTCGTACGGCGTACACGGCTAGCCAAGCCCGCGTCAACGGTAGCGGCCGTAGAGAATCGAAAAGCAACGGGTATGGCGCGTTCAAGGCCGACCCGAATGAGGAGTAGGTCAACGCTTGGCCGAGCTCAACAAACGTCCGCAGAACGCGTACCGCTACGCTACCGGCGAGGTGGCGGGCTGCCCGCATCCCGGCGAAGCTCCAGCGAAGTATCGAACGCGACGCGTCGTATCATCACGAAATGTATCGATGACATACGGCGACGTACTCGGTCAAAATCGGCGGGTTCGGCGCGTTTAAGCCGAGTTCAAAGGGCGACCCAAATCACGGACCAGCACACAAATAATAAGGCGATGCCTATTTGGGCTTCCAAAGTTACAAATAAATTCGATGAAATACATAGACCGAGGACTAGATCATATACAGCTAATCTATCTGCTAGTAAGAAATTATCGGCAAACCAATATGGGTTAAAGGTACCTATCAAATTAAATACTAGTAGATCTAATGTAAATGTACCAACAAAATTAAATACTTGTAGATCTAAGGTAAATGTACCTACAACAAGTAAAAATATTTCACGAATTAGTTTAGCTATAAATAATAATGTGATGAACACAAATAAAACACCGCTTAAGAAAACATTCTCAAAAGCAAATAACAAGATTAAGCTTCTAACTCGTAATTCGAAAATATCATTAAAGAATATACAACTAAAAAAAGATAAAATCCAGAGTTCTAAATCTAATATTAAAATAAATCGTGTTGGTTTAAGAACGCAATTTAAAGTTAACAACAAATCAAAATCGACGACAACCATTCAGAAACGTTCCAATTCAAGCATAGTAGGCACTCTCAAGGTTGTTAAGACTAGCTCTGCAAGTAATGTTATATTAGGGAAAAAACGTAACGTAAAACAGGGAAAATACCAGATCAAAAAACAGATCAACAATAAGTTCGATTCAGCGGCTAAGAATACAATTGAAAA